>JAHLJT010003656.1:58608816-58684883 GCA_031308135.1 Acheta domesticus
AAAATGAATAAATGAAAAGAAGAGAAACAGATTCAGAGAGAACAAAAATTCAATAAAGTTTAATGAAATGAAACTTCTTCACACTAACCTTCAGATATTTTGTGTCCTAGATTTGTTTCTGTTTCTTATCTTGTTTTATTGATTAAATATGTTTTTTCTCAATACAGCAGTGTTGCTCTTTTCTGCCCATTTACTTCCACTGATATATGTGATACCATGCAACTCCGTTTATTTGCATGTTATGTGTATTGGTATCATACTCCATAGATCAAGCTAGGAATTCCTCTACTCTCTTTTTATATATCATTGTTAAGCTCCCTTGTTTCTTCTTAACTGGTCAATTGTTTGCAAGTGATACACGTAACACTAATTCCACGAAAATAAAACCCAAAACATTTCATTCTGTGAGAACAATTTGGTCTGCCACAAAGGAGTCGCAATTCCAAGAGATTGAAATGTGACTACCAACAGACACCCGTGATAGGTAGCTGCACTTGAATGAAGATTTTTTTCGTTACAGATAGTAATGGGTGTATCTGTTGAGTGGGGAGATTACTTGGAACAAAATGACGACCTGATCGAGAAGCTGAGCAAGCGCAAACTGCCGACCGTGGAGGGCAACTTTACGCTTGAAGTCGCAAGCGGGATCGTAGCGCAAGCACGCTTGTGGCTGCCGCCGAACTTGGATAAATCGAAGAAATACCCAATGATCGTCCACGTGTAAGTTCATCTTGCTAGATTATCATTGAGAGCTGAATTATCTTTGGGTAGTCATAGTTCTACTTAAATCATGAACCGCCTTTGTCCCAAAAAGTGATGCAAAAATTCAAATGAAATATTTCTGTACGAATTTGAAATTTTGATGTATTAACTGTTTAATTGCAAGACGCTTCTTTATAACATTCTTTCGTTTGTATTTTTCACTTCAACTTGACAGGCAATGGAGGAAAATTTTCATTTTGTGTAGGGGAAATGAGTAGATTTAGAAATTAGTTTTGGGAAGCTTGTTGGTATGTTGAGTTCGGTTTTCATTGATACTGACTAAAATAGCAATTAAGGAGGTCATCATGACAAAATTATTGGTGAATCACATTTTAACCTTTAAGGTCCAATTAAATTAAGGTGATTGACATTTGCGAATTCAGGGGTGCGACGTTGCCACGTCACGTACCACTGAGCACGTGTTACCGGGACACAAAAATAAACACATAAAAATACTTATGAAAGTAACCAAATAATTTACTTACATTGTATGAAGCAGCAGATTGTTCTGGAAGGACTACATAATACGTACTTCACTAAATTAAATAAATAGTACGTCCTACACTACGTATATGTGGTATACTTGGCGTATATGTGGCGTGGCGCCTCGTACATGTGGCGCCGTCTTGCATCAATCTGGAAAAATCCAGGACAAGGAAGATGAAGGAAAGATCGCGTGCGATCCGTGCCCCGTTTGATAAGATACAGCACAGGCATTAGCCTGGCGTTTGTCGGAGAAACCACGGAAAACTACTCATCAGAGCAGCTGACCGCAAGAATTGTCCTCCAGAAAGCGGCTGAACTCCTCTTAGCTATCTAGCTAGTGTCGGAAATTCTGTCACCGTCAGGACTCGAACCCTAGAACCCCCTTTTGTAGGCTCTGTAGTAACATCAATTGAAGCCCTCTGCCAACTCAGCCGGTCGTTTCTTGATATTGTCTCACCCACCCCGTGATATTCCACTACATTCCTTCACACTCCGCCCATTGACTCATTCGCTTTCGACGAGACTTACCCCGGTTCCTCAATGGGTGTGTCGTGACCTTGTGAACAATCCTGCCGGACCGGGACTCGAACTCGAAGTTTTACATCATCATAAACCTTTATAAAACAAATGTTAATTTGTAGACGAGCAAATAAGTTCAATTTTGTCAAATAATACGTTGGATTATAGGAATTAAGCGTGAACGGTATAATAGACCGCCGATACCAATTAAAGGTTTTGAAAAGCGATACCAATTAGAAGTTAAGTAAGTTAATCTATAAAAAAGGTTGCGACTCATTTTGAGACATGGCAATATACTTGGGTATATGTTCCTGTGTAGTATTACAATGCAAAAATTTTGCCTCTTATGACGTGATCACTTCCTCCTCACCACGCCTCCTTGTTGTCTCTTCTTACTCTCCACTTCTCCTCTTCCCTCTACCCCATTTCTCATTTCTTCTCCTCTCCATTTTCCCCTCCTCTCTTCTCATCTCTTCCCTTTCTCCTCCCCATTCTTTTCTTCAATATTCCCTTTCCCTTCTCCTGCGTTCTTCCTCTCATCTTTCCCTCCTCTCCTCGTCTCTTACTTTCCCTCCTCTCTCCCCATCACTTATCTCCATAACTATATTTCTCCTTCCCTTCTCCTCGCCTCCGTTCTTCATCTCTTCCTTTTATTATAACCTGCTTCACCATTTTAGAGCGTGCCGGGCTCTCAGTCGGCAGTCGTTGTTGCTGAACTGTGAAATATTGATAGGGAGAGGGGACGCATGCAGGCTGGGGATTTCTAACTCGAACTACCATTGAAACAGTTCAACATTGAAATTAGTAATACCTACTTTAATCTACTTAGAAATACATAACCTATGTTACAATAAATGGCTCACATATTATTTCCTTTACAAAATAAAGACCTCTTCTCCTGACCATAGCCAGCTAGTATGCCTAACAGCCGCGGCACTTCACCGATCCTCATGGAAGCCAGCGAACGGACGAAGTTTCACATTGTGGCCGCTGGATCGCTGGTCGCCGACCATTCGCGAGACCTTCGGGCCGTTTTAATGCATAGGGAAATGCCCGCATTTCGGACGATTTTGGTCACTTACTGTGATATGAGGCATTGCAAACTCGTGTTGGTGGGAATATTAAACAATACTGAAATTATATTTCACTGTGCAGTTTGCTTAAAAGAAATTGTGGAGTGAATGCTTCAAATTAACCCTCAAATACATAGCATGCGTGAAATCTACTTGGTTAGTGAGCCAGTAGTGATTCTTCTTGACATATAAAATACAATATTTATTCTTAATTATTTCTGATATTTACTTCTTTATTGAGGTATTTAAAGAAAACTATAATGCACGTAATGTCTTAAAGGTTTTTAAAGACAATGGATGAAAACGAAAAAAAAGAAAACTATTATTTTACCAGTTTTATACTATGTATTTTTATATTTTCAAACTGTATTAATTCTTTAATCTATATTACACGCTCAAAAAAGTAAAAATTCAAAATAGAAGTATTCGTGAAAAAATAGTCGCTAAATAACTGGAAGAAACTAGTTCTAAAACGGACGACGGGCACTGTTATAAATAAATGTTGACGCTGCTGTAAACAATACTCTGGAAAGTTCACTCAAAAAAAGTACTCCAAATCACTATTGCCCTGGTAAAAACGTTCTCACCTAGAGATAGTCATAAAATTACTTTCGACTAGCGAAATTCATATTGGCGCTCTCATGGACGTACAAGAAAAAACTAGTGATTTTCAATAAGAGCAACTAAAGTACAATGTAGACATTATTTCTAATTCTTTTCGTAGTCCGCTTCCAAATTCCACAACAATGATAGAACAATAAATCAAACATCAGAAATAAAAATCAACAAACAGACATCTCGTGATATCCAATGACGTTTGTGAGAGAATGCGTCACTTTTTGATTGACAAGTGTTACAATACGAGAAATATCCAAAGCTGTCTCAAACGATCATTCCCAGTACATGGAGCCTGTATGTTTTTATTGAAGGTAAACAAAAATTGTTTGTGCTATTTGTGAGTGTATTTTCAAGATTTGTATCGAATTTTGAGAATAAACTGAATTGTTAGGTTCTCGAAGTAAGGATTACATATTTTATTAACGTTCAGAAACATCAAGAATGTATGTGAATATTTATTTACAATGTGAAGATAATTAACATGCGTGGTTATTAAATAAATAAACAAATCAGTCTCATTCTTAAATAACCCTGAAGGTTATATGTTGTAGAGCAATTTATTGTGAAAGCTGTACCACAACTTTCAAGGTTTGTTGTGAAAAGAAACCTTCAAAAATATACTAAGCCAGCTTTGCAAAGAAACAGTTTCCTTGCATGTGACGAGAGCGCAGATTTAATAACGATCATTGACATAATTTGTGAACATTTTTTTATCCGAGGTCGTGAAGAACATTGCTGCTGTTACTACAGAAGTAATGGAGATGCCTAAATACTTGAATTCAAAGCGTGTAAATCGAAAAGTTCTGTGTTTGTAATGCGTATCTCCATATATTTGCATGCAGCAGCAAATCGAGGAATGGTCGGCGAGCAGCGCGCCAGCGGTCAGTAGCGGAACTTTTAGCTATAACAAGGAGGTGGTCAAAGCGCCGAGGCTTTTAAAAGCATACTAGCGGGCTATGTCCTGACACACCAGTCAATGAACGTTCCGCCCCTTTCCCTTGCTGGCGAAGTGGCGCTGGCCGGTAAGAAGTCCTGCAAAGGGGCGGGGATCGTCTTGATCCTCGGCGCGACGCACGTTATACTGGTCTGGGCTTCGCGTGACGTCACATGCGCAGGGGTGCCCTCACACATGTCCTCCGCCGGCTAAGCGACGCGGCGGGAACAGTTTCCTTGACGAGGCGCCACGGGTCGTGCGAATCAAATGGCAGTACCCATTACAAATCAACATACGACTGAATGATTGATTAATTCGTGATTCCGGGTGCGTCAACTACAGGCCATTAGTCCCGTTAATGTAGTGCGTGTTTTTTCCTCGGGAGGTGGCGGTGATCTTTTCTCCGCTGGATGGCGATAACCGGCAAAATAAATGCAATTATGCGCCAGACGTTTGCGGAATAACAATTTTTTGAGAAGATCGGCTGAAGGGTTTAGCCACTGTTGTTCACAGACGGATGATTTGAAGTCATTCGATTTTTCGGTATCAAGGACACACAAAACATGGATTCTGACGACACCACGTGTTAGAGATTTTTTTCTAAATTTTGCTTTTCTGTTTTCAGGGCCCTGTAATAGTTTTTCTACCGAAAATTTGCCGTTTTTTCGCGCAGCATTACATAACTTTCTAACTGCGTAACAAGAAAGTAAAAATTTAATGTATTTCCGTCGAATTTCTATCGCTGGGTGACCACTATTTAAAAAAATTGTCTATTGCATAATTCCAAAACATTGTTCCGTAGACTTTGTATCATTTGATGTTGCTTCATATGTTCTTTCTGAATTGTGACAGGCACGGCGGTCCTGGGTCGCAGCAAGTGTCTGAAGCGTTCTCGGTGAACTGGGGCAGCTACTTGACCACCAACAAGAGCTACATTTACGCGTCGATCGACGGGCGCGGCTCGGGCTTCCAGGGCTCCAACACGCTGTACGCGCTCTACAAGCGGCTGGGCACCGTCGAGGTGCAGGACCAGCTGGCCGTGACGCGGGCGCTGGCGAGGGCCTTCCCGTTCATCGACGAGGCGCGCGTGGGCATCTGGGGCTGGAGCTACGGGGGCTACGCCGCCGCCATGGCGCTGGCGCAGGACGCCAACGCCACCTTCCGCTGCGGCGCCTCCGTCGCGCCCGTCACCTCCTGGGACCTCTACGGTACGGGCTGCACGGAACAAATCGCCAACACAATACATTAATCAATAAGTGAATATATAAGTAACTATATAAATAAATAAATTAGAAACTAGAGTAGCTAAAGTAGCTCGTTCTTTTTCGTAATGTTTATGTAATCTGTATATAACTAGTGGTGCTACAGAATGGCACAGGCTTTCCCGTTTCAGTTTTCTATTTCCTTCGGTCTCGGCTCGCTATTCGGACTTACCACATACTCTTGCCAGCTGCCATCTATAGCCACCCAAAGAAATTTTTTTTAAACATTTTTTTAATTTTTCGATTTCGCAGAGTTGCTTTAATCACTGAGCTATCGCGACATCCAACTGTTTGTCAAGGTTATTAGCCCTGATTTATTGCCAGTATCACATATATAATACATATTTTCTACATCTGCGGAACATATTTCTTTAGACGTAATATTAGATATATATTAAATATATATTAAGTCTACGGAATTATATATTATATATAATTGGCACTACTTCACTTGTTTTGAACGCGTTTACGCTCAGAAATATGTTTCGTAGCCATAAAGAATACTAAATTCTGACCTTGTTACAGTAACAAATCATTGAAAAAATTTAAATATTTCCGGTGAATTCGAAAAAATTGTTAACTTAAGAATTGCCATGCTATGTAGGTCGCTATAATTTTATTATTAAATCTTTACAATTTTATTTGTTACCAATTTGAATGTAAATCCGAATTTTAAACATTTATATTTTTGTCTACATGTTGAAAATATATTTTAAATTTATTATACGTAAGTTCAAATAGTGGAAGAAATATTTCTAAGTTTTTAAACAGTGTCAATGTAATTATTTATCAAATCTGCGTGAATTTTAATTTAAACATTAAATTTAATGTCGCATTATATTAATCTCTCTTTAATGTAGGGAATGTTTCATGCACTGATGTATATTAAACCTACATTGATTTTAATTTAAACATTACATTTAATGTGCAACATATTAATCTCGGTTTATTTTACAAGGTACATTAAGTTTAACATTAGTCCTACATGAAATCTACATTCATTAAAAATTAACATTAAATTAATGCGCAAACACATTGTCGTTTTAACGTACATGATAGATTAAATTTAATGTAAAATAGTACATTAACTACATTGAATTTCATTGTAATTTCTGACAGTGTATAAAAAAACTCCAATGTAAGAAACGAACAAAGAAATACGAAATTATACACACATTCTAAGATACGTAGTATCCATCATATTCAAAACACCTCTGAAATTACGATGAGCAAGCAAAGGATTTTCAGAGCGGGCGATTAATTTTGACTGCCCAATTACATCACAAACACTCACATTTTCTAAAAATCCAACATGACATGGTTATAAAACAAATAACATGGTTATTGTCAATTATTTGTTGAGTATCTTGACTGTAAAATGGAGTTTTCGAATTATTTTTTGATATACTATCAGTATCTTCAATTTGAAATGTGTTAATGCATGAATGATCCTAATTTCAAATAAAAGAAAACATTGATGAGTAAATATTGTTATTCTTATATTTTTTCTCCACTGAAAGCCATCATCCATTTAAGTCGTGCCAGTAATATATTTTCTTTACAGATTCTATTTACACAGAACGGTACATGGACTTGCCAAGTAACAACGACGCCGGTTATAAAGCCGCAAACATTTCGAACAAGATTGCCAACTTCAAGAAGCACGAGTTTTACTTGCTGCACGGAAACTGCGGATGACAATGTTCATTATCAGCAAGCCATGCGCCTGGCGCGCGCTCTGGAAGAGAACAACATATTCTTTCTGACGCAGGTGAGATAGGTTCAGCTCTGGAGCGCTATCATGATCCTCTCAAAAAATGTTAAAATTTTAAAAATGTAAGATAATTCGTAGTACATCGCATTAACATGTAAAACTGCGTAAAAATACATTGTTTTAATTTATCATATTGAAACAATCATCAATTTTAATGTCCTGCCCTTGCACCCACACTGCTTATATAAAAATTATTGGGCGATTGTTTCAACGTAACCCGTTCCGAATTTATGTTAAATCTGGGCGCCAGGAAAAGGTTACGTTTATTATTATTGAAATTAACACTTCAACTGCTATCTAGAATAGAATAAATATCCGGCTAGCTGGGCCGATGGGTTTCGTAAGAAATAATTGCTATTACCTACTGATAGCCGATTATTCGATCTGCCATCTATACAGAGTGGCGAGGAATCTGAAAAATTATGTTTAGCTACTTATTAACTAAAATTGGCCAAATGAAAATAATCTTTTCTATTTCAAAAGAAATTGAATTTGCCAGGCAAAAATCGTCTCCTGTATTATTTCAGTAGTATACCTTTGCGTTCCGGCTCTCACACGCAACCAATCTTTATAAATGTCTAAAGTCTTTATAAATGTCTAATAAATCTTTATAAATCTCTAAAGAATGAGAATTTCACGGAGACTTGACGAATTCCACTTTGATTTTAAAAATATGGATGATTTCTTTTAAAAAACGCATCGAAATATTCATGTAAAATGCAGCTCGCATCACATGTCAACCTATATCGGCAAATAACTCATAAACAAAGCGTTTTAGAGCCTTAAAAAGTAAAATTTTGAAAAGGGCCTCAAAGAAACGTTTTTCATACCATAATCTACAAGATGAGACATTCCCCGATCCACTCAATTAATTTTTCGGTTCCACGCTTCAATACTATCAAGGCTACCTCAATATTTCAGCCCTTCCTGCTGGTAGCAATTTTTACGCGACACGCTTAGAAGGCTTAGATTTGACAATCTTTATTTACGCTTTCTGTTAACACCGTAGTTTGTGCAGTCTGACGAGGTTTATTTGCAAAATCATTAATTCAAGATTTGCTCTCCAGCATCAACTAGAAGTACCGTTACAGTTGCTTGATTCCTATGAAGGTTGTTTCTTTGCGTGTAGTGAAACCAATCAATTAAAGTTTTACTGGTGTCTGTAAGTGCTGTGTACCTAATTGAGGACGGATGTGGGTTCACAGAGAAGAGTGAAGGCTGTGTTTTACCTGTACCAGTATTTTCGTTATCATTCGATGAAATTTTAGAGTCAGCGGGTTCAGACACGTAGCTTTCTCAAAAGTAAAAAGCTTTTGTAATATTTTGGTGACTCACGAGAAGCTAAAAGCTAACTGTCAAAGAATATTGAATAATTATTACAAATGTTGTCTTTAAGGAAGTGCTGTGAATTGTTCCAAGAAAACTCTCCATGATACTGCATAAATATTTATTCAAAATTTATTTTAAACATCAATTGCATTGTTTTTTATTTTATTTGATATTGTGTTAGTACATTGCAAGTTACCTTTATATATTTTCATACAAATAAACACGTTTCGTTAATTACTTCCCTCTTACAATGGAAACATAAGGATAGGGATCTAACATAGGGTCAAACATGTAAGAGTTCTCGCACGGGTACGCGGAGGTAGTAGGGGAAAACGTGTGTATGGAACAACACAAAGAACAACCGTTTTAAATTAGCTAAAGTAAAATAGCTTGAAATAAATGAAAAACAAAAATCAAATCGCGCTGGCCAACAATACTACGTGAATTAATTAAAAAAAGCAAGTAAATTTAAAATTACAGAAAGAATAGAAGTCACTCGACACCTGCCAACATTCACAGTCCAAAGGGACAATTTAAATGTTGCTGGTGTCTGGAAGTATGTACATCAACGCCCAGCTACAAACTCATATGGTAAATAATATACCGATTGATATTAAACTCAAGATGTCGGTTCGTTAAGATATTCAATATACAAACATCATTTGAGTAACATTCCCATGTACCGAAGTGAAGTCTAAGCCTACTAAATTGTTTCCAATGGTAACAAATTATATTTAGTACTCAAAGGTGAAAATATTAGTTTATTTTTTGGCTCGGAATTGCTTTTCTTGAAGTACCTAAGAACGCTGAAAATAATCCTGTACATTTAATACACAAATACTTTTTCAATTTTCGCACCCCAGCAAGCTGGCACCCTGAACTCGCCAAAACCCCCTCTATTCTTCATAACAAATCAAGGAAATTCAAGTAATGTTGAAAAGAGTAGGGTTGTACTTGCTCGATCGGTATTTACGCACTACTTTACTTTGCTTTGTTTTCTGAAGAGTAAAAACCTTTTCTATTATGTTTGTGACTATCAAGGAAAGCGAAAAGTTAACTCTCAAGGAGGAGTGAATAATTTGTTCAAAGTTGTTTTAAAGAAGTATGAATTGTTCCGAGAACATCTCTCTATAATGCTGAATAAACATTTATTGAAAATTTGTTTCCAACATGTATTGTTATTTTTGTTTGATATCCTGCAAGTACATTAGAAGTTACATTTATACACTTAAAAAAATGTTTCATTAACAACTTTCTTTCTTATTGAAAGAATAGGCAAATGAATAGGGAAAGGGTGGGTTTTATCATGCGAGAGTTCTCGCACGGGTACGCTAGTTATTACTTAATAATAATAACAATACAGAATGTTCTTTTGGTCATGACCTTTCTGAACCTCGTACTGCAGTACCCGTCTTCACGCGCTCTTGTTCGATGACGCCCGCAGAACCAGTTTCTCTACATCCGGTGACGAGAATTCCAAGTCCAAATACCAGCTTCTTTTCTTCTGCTCTTCACAACTGCCTTCGAGTCACCAACCCTCACCGCCTCAAATATCTGACCGTTCTAATTCGATTTACTACGAAAGTTCCCAGTTCTTCCCGACTACGTGACGCAAAATATTAAAGTTCAACAAACTATTGCTTATTAACAAATATTCCGAGTCCTGTTGCAAACGAATTCGTATGAGTTCAAAGCTTAAGTACCATTCGTCGCACTCAAGAATTCTCAAAGTCTTACAAGTTCTAATTTCCACACATCACAAAAATTCAGAGTCCGAGAACTATTCACTCTAAAGAGCAATTTACAAGTCCCAATCTCATAACATTAATTATCCGCGAGCGACCCGCACAGCACCACGGCATATGTCCGAATGTAAAAAAATCTTTCTCTTCAGCCCTTCAAAACACGGCCTATCTCCTCTACTGTTTTTTACCAGCAAAAAAAAACCAACAAAAACGACGCACTTCCGTCATAAATAGACTGTCACTCTCCCCCTGGCCAATCCCTCAATAGATTCCCAAATCGATTAGATACGCCCTAGACTGTCCTGTCATTGCTTTTTCAACCAATCTCTTCACCGCTTACACTATCAGGTAGCCGCACCCCTCGTATTCAAGGCCCGAATGAGGTTTATTGACCTTGACAACCACTCGACTGCCGTTCCTAGGATGCCATATTCCTATTTGTTTACCCTTGTAATTCACCCCATTTACGACAGATATTAGTGCATAAAAATATGTGACATGTTGGTATGTCACAATATGAATCACGGCATTAATAAATGTCTCCTAAAGGATCGTCTCCTATATTATTTCAGTAATGTAGGTACCTCTTGCTGCTCTCACACGCAACCAATATTTATAAATGAGATCTCTCAAGAAAGAGAATTTCACGGAGACGAGACGCATTGCACTCTGATTTTAAAAATATGAAGAATTGCTTTAAATAAAAACATATAAATATTCATGTCAAATGCAACCTGCAACACTCGGTCGTATTTTTGAATGTATATCGTTAAATATCTCCTAAACGAAGGGTTTTTTGGGCCTTACAAACTAAAATTTTATGTCCAAAGACCTCAAAGAAACGTTCATCACACGGTAATCTACAGGATGAAATATTTTAGAACATCTATTACATTTTTGCTGGTTCGACGCTTCTCGATTGTACCCCACCTGTACAGAGCCTGTAGATTCTGCAAGTGTATGTGAAATTAAACTAATTACTTGATATTTTAAGCGACTCAATTACACAGGTGTCGCTCTCTGCTCGGTAATAACGTCAAATTAGACTAGTTCGTATTGACAAGGGTGTATTGTATTACTGACAATTTCATGAAGACATATGGAAAAATAAGGAAGTAGGGTTTAACATGCCAGAGTTCTCTTATGGATGCGCTAGTGTTTACTTTTCTAAATATCAGGTATACTTTTTTGAACAGCGTGTACTATACTGATTCTTGGTATTTGTTTTTTCAGAGTTACCCTGATGAGAATCACGGTATCCGTTCGGTGGTGCAGCACGTGTACATGTCAATGACTGTCTTCTTCGACGAGTGCTTGGCTCCTAAATCGGCAAACTCCGCCCCTACAATGATTCTGTTGCCTGCACTCGTGCTGTTTCCCCTTCTAGCTCGTTTTCTAGCATAGTTCTCAGTCACTCTCTTGGTATCTTTTAACGCTATACTTATCAATAATCAGGGTATTCATTTAAATAATCGTATAAAGTCGTAGTAATACAGCATTTTTCATTTAGATTCATACAGCATTTAATAAGTATTGCATTAAATTGTACATGATGTAGTTTTGTAGTTGCCCTGAACGAGAAACGCAATATCCATTCTGTGATGCAGCATGTGTTCATGCTAATGCTGTCATTTGGTGGTGCTCCAAAAATCTCGCCATTCTCGTGACTATTGCCAGCTCTTTTACTGATTCTATTTAACTTTCTACTTTGTGTGCTCTGATAGTACATTGGTCTCTCTGTCCATAAAATGTATCACTCATGCCTTTTCTATCATTGCTATTTCTGTATTTTTTAACTGCACGTTGATTTCTGTAACACGTGCGTAATTTCATTAATTAATTTTTAGACTTAATTTATTAAAAATTATTTTGTTATAAATAAAATTAATAACAATACTATTGAGTAATTATTTTCCTTTTTATTAAACCTTGAACAAATAACTGTGTACATAAAGTTAAACTGATTATATAAGTTATAACACGAAATTTACGGGGCATCGAAATTGTGTGTACGGGAAGTCGTATTATGCATCCATTTGACTTTGAATTCTCTTCTTCTAAAAAGCAATTAGCAGCAACTAGCTGTTAAATCAAAACTAGGGATGCTACAGAAAGTCACAGATTTTCCCGTATTAGTTTTCTATTTCCTTGGGTCTGAACTAGCTTTTTGGAATTACCACATACTCGTGCCAGCTACCATCTATCGTCACCCAAAGTACTTTTTTTGACATTTTCTTATTTTTTCGATCTCCTAATAGTAGAAACGAAATATTAATTTTCAGTTAACTAATGAAGTTGAACATAACCACAAGTGAATTTTGTATTTGGTGTTTTTGTAACTGATATTTGGTATTTTTTGTATTTTTGTATTTTTTATATTTTTGTATTTGGTACTTGGTGTAAAACCGGACTGCGATCTATATACAAGGTCACAAGTAGCTTACAACACAAATCTTCCCTGAGAAATCAGGAGGCCATAGCCCTACATGGGATTGTATAGGCTAATAATAATAATAATAATAATAATAATAATAATAATAATAATAATTTTAGAATATTAAAGAATAGTTAAACCTTGTCCAAAATGCCAATTTGCTTTGAAAATTTTGGGGCCGCCTTTAAGCAAGTGGCGGTTAAGTGCTATTAGAAATGCGAAATTCGATGCTCTTTAACAAAAAAAGTTTTGAGTTTTCGAAGCACTTCACTTGAAATCATTTAAAGCACTTTAACTTACAAATACAATAGTGTTTACCAATTTCTGATAATGTGCGTGTTAAAGATTTGAGAGACGTTTCAAAAAATTACATTGATGTGATTTTTGCAAAAATAAAACAACTTTACATCATATTAAAGAGTGCAATTACCACTATCCTTTCTAAAAGTTTGAAGCAATAATTTGGGGCCATTTATGAGAAAATGGCGTTTAAGCGTTTCTGAATATGCGGAATTGTGAGCTAGTTTGCACAGAAAAAGCTTTAGTTCTCGAGAAACTTTACTTGACATTATTTAAACTACATGTACTCGTAAAAATAATAATGTGAAATATATTAACGACGTGAGATAAATTAAAAAAATTACATTTTTGGAATTTGTGAAAAAACAAAAGAATAGTTTTATATGGCGTTTATGTCATCTCAGAGTACATTTTGCACTATCCCTACCAAAAGTATAAATGGACATGTGCCACCTTAATAAGAGTATTTTACTCTATTGTTTCAAGAAATTTAAAGAAAAACTTTCGAGCCGTTTTTGAGCAAATTTTGAAAATGTCCGAGGGTCTTCATGTAAAGTACCCCCAAATTTTAAAGAATGTTTTTCAAAATCGCGACGCCTCGAGTAGAACCAGATCGTCTGGGGAATATTCATTTGGAAGAAATCGTACTTAAGGCCCATTCACAATGCAGACGTAAACATAAGCGTAACGCACAGACATAAACTTAAACATAAGTGGTAGACTGAAGCATTCACAATGTACAACATAAGCGTAATCAAAGATTTTCTATTTTCTGTGGGCCATTCTAGTTACTATTGGTTGGATGTGAGAATCTATATTTTATATATATTGAAATTTTGTGAAACATATGTACTGTGGCACAACAGCTCTTTACGAGCCAAGGCCTATACCAGCGGCGTCTCGGCCTTGCGGCCATGAGTTGGGTTAGGTATTTTAATTTTAATAAAAATTCAAACTAAATGGTACTACTATGAATATAAGAACGAAACTCAACTACAAAAAGATCGTACGCTACAAAACAATGCAGAAAACCGTCGAAAATCAACCAAGCAATTTGGATCTATCGATTTCGATACTCGATTTTGAGTTAAACGTACTGTGATTGGCTCATTTCTTATTTCTGACATAAGCATAAGCACAGAAGCTTGAAGCTTGCAAGCTTTTAAGTTCACGTCTTATGCGTTATGCTTATGAGAGTGCATTGTGAATGAGTCCGCTTAAAAACGTTGTCCTAACTTTTATGTTAACGCTATGCTTATGTATATGTCTGCATTGTGAATGGGCCTTTATGGTTTAGGCGCTAGTGTTGTTCACGGATGGACGGACGGACGGAAGAACGTTTTGAAAAAAACACTTTTTCGGTATCAAGGGACACCAAAAGGTGTATTTCCGTTGAATAACTTTCGTGGTGGTAGCTGATATTTTGTGGTAATCCATAATTGTAATTAGAGTTAAGTTAATAATCAACCACAATTTTTAAATTTATATTATTTATTAATATATGCTAGAGACCCATAGAACCCGTTTGTTACTAGACACCCACTGAAGATGGGAAATTTTAATCCCGAAAGTGACTTTGGGCATATGTTATATTAATAATCTAAACTTAAACATTGTGGTTGATTATCCCTTACCTCCAATTACAATTATTTCCGTTGAAATAAACGAAAATGAAACGAGACATTCGACGCAAATACAACTTGTCAGCCAAGTAAAGTCCCCACGTATATCCCAGTAAAGAAATCCAGCACTTGATTCATAACGCCTGCCATGAATTGAAAACTGATACAGCTGCAGGAGGAGGGATGCTGCTACAAGAGACGATGCTGATTAATGTAAAATGAATGATACGAAATGAAAGTAACATATAGATGGAATACAACTATTTGATTCTAAATGTGCAAAGTAATTCAGATAGAGGGATTTGTCATGAGCGAACAAGAAAAGGAGGCAGCCGATGCAAATACAGCTTCTCAGCCACCTTGAGAAACCCAGTACTGGATTCATAACTCCTGCCATGAATTGAAAATTGAAACAGTTGCGGGAGGAAGGATTCTGCCCCAAGAGAAGATGCTGATTGATGTAAAACGAATGATACGAACTTGAAGGATATTTTGATGGAATACAACTGTTTGATTCTAAATGTGAAAAGTAATCCTGATAGAGCAAATACAGTTTCTCTGCCACCTTGAGAAACCACCACTGTATTCATAACTCCTGCCATGTATTGCAAACTGACACAGTTGCGGGAGGAGGGATGCTGCCCGAAGATGCTGATTAACGTAAAATTAACTGATACGAAATTAAAGTAACAACTGTTTGATTCTAAATGTGCAAAGTAATTCAGATAGAGGGATTGTCATGAGCGAACAAGACAAGGAGCCAATGCAAATACAGCTTCTCAGCCTCCTTGAGAAACCCAGCACTGGATTAATAACGCCTGCCGTGAATTGAAAACTAGTACAGTTGCAGCAGGAGGGATGCTGCCCCCAAGAGGATACTGATTAATGTATAATAACTGACACGAAATTAAAGTAACAACTGTTTGATTCTAAATGTGCAAAGTAATTCAGATAGAGGGATTTGTCATGAGCGAACAAGACAAGGAGCCGATGCAAACACAGCTTCTCAGCCACCTTGAGAAAGCCGCACTGGATTCATACCGCCTGCCATGAATTGCAAACGGCCACAGTTGCGGGAGGCGGGGGGGGGGGAAAGAGCGAGCGAGCTTCTCGTCGCGCCCGCGGGGCGGCGGGGCCGTCGCGGCGCCGGCGCGGGCGCGGGCGCGGGCGGCGGCGCCCGGGCGCTGCGTGCGCGAGGCGGAGGCCGCAGTGGCGGCAGCGTCGGCGGCAGGGCGGCATGCTGCGCGCGAGACGCGGCGCGCGCCCCAGTCGTCGCAGGCCTCTGCTCCTCCGGTCGTCGCGCGCTCCGACAGGCGGCGGTGGTGGCAGCGGGCTGGGCGCCCGCGGCGGCGGCGGCGGGGGCGGTGCGGCGGCGGCGGCGGAGGCGGCGGCGGGGGTGGCCACGGCGCGGGCGGCGCGCCCCGGCGGGCGCGGGCGGCCGGGCGGCGGCGGCGGCGGCGGCGGCGGCTACCGTCAGCAGCAGCAGCAGCGGCAGCGGCGCGCAGCGGCGAGCGCGCGTGAGGCCCGCTGCGCGGCCGCCGGCGGCCGGCCGGCGGTGCGGGACCTCTCCGGCAGGTGAGCGAGGACCGGCGAGAGCCCCGCCGCCGCCGCCGTAGATCGATCTCTCGTCGCCCCGGCTGGGCGGGCGGGCGGCAGCTGCGGGCGATCTCGTCGCCCCGGCGCGGCGGCGGCTGTCGGCGCCGCGCGTGCCACCCGCCCGCGGCGCCGCGTGCGCCGGAGGCGCGCTCGCGGCGGCAGCGGCGGGCAGATCGGGCGGCGACGCTTGTTTGGGGAAAGACCCCTCTTCGAAAAGTCTATCCACTTCACAGCTGGTGTTGTCATCGAGATGAATGGTTTTCATGTCTCTGATTCTCTAACACCCTGTCGTCGTTATGCAACAGTTTGGTATATTGATTTTTACTGTAGTACACGTTAGCGTTATTATAAGAAAAAATAAGAGATGATATTATATTTATTTGCAATGAAATTCTGCTTATTAGATGACGCCTCCTGTCATATTTTATGTGAGCTACTCAACAAATGACATGTAAAACAGATGTGAATCAGTTCCTTAATCGCTGTGAATTGTGAAAATCTGACCATATGCAAGATTACTCTGTTTTGGAATAAAACTGTGACTAAATAACATTAGTTATTTAGGTATGATTTCCTACTAAGGAAATTGTACTCAGACGGTGGAATGCAAATAGTACGATGAAATGCTAATGAACACGAAGGGGTTGATGGAGGGCAAGCAATGATGAAGAAGCAATTCTAAAAAGAGGGGGGCTTAAGGGAAACAATAGACCCCGCTGACACCATTCACATGGTTCATTTCTCACGGACTGACTTGGACGTGAATGCCGCACCGATTTGGATTCTGGAGACCGTTTTAGAATTCCGGAGCCCGATTTGGATTCTGGAGACCAATTTGGATTCTGGAGACCAATTTGGATTCTGGAGACCAATTTGGATTCTGGAGACCAATTTGGATTCTGGAGACCAATTTGGATTCTGGAGACCAATTTGGATTCTGGAGACCAATTTGGATTCTGGAGACCAATTTGGATTCTGGAGACCAATTTGGATTCTGGAGACCAATTTGGATTCTGGAGACCAATTTGGATTCTGGAGACCAATTTGGATTCTGGAGACCAATTTGAATTTTGGAGACGATTTGGATTCTGGAAAACGATTAGGATTCTGGAGACCAATTTGAATTTTGGAGACGATTTGGATTCTGGAGAACGATTAGGATTCTGGAGACCAATTTGGATTCTGGAGACCAATTTGGATTCTGGAGACCAATTTGAATTTTGGAGACGATTTGGATTCTGGAAAACGATTAGGATTCTGGAGACCAATTTGAATTTTGGAGACGATTTGGATTCTGGAGAACGATTAGGATTCTGGAGACCAATTTGGATTCTGGAGACCAATTTGGATTCTGGAGACCAATTTGAATTTTGGAGACGATTTGGATTCTGGAGAACGATTAGGATTCTGGAGACCAATTTGGGTTACGGAGACCGATTTCTGGAGACCCATTTGGATTCTGGAGAACGGTTTGTAATTTGGAGGACGCGGTGGCGCAGCTTCCACCGAGTGGTGCGCTCGCGGGCGCCGCTTCGCGCACCTCCGTCCGCGGCGCGAGCGGCGCGGAGGCTGCGGGCGGGCTCCGCCTCCGCCTGCGCCGGCTCCGCTGCAGCAGCGAGCCCCGCATCGATCACGCACTGCGCCGCGGAGTCGCCTCGCCACCTGCCCTCGCCCCGCCCTCTCCCCCCTCTCTCCCGCCCTCTCTCTCTCTCCCGGCAGCCCCGCCCCCGCGCAGGTCCTCGGCGCGGGGGTGGCACCGGCCGCCCCACGTGGCTCGGGCGCACGGGCGGCGGCGGCGGCGAGGCCCGGCGCGGACGCCCGTAGACGCACGCGTGCGATCAATACACGCATCTGGGAGCGAGCGCGCGCGCGCCCGGTCTGGCACGCCCGTGCGCGCCCGCTCGTTGAGCGCCGCCGGCGACGCGCCGCCCCTGGGAGCACGCCCGCCCGTCGCGGGACGTCACGCGCCGCGGCCCGGCTACCTGTTTGCACCTGCGGGGGCACGGGCGCGATCGCCCACGCCGACGACCTGCTTTGCCCCGTGCGAGTGCGTTGGAGTGCGAGAGAACGAGGCGAACATTCTAGATCAGTGGTCCTAACCGGTTTTTTTTAAATAAAGCGCCATTTTCTTGTTGGTGAAATACTAGCGGGCCACAGTATTTTATTACTAACAAAATTGCATGATAATGACGTAACACAAATACATTATAATTATGGTACCATAACTGTAGAGCGAAATAAACATTATTGACATTTCCCACAACTGATGCAAAAATTATTAAAATAAATATTCAATAAAGTGATCAATTTAATTGTATTAAATTTTATGGTCTACATGTGTATTTTTTATATTTTATCTTCCACTGAAATGTTAATGAATAACGAAGATCACACTAACATTCTTGAATTTAATGTGGGATCACAACCCGCTTGTTTGGTCGATGCATTTTAAACTTTGGCTTTAATGGTGGAAGAATATCAAAAATAGTTCTCGACATAACCTTTGGAAAGCCTGGTCAGCAATACTGACTTCACCACATTCGTTCTCGAGAAAAGCCCACCTTCGAAATCAAATTCTCGGTTTAGAAATGTTTCCCTCTTGAGCTAGAGCATCAGTATGTCATGCACTACATCGCCATACTCTGCATCTATTTCGCTAAGGAACTTTTAAAATTGTCTGTAGCGGAGGCCGTCAAAACTTTAGCAACGGGCTGCATATAGTTCAATTGAATATTTGTTGGCTGCCCATCAAAAATGAGGTCACGGCCACATGTGGCCCTAAGATCGCACGTTAAAGGCCACTTTTCTAGACCCTTAACTCGTTCCAGGAGAAGACACGACTAACTGCGTCAATGTTTTTTGTATCTCACTTCAATCAGACTATATTATTTTCAGATTTAGATTACATTACCAACCTTATTGTTTCGTGTAATGTAGTGGACAAGTAATGAAATATTAAGTAGAAGAAGGAGGCAAATTATGAAATATTAAGTATGATAAGTCATCAGAGAGTGGGTAACGTTCTAATAGTTGATGACAACCACGACTGGCCAAGCGCCAAGATTCGAATATGTTGCTCATTAATCAGGTTTTAAAGCTGGAAGGTTGAAACTTTTTTGTTTGTTTAATATCGTTATTATATATTGCAAACTTGATGTTAGTTTGCTATGTTTAGTTTGGCGGAGCACCAAAAATCGTCCATGTCGCACATTAACCAGGTATATAAAGTACAGGCTGAAACTTGTAAGTGCAAGGACATTCTTATTATTTCTCTTGTAATTACATCAGTTACGTTTTTCAATTGCACTTTTATTTTATTCTGTTTTATATTGATGATATGTATTCCTTGGCGATCAATAATAGGAACCAAAAAAATGCTTTTGATGAAAATTACTTTCCATTTATCGAAATATTTTTTTCAATTAATTCTTAGAATATATTAATACATCGCATTAACGGGCACCGGTAGCGCATGCAATTGCAAATCCAAACCTCAAACTTCGTAGACCAGGAGGTCTGGACGGAGCAATACCTTCGACAAGTCAAAGCACATACCTCTATCAGGAGAATTTTATAGCCCCATTGTTTTGATCGTTTTTTTTTAAAGTCTCCTTCAATGAAATCTAGGCGCATTCCTGAGCTGTACCTTAGTTAACGGATAGCAGAACACAAGATTTCTTCTTCTTCAATCTGCACCCACTCGTATCCTTAGGAGTAGAAGAAGAATTGATACCCTATCTTCAGAGCTTCATTTAATGTTCTTGAAGTTCCCATGGTCATAGCCCATAACTTGAGAGATAAGAGCCCGAGAACTCGTTCAGGACATAGCCCGGCCTGGGTACCGGCTAAGGTGGATAAGGGCATTAGCTGATGTCACTGAAGTGCCTCTGACCAAGAGATCCTAGAGCTCGAGCCCCGACGGTGATCTTCGACCCTAGCTTCATAGGTAAGTCGAATTCAACAGCTATCTGGAGGAGAATTCTTGGGTCCGACTGCTATGATAGGTAGTTTTCTGTTGTTTCTCTGGTCAGCACTCGGCGAATATTAGAGTAGTACCCTAAAAATGGATCACATACCGCACACGATCTTTAGTTCCTCTTCCTTGTCCTATCCTTAACCCTTAAAAATACACTATACTTACACACATCACACTACCACACATATCGAAAGCTTAGGGCTTGTCTCTGCTGATGAATGGTAACTGGCTGAGGATTCCCCCCTCCAAAACCGAAGTGTAGGTTGGCGCCGGATCTCTCGATTCAGTAGAGGAATAAAACTGCACGGCCCATGATAAAACATGCGCTACACTTACAGGACTAATGACTATAGCAGTTGACTCGGAAACACGAAATAATCAGACCGGGCGACGCCAACTGATATCACTGCAGTATCTCTGACTCGGAAGTTCTAGGTTAGAGTCCTGACGGGGCAGGATTTTCGACTCAAAATAGGTCGAATTCAGTCGCTGACTAGAGAGGAATTCTAGAGAGGGACTGCTCTGATCGGTTGTTTTCTGTAGTTTTTCCGTTCAACTCGAGACGAATGCCAGAGCAGTATCCTAACAAACGCGCCACGGACCGCGCGCGATCTTTCCTTCCTCTTTCTTGATATATTCTAACTTTTACTTACACTACATGCATTGCTCTACCACACATGCCGGGAGAGCGGTCGGGAGCTTAGAGCTTGTCCCGGCTGGGCCGGTGCCCCGCTGGTGGAAGACACCTGGTTAGGGAAAACCCCGCTAGCTGACGGGCAGGTTTGCGCCGGTTCTCACCATTCAGCGGGGGAAAGATCATTGTTACTTCCTGAAGGGAAAAACATGTGCTACGTGTACTGAACTAATGGCCTTAGCAGTTGACGCGTCCGGTATCACTTATCAATCAACGAAATAATAAGTCAATCCGGTCTGAACTATGGCACCATCAACGAAAGAGAGAGCGTCAGCGATACATCGAAAATCCAAGAAATTGCCAGGCCTTGTTCCGAGGCTCCAGGAGGCCTTGGGGGTTCGAATTGATTTCGCGTGTTGAGGCGCCAGAGCCGCCCCCGCCCTTCCGGAGATATTTCGGGCCCCTGAGCAGCCCGCAGCACATTCTCGTCGATCTCTTCACCGGATTCGGAATTTTTACGGCGTTTTATGGCTGCGGGTAGCGAGTTGTGACCACTTAAGTTGATGTAAAACTGGATTTTTTAATTCTTTGGTGATTCTCACTTGATTTATGAGTAATGCATTTACTTTCTGAAAAGGATTTATACTAAAACGTTGATTCTTTCGCAATTCTTTTAAAAGGCTTATATGACGTGCAACAGCTGAATTTCTGAAAGACAAACTTAGTAATAAGCCATAACAATTTGGTATTGTTGAAGCTGAATTGACTAACCATACAAACATAGTTATATTCGTTTGCATCATGTTTAGAACGTAATGAGAGTTACAAGGCAGTATTGTGTTTCCAGGCGCGTTCACTACATTTGTTGTTAATAACGTGAGTGTATTGCATTTTCTATCTCATGAAGTGGTGCTGTTACTCCCCAGCTGGTATGTGAAATACAGAGCCGACCTACACGTCTGCCAGCGAGTTTCCCACCTCCGGGTATCTTCCCTAGCCGGACCCAGACCCAGTTGGGACAGGCTTTGGTCTTCAGACACGCGTGATAGTGTAGTGCATACTCGTGTAAGTACGGGAAGAAGAAGGGCGACGATAAAGAAGGAAAATCTGCATGCTGTCTGTGGCTAGTGTGTTGATGTATTGGAATTCGCTTGGAATTAACTGGATAAACCAGAGGTAAATTCGATCAGAACTGCCGGTCGCCAGAATTCTTCTCTAGATTGTGGCGGAGTACGATCCAGACATGCATCTAAATTAGTGTTGAAGATCCGTCATCGTCGGAATTTGAGTCCTGCAACGTGATGCTTCTGAGACGTTGCAGCCGATTTACGGTTTCAAACATACCCTGGTAGGAGAATTTGGAGAATTGAAATGCCCTGGTAGGAAAATCTCAAGCGACACTTGTGATGCGCAGCGGTAAACGTAGGTTCGCAATTAGGCATAAAAACTAGTTCGGTGACTCCTACTCATAAAAGTCAATGCAACCATTAGCTTAATTGTATTCATAAAATGTACCAGTGTCTTGAACTGAAAAGGAAATATGGACAATAAACAATCTCGAAACCCGGTCGACCGGTGACAAATCTGTGTGAACTCCCAAGAAAACAGCAGTCTGTGAAACTTTCCGTTGTGTAATAAATGCGAACACACGTAGTGCATGTGTGTTACTGATATGCAAAGGGGATCTAGGCAAAGTAGAGCGGAAATGCTAGTTAATTAGTGGTGCTGCACGAACTTCGCAAGGCGGACGCGTACCAGGGACAAGCAGGTCGGGGCGGGGCCGGGCGGGGTGGGGTAGGGCGGGGCGGGGTGGGGCGGGAGGGGGGAGGGGGGAGGGGGCGCAGCGAGGAGGGACGGGATGGGTGTGGGCCTCCGGCCAGGGCACAGGTTCGTGAGCGACAGACACGTGAGGACGCGGCGTGTCACTCACGCCCACCCGCCCTCCGCACAGTGGGCAGAAACGCACATCTGCCAGGTCTGCATTTCGATTAAAAATGAATGCCCTTGACACTTGCAAGACGAAAATTAATTTCTTTTTAGTTATTTAATTTCAATTCGAGTTATCTTAATTATGTACATCAGTAATAGCAATGTTCACTTAACAGATTTCTTACAATATGTGTCGAGGTATTGTGTTCCTGCCTAAGCAATTTGCAAACCTTTGGAAGGATACGATACATTATCTTTAAGGAATATCGAATTTAATTACCTTCAATCGTACATAAATGAAGATATTTCACTATTAACGTAGAAATAGTACGTCAATTTTTCGTTTATTCAGACAACATACTAATGTTTTAAGTGGAGTATTGAGACAAAATATTTTTAGGTAAACATTTAAGCCTGCAACTCTCTGAAGGTTATCAGTTTCTAATTTCTTGTATGAGAACAACGCGAATGTCTCAACAAATAGCAAACATTTGACTACACACTAGCGCAATGTGGAGATAAAATCACCATGCCGATCACTGGTGCACAAATCTCACCGGTAATAAAATGAACAGAATAAGATTGTGGAAGCAATGGGATTTTTTTTGGTGAAAATAGCGTGACATGCAGTTTTCCTGCATGATTACTGATCGTTTGCCTCACTTTTCTTCTGATCGTTTCCTTTTGTTAGGTGTGCTCATCCCTGCTGATATCTTTCGCATTTCTATTATATTCATAGTCATTCCACACTGAATGAAATTAGGATGAAAGATTTTCCTGGTATTTTGAAAATATAGTAGCGATCTTCACTCAACTATTCAATTTACCTTACAATACTTCTAATCACTACTTAAGGATAAATAGGTAATCCATTGTATTGCTAAATTTTTGTGATTAGAATGTTGGGTTGTAGATTTTTCTTAGTGTTTTTAGATATATAAAACTGATCGTTCAATTCATATAACGTGCTTATAATTTAAGCTTCCAGCGTCCCATGAGAGTTTTGTAATTATATCGCTACAGGTATAAGGAATTGCGTATTCTTTCACTGGAAACCGTGGAGTTCTTTCCTGGAGACCCAGCCAAACTGTCTTCGAGTGTTCACTGAAGCTATCATTAAATGGACCACCTTGGCCCCCACTTTCGATTTTTACGTGAAACGTATAATCGTAATAGTATTAGAAGGAACTACAAATGATCGAAAAGTTGAGGGTGACGAAAATAGTGGCAATGATTAATGCCCACGTTTTGGGTTGAAATCAGACCAGAAGGCATATTTTTTATCTGATTACCAAGGCCTTCCACATTCTTGGACATTCTTACAAAGTATGGGAAGGCAAAACAGAATATTTACAAGATTTCTATTATTATTATTATTATTATTATTATTATTATTATTATTATTATTATTATTATTTTCGTAGCTCTGGCGGTTTAAAGAAATGTTGATTCGCAAAATTAACCCGGAGTAGTTCACAAAATAATATCTCCGACAACGAATACAGTTGTAAATGAAGCAAAGCACTGTGAATCGATACTACTCTACTGTGTACACTTAAAAATAGCCAAAAACTCCCCCACAATTTAATGAGGAGGGAAGCGCTCATCCTGCCATGAAGGACATACATATATAGATATTTTTTCTAAATTTTTGAATATAAACAATGCGTGTAAAACAACTGAAAAGGGTGCTTTCCGATTTAACTTAAATTGGCGCTAAAACATTTATAAAGGACTAACGCGTTTACTGCGTTCAATTCACAGCCTTTAGTTAAGTTTGCTCATTCTGCCCTTTGGAATAATGCCGGTGCGAAGAGCACGCTGCGGGTGCACAGGCGGTCTGGTCATTCGCATTCCCTTTGGCCTGACGGCCCTCATCTCCTCACTTAGTCTTTGTCCGACAAAGGTGGCTCAGGGCATCAATGATGTCACTGCAGTGCCTCTGATCGGGTGGTCCTAGATTTGAGTCCCAACGGTTGCAGGATTTTCGATACTAGCTAGAGTGTATGGAGCTAGAATTCTCCTCCAGACGTAGCCAGTGGTGCTGTTTAGAAGACTTAGCTTTCCCATTCCTCTCTTCGGCACAATATCCAATATATTCGAGAGGCCTTCTGAATGAATTCTTCTCCAAACACTCAGCTGCAGGTCCGTCGACGCCCTCGACCCTTCGCCTCGCTTTCTCTCCCTTGTTTCGCTCGCGTGCTGAGGCGGATTGGCCGGCGGGGCCACTGGGCGAGCGAGTCCTCTCGAAATAACGCGCTCTGCAGCGGGCAGAGGCGAGACGGGACGGGCGCTGGCTGCCAACGAACGGCGCCGTGCGTCCCACCGGAGACGCCACCGGCCACCGGCGCCGCGCCGCGCCGAGCCGTCAGTCCGCACCCCGCCGCGCCGCGCCCTTGGCGTCACTGCGCGTCGGAAACCTCGCACGCGGACCGAGAGGGTGGAGGGGGGGGAGACGCCAGGGCCAAGGGCAGGCCCCGACTGATGGAGAACATTTGGGCAGCGCGGATCTCAGTTTCTCTTACACTCCTCATCTCCCGCCCTCACTCTCTCATCCACATACACACTTTTTCTCTTGTTCTTTCTCTATCTCTCAATTGCGTTCTCACTCATTCACCTTCTCTGTCACGTTTTCTCTTACTCTCATTTCTTTCTCTTCTCTCTCTAATTTCCTCTGATCTCTTTCTCTCTCCCTCTCTCTCAAACACACTTTTTCTCTTGCTCTTTCCTTATCTCCCTTGCGTTTTAACTCAATGTCCTTCTCTCTCACATTTTCTCTCACTTTCATTTCTTTCTCTTCTCTCGTTCTCTATGTTCTTCTTCTTTATTTCTCTCTCGTTCTATATTTTCCTCTTGTTCTCGCTCTTTCTCTCATTCCCTCTTTCTCCCGTCCTTCCTTCCTCCAGTTCTCTTTTTCGATCGTCCTTTTTTCTCCATCTTGTACTCTCTCTTTTCTTGTTATTTCTCTAGTTTTCTCTCTTTTCTCCTTACCTTCCTTCCTCCTGTTCTCTCTCTCGTTCTCTCTCCCTCTCTCTGTTTTCTCTCACTGCATAGTCCAGAGCGGTTTGGGAATGTTCTAACATCTACGACAGAAAGGACGAGGACTACGGAAAGGATAAGGAAGAGGAAAGATATACGAGATTCTAGATCAAGGAGGATGGCTCAAAGAGAATGTGAGATCAACTCATCCCCCGCCCTCACAGGAAAAGGGACTGAATGAGAGGAAAAAGGATCGCGCGCGGTCCATGGCCTATTGATTGATTGCTGTTTCCGGGCACAGCAAATGCTTTGGTCATTAGTTCCGTTAGTTCAGGAACTCTTTTATCCCGGGAAGTGGCAATGTTCTTCCCCAACTGAATGGTGAGATCCAGCGCCGAACTACACTTCAACTTAGAGGGGATTTTGCATCCAAAAACCCCTCACCCCAGAGAGGCACCGCTTCTGCCGGAACAAGCTCCAAAGTGCCGACTGGTATTCCGGCATGTGTCGTAGAGTAGTACGTGTAGTGAGTAAGGGTTGAGGAAAATACAAAGAGAAAAGATCGCGCACGGTCCGTGATTCGTTTGTTAGCATACAGACAACAAATGTTAGTTCTTCGAGAGCGGATATTCTTTTGTTAATTAATCATTCAATTTACGTCGATGTAAATGAAGCGAAGCAGTGTTAACACGGAACTAATGATTCAATCACAGAACGTCTGTAAACAGCGACCACTAATATATGATCAACGTCTGTATAGGAGAAAACAATGAGGAGAAGCAGGTTGTTGGACGCATCTCTGAGGGCGACCTCTGTGTCCTCTTGTTGAGTTTGCGCTGCGACGCGAGGGAGGGGCGAGGGCGCAGAGGTCGAGCGGGGACAAGATAGGGGCAGACCCGAGAGGAGAGGGTTGCGAAGGTCAGGGGCACCGTGCAAAGGGGGATTCCAAAGCGACCGAAAAGAGGGATTCACTCTTCATGAGGTATTTTCACTGTTAGCGAATGGGATCAACACGCAATAATTCAACGTGGCAATAATAATAGTTTCCCAACTAATGCAATGTCTGTTCGCCACCAACACTACGTACTATCTACTCATTTGTCAATGAGAAAGACGGGCAGCGAAGGTGGTGTGGCCTTGCAGACTGTGGTATCGCTTCTTGCATCGTGCACATAAAAAAACGCTCTAGGGCCGTTCGACTAAGGTGAAATTGTGAAGTTTGGTAAGGTGAGAAAAAAAAGAACTCGAAATCACTGATTTAAATCATCTGTAATCATCAAATTAATCATCGGTATAGTAGACTAATCATGAAAGAAATTCCGTAGAGCATAATATACTCTCCCCTTTCTCTCCGTCAGTAAAAATTCTTGAACGCAAGCACGGAACGTTTTATTTATTCAGACAACCATTGTACAGTGGCCACTTGTAATTCCAACCTGTCTCCAATAAAGCATAGCATCCTTATTCGAGATTGTACTACATTTCAGGTCAACTTTTGACTAATCTTGAATGAGATCACTAAAATATTGGTCTAACGCTCCTGGTCAGGATGTACAATGAAGCATTAATTACTACAGAATAAATTATAATTGCTAGTTGCATTATGGCTCAATGAATAACCTAATAGTCCAGTCAAACGGTGCTCAAAAATGGCAAATAGCGGAAAGTTTTGGTTGGTAAAATTCACGTTGCTCTAGCGACTATATACGTTGGTAGGTTGGAGAAAAAATCCTTAAGACATAAAGTGTAGGCAATTTTATCTTCTTTTATTTCATTTATGATCTTTATTCACGAAAAGTGGATGGTTTTCGTGTTATTTAAAAAAAAACAACTGAAAAATGTCGGATTTTTAATACGTTTTTTGCGGAAAAACTTGTTTCCGGGCAAATGTTTTGTTGACAAACCTAATATTCATGTTCAGCGACTCCAAAAACATATAGGACACAAAAATCAAAACTACACCAAACTTTCCCCTATTTTCTAACATTTGACTAAACTATAAAATACAGAGAGGATGCTTTGTGAGCGCTTAACTCCACGACCAGTAAGGGGTCACCTGTGCGGCCTGTTAGGGCGGCTTTAATACTTTTTATCTGCCAGCCCCAACTCTTCTTCTCAAGTTCATGACGCTAGTACCGTATCTCTGTCTAATCGCTGACGACAGGACGGCACGCTGGTCGTGTAGAAAAGGAGAGAGCCCGCCGGGTCCCTAGATTACGTAGATTGAGCAGACGGGATACATCCAATGCAAAGCACTCACCTCGGAGCGGCGACCGAGCTGACCCGATGCACGGCTGCACGAGAGTGATTAGTTGATTCCTTAGTGGTTATGGGCGCGTCAACTGCTATGGTCATTAGTAGGGAGCGGATTTCTATGATTTTGCATATTTTTGTCAGTTGGTTCAGGGCATAGCTAAGTAAAATATCTCTACGTTTGGTTAGAATACGATGCTATATAGATTAATATGTTAGTGCATATTTGTGCATATTTGGCTGATTTTTCCTGTTAGTGCATATTCGTGTTTGTTTCCGGGTTAAGCGCATATTAATTCCGGGTTAAGCGCAGTGAATTCCGGGTTAAGCGCGTAAGTTTCCGGGTTAAGTTAATAAGCGCATATTTTGCATATTTAGTTAAAAAAGAGACTAATCTATGAAACATTTCATCTTGTCAATGAATCGTATGTAATTGTAAGCGTTCATTGATTCGAAAGAGCCAGTCACAGTTTGGGTTTTTGTTTTCTGTAGATGATAAAATACTCGGGCAAATGTGGGAT
Source organism: Acheta domesticus (assembly GCA_031308135.1). Classification (NCBI taxonomy): domain Eukaryota; kingdom Metazoa; phylum Arthropoda; class Insecta; order Orthoptera; family Gryllidae; genus Acheta; species Acheta domesticus. The sequence goes on from JAHLJT010003656.1 coordinate 58,637,563, forward strand.
ATTTCTTGAGAACATATTTTTTAAACCAGTCAGAAGAAATTCAACAAGACATACAATGTACTTCACTAAGGCGAATATTTTTACTTCGATTTTTGCTCTCAAAAAGTAGGGTAGATTATTTTACGTTTGCACAAAAAATATATCTTTTCATTTCAAGCAAATTTTCATTTCATTCCAAGAATTTTATCAAGACAGGTTTGCAGAGGAAATTAAATATTGTTAATTTTAAATGCATATTAAAAGGCATATTTCAAAATTTTTAGGTCATAAATGCAAATTTTTAAGAGCATATTTCAAGATTTTTTAGGGCATAAAAATCCGCTCCCTATGTTTCCATCGCGAAAGGTGATCTTCCTCCGACGGATGGTGAGATCCGCTGCCAACTTCGCCGGCTTTCGGGGATTCTCGCCAACCAGGTATCTCCTAGCAACGGGGCGCCCCGGAATTCTACGCCTTCATTTGATAGCATCTTGTTGAATGTCAAGATAAATTCTGATGGCTCTGGATATTCAGTTGATCTCTTCAAGAACTGATTGAGTCATTTTAGCTTCTGGGAGTACTAAAATATCTCCACATTCTAAAATATGATTTTTGCATTATTGCATCTATTTGTTTCTGCTAGGATTTTGGTCCTTGCATGTCGGCTATGGAGTGCTGTCGCGCTGACTTCAATGTTACAAGAGACAAGAAAATTTTTTTTGCTGCGACAAACACTATTTCTCTGGCAGTGGTTAGACTAATATAACAAAAATCAAATTGGTCTTATTATACAAGCATACTAAATATTAGACTATTACAAAATTGTATTGAATCAAATAATGTGTTAATATATTTATGAGTGATATGAGTACATCTGAATGTTGGTGGTGTTCAAAACCGGTAAGAGTGAGATGGAGCTAATAATAATGAATCCAGAAAATGCATAATTGCATCTTCACATATTCCTTCCGAATTCCTGTGGAATTCAGATTACAATGAATCCTTTTCATTCATTCTAAAAAATAACCGAAATATTTTCCTCATTTTTGTTATTTCTTTCTCTCTCGTATCTTGTTACGGATCCTGGAGTGCCTTACTCAATCTTACACCTTCCATCCTGCCTAGTTTTCGTGCGAATTCTAGAGTAATTAATTAAGGACATCTTTATCGTGAGCAAAGTGGAAAAAAATCCGGGTTGTTAAGTTGAACACCTCACAGCGCACGTGCGATAGAAGGGGCGTTGCCTGAGGGGTAAGCACGCGAGTATCTCGAAGCACCGCGCCGGGGCGGTGGGACGGGGGGGGCACTGCAGGCCGAGACGACCAACACAGCGGGGGCGGCCGCCTCGATAGCGGTGCACGCTGTGCGAGGCCGAGACAAAGGCCGCGTGACGCTGGTCACGGAGCGGGGGGCGGCGAGGGCGTGTGAGGGGGGAGGCTGCAGACTCGGTTGCGTCAAGACGCGAGGACAAGGCGGCCCAGGGGCGGCCGTGAGCAGGCGGGGGCGTGGCCAGGGGGGAGGAGCGGCTACAAGCGGCCCGTGTCGGCCGCGAGTGGACGCAGCGGAAGGGGGGGGCGTGCGACCTCGGGACCGCGGGGGCGGGCGTGGAGGTCAGGTCGCGTGCTGCGCCCGCTTATTCGCGTAGCCCCGTCCCGCTATTTCCAGCGCGTCATTTTTCACCGGTCGCCCCCCTCGGGCGCCGGCCGGCCGGTCGGCGCGCGCCTCCTTTGCATGGAGTGACCCGCGGATCCGCCTCCGATCCCGCCCTCGCCCCTCCTCCCTCACCTCCTCTCTCCCCCGCCGCATCGTCCTCCGCGCGGGACTTTTCGGCATATCGACCTGTGCGCCCTCCTGCGGCGCCGCCGACCTTCTCGCCCGACGACCCTCGGGTCCGCCCCCGCTTCTCCCGCGTTGCGCCCCCTCCCACTCCCTTCCCCTCCCCTCCGCCCCCCTCTCCGCCCCGCTCCCTTCCCGCCCGCGTCGCTAAAGATCGCAATCTCCGGCCGGCCGTAAAGCTGCGAGGAGCGGGACGTCCGCGTCCGCCCCCGCCGGGCAGGAGCAGCGTGCAGGCGGCGGCGGCGGCGGCGGCGGCAAAGGTGGTGGTTGTGGCAGTGGCGGAGGCGCTGGGGTGACGCGGGCGGCAGTGGTGACTCGTGATAGTGACAGTGGAAGTGACGCTGATGATGTGGTGGTGGAAGTAGGGGTGGTGGTAGGGGATGGTAAGCCATGTTAGTGGTAGTAGCAGTAGCAGTTGCAGCGGTGGTGGTAGTGGTGGTGGTGGTGATGGTGGTGGTGTGGAGTGGTAGGCATTGGTAATGGTAGTAGCAGTAGTGCGGTGGTGGTGGTGGAGGTGGTGGTGTGTCTGTGGGGAAGCGTTGGCGCAGAAAGGGGGCGGTAGAAGGTGGCGGCAGAAAATGGCGGAGTCGGCAGGGGAGTGGGCCATCACTGCTTTTATCCCGGTGATTCCCCTAGGTCTCGCAGTGAGCCGGGGGTGTACTTCCTAGAGTGCTGCTAATCCTCTCCGGCTAACACTGTTGGAAACTGAGAAACATATGCGGTGTTTGAAGCCTCACTTCCACACAAATGAATTGGATTGAACAGCGTAGGTTGTCTCCCATAACAGTTTTATAACGTATTTCGGAACGTAAGTACAAAGTAAGTACAAAGTAGATACTGAGAATTCAGCATATGCAGCACAATTGTAACGCAATGAATTCTGACCTCATATCATCGGTAAATTCGCTGCTTCGATGTATGTGTTATCATCGCTTAAAGATATTAATTTATCTTATATCAGAAACGCAATTCCTATGTCTCGAATAGTAAAGGACACATTAAATATGGATGTAACTAGGTTTATGCTTTTTACAAATTTTGTGCTATTGATAAGCAAATATACAATGTAACATTCATAATCAGCACGAGATTAAATAAACAATACAAATTACAATAGATAGAAAAGTAATCATAATAGTTACTGTAACGAAGTGTATCATTAGATTTTCCACATAAATGACAGTAGGGTAGCCGGATTGTCACGAATCGTAGAAAGGGTTACATAATCAAATTTCAGTGATGCAATTATTTTCCAAACAAAAATGTATTAGAAACTTGCAGTGAGTTATGGCTCTCTCTAAAATTCTCCCATTTCTCTAAGAGATATCCGCACGTTACATCCCATTCTGAGTGTCCTCCACACTGATTTCGTAGTAAAATCTGTTTATACGCTTTCAAAGGCATCATAAAATGGTTTATGGCAGCCAGTGCGTGGGCATGAAATACAAGTGTTGGGACGACCATTACTACAGATGGAATGGTTGTTGGAAAGACGAGTTTCCGACACGTAATAGGCACTAGTTCCATATTCCTCTGGAAGAGATGATGAAATTTCTCAGAATTCCAACGAGTCTGTAAGGACTCTAGATTGGTATTTCATCCTTCCTGTACTAGTTCAACACACTGAGAAAACTTCATTTTCAAATATAATTTTATTAGGTTGCCTCTTAATTAAGAATAGTTTTTAATGCCTACTCTCAATGTTATTAGCATTGAGAAATAATAACTGATTCTGTAGGTTAAGATGAAATTATCATCTAAATTCTGCCTGCCTTGTCATCGCATACGCACAATTACGAAAACCGGAAGCAACGATTTCTCGTGCCCGTGATGTATCGAAATCACACGTGTCTCTCGAATGCTGCCAAGGAGAAATTCCTAACCTCGAAGATACAGTATATGAAAAATTCTATTGATCTTTTGAAGTGTAGTACGTGGTGATAATTACGTAGATATGCACTTCAGGACTGACTACGAAACTTAATCCTAGTGCACGAGTTTGCCTAATAGAGATTGAAAACATCAGTAAGAGAAAGTTCCAACGTTATCCTGACTTGATTGAAACACGATAGTACATATTTCAGCATTTTATGTTTATTAATCTGAATATTCTTACTATAATTTAGTAAAAAATTGGAAAACTTTATTTTAATTGTCATTTACTAAATAAACATTATAAATGTCATTTTGTGTACAAAAATGATAAGATTAATCTGTTTGCGAATGATAAGTTGATGTTGTCTTGAACGGCATGTTCATCCCTTACCCAAATACGACATGTTTCCCAATTTCTTAGTGGTCGGGCAAAATGATATTCGATTCAATTCTACAGAAAAAATTATTTTATTTTAATAAATTAAATAATATTTTTAAAACATTTCGTGTGATTCAGGAGAGTGGAATGTATCAATGCGTTCAGCACGTGAGGAAGTATGGTTTCAACACTTCAGAAAACATTGATTAGTTATACATATGGTTATTTGAATCAGAATTAAGTTTAAGGAGAAAATAACGAAATGAATATTCCAAATGATTTCTTTAAGGCACTTCGCCGATTTCTCCTTTTTTACATGGGGTTATTAAATCTTTAATAAGCGCGATTGCCCGAAGAACAATGGTACTGTGGTCGTAAAAAGAAAAGTCGAAGGTGGATTGAAAATTTACATTTAATTCTAAAAGAACATACTTTCATCTTTGCTTCCAATTATGTTTCTCTCTCCACCAAACATCTTCGTATTAGAGTGAAACTTCCACTCTTTATCGTTTAAACGACCCCTTTTTTCGTTTTCAGCGACGTTTTGAATGATTCATAACGAATGAATTGAACATAATTATTTCCCTCTGTTTCAAATTTCTTCTTCCCATATTTCACATATTTCATGTTCTTCAGCATATGATTTTTTCTTATCTCCTCTGGCGATGTTGGGGCTAATTGACTCCGCGCCGTGAACACCTCGTTCCACACTTACAATTTCAACTCTGTAGCTGAACTTCTTTTCCTTTATCGAACACTACGTACGTAGTACAGAAGTAGTATTATAATGGTACGGTTAAAACGGCGATTTTTCGACAGAAAACTTGTATTGTGGGTCTCTGAAAAAGTGAATGAATTTTGTTTCCACATGTAACTGATTTCTTCCTTTAATATGTTCGCTGAGGTCTTGCGTATATACTAATATTATCTACGCTAAGTAATCAAAATATATAATGTAATTTGTATGTATTGCAAATAAATACTCTGGCACTACAGCCTCGTGAGAGCAGGGCTGTGGCATGGCGATCCAACCCCAATCTGGCGGCCATGACCTCAGAAGATCTGTGGTTAGCAGTTCAAACCCCGTGCGCCATTTACTTGCGAGACGCTTTCACATTGTCCAGCTATATGAACTGAGATATGAGTGGAGAATAGTTGTTGGTGCACCAAGGGCGTTGTAAAAGTTCTAAAGATCGAGCGGCGAAAAAATGCCCGACGACCTTTGGCCACGGCTTTGCAGAGGTCATTAGAAACACTTAACACCCGTGTTACATGAAGTAATTATATTTTTACCTAATTTTATCGATTCGGATGTACTTATTTACTAATTAACTAGATGTTAACTTGACTTGGTTAGTCAAGTTTCCCTCCCATAGTTCCCTTTCATAATTCCCTCCATTAGAGAACATGTAGCATCATTGAACGGTTTTCATTTTTTCCTCGTAACCACGATCCTTTCGATCCAGGTAAGTTATGCAGGTATATCCAGTCCCGTATTGAAGGCAATAACAAGTTATAATATATCAGTAAAAAATGAAATACTTAATTTTGCCACTGTGCATTTTCTCCACTAGCCAATGTACTGTTATGAAGTACTTAAGGTTAAACACAACGCAGAACAATACAGAAACAAAACAATTCAGAAATCATCAGACTGTGTCTACACCATACCTGTACCTTAGAGAAAAATCGTTTTCAAGCTGTAGATTTAATAAACCAGTTTTGATGTTCATGAACACTTAACCGGCGTTTGTGGGTAAAGCAACAAATGTAAACTATTGGGAATGCGCCTAATACCGAAACTGTTCTACACTAGTATTATTACTCAACGGCTACTCGTTAAAATCTTAAAGACATAATTTAAAATCTACAATTGAAGGATAAATTTCATCGAGAAATGAATCTCTGGCTTCAATATTGGCAGGGGATGACGTGTTCGTAAAATATTTGAACCATTGCAACTTTCAAAGTTTCAGATATTAAAAATTAAAACTGTTATATTTGTGAATGCACTTTCCTCTTTTCGAGAAAAAAAAACATGAAGCCACTTTTCGGAAAATCTTTAAAATGTTTATGCGTACGTTTGTGACTTCTGTTACACATGTGAAACGTGTTTTCACCCATCATTGGAACTGGAAAAGTATGGACAAAAAAATCAAAAACTTTAAAGATGATATCAAATTATATACAAAATATTCTGAGCATTTTCTAATTCGGCAACCCATGGACGTCAAATGCATTCAATTCCATGTTCGCTCCCAGGGGCCAACACAATGGTCCGAGGTTTGCACCTGAGTGATGCCTTGTGCAATTCCTGTCTTTACATGGGCGGTTCCTTGGCTCAACAAAAATATTATCTTATTACGACGATAATTGTTGGAGGATTTAATTTTCCCGGGTATTACCCAGGGTCCTTTCACATGTCACAACGGCACGACATAGCACATCGAGGATTTTCCTCCCACTGAAAATCCACAGTTCCACCCTCCCCAGGCGGTTTTGAAGATGCGAAGTTGGACTTAGGAAGATAGTGTGCCCTACCTCTGAGGTCATTTTGTTTTGTTCTAAGGTGAATTTGCAGGGGGATTCATAAAAGATAGGTGCATAAGCGGAGAGATCTTCCATTCTCCTCTATCTAAAGCTTTGGATTAGGACACCTAATTCTAATGATTCTCATTCTAATGATTATAACAATGGAATTCTAATGATTATAACAATCGCCCGCCTGACACCACTTCATTGTGCTAAATGACAGCAGCAACTGGAGATCGCGGACTCACTCTCGAACTTCCCCATCGCTACACTTCCCTGCCTCATTATCGCCCTCATCCTCCCCTTCCCTTTTTCGCGGTTAGCCATCAGCATGCATGTAGGTTATCGCCCATCACACATCGCAGCCCGTGGCTCTCTATATGCAAATACCGTAGACGAGCGCGTCGGTGGGCAGCGGGCAGTTGCAGGAGAGCGGGCGCTTGTGGAACGGTCAGCGGCGAGCGTGGGCAATTGGGGGGATGGGAGGGGGGGAAACGGGCTTTTCGGCGGGCAGGCGGGCGCACGCGGGCGTTCTCGTAGCGGCTCCAGCAAACTCCCGTAGGTCTCCGTACGGTCAACTTTAGTGCACGTGAAACATTTAGGTGGGACAGTAAACGTTTAGCAGGACGTGAACATGACGAACGGCCTTCCTGGCGGAGGGGCAGTGAGGCGAGGAGGGGGCGGGTGGGGGGAGGGGGGGAGGGGAGGGGCGTTGCGGGGTGGGGGCGGAGGACGTGCCGCACCGGCAACTGCACGAACACTAGCGATTGAGTGGCGGCAGAGTTTTTCTTTGCCCTTGTTATGTCCACACTTCGCGGGTGCCCTGCGTCGATGAGGTCAATGATCCACAAGCATGACATTTTTTTAAAACAGATATGATGATATGACGTTTGTTAAATAGATATTATGTTTTAGTACTTCCAAGACAATAAAAAGGGAAGAAAGCTCCAATTGTTAATAATGATAAAGATTTCTTGTTAATATTGCATTATTTGTTAATTCTTTGCGGTTTAGTTTTCAGCTCGTTTCGTCTTCAACCTGGAACTTTATTTCACTTTACTAATGATCTTTTACCCATTCACAGAATACCTTTAACAATTCTTGTGTATCACATTCATCAATATACTGATTCATCTAAACTATTTGTTAACTCTCGTGAACCTGGGGGTTGAAACATGAAGACAATCGCTTAGTTATTCGAAGGAAACGCAAAAGGTTGCCCCTCAAAGTAAAGGATGGTAATATAACAATGAACTTATTTTTATTAACAATTATTTGAAAGGTGGCAAATGGTACAAAGGGATGTGCGGAACTACATTGTATGCTACACAGGGTTGGTGCTTGAAGCAAGTATAATGCTCACTTGCTGCGTGAAAGGTGTTGTATTATGTTCGTCGTATAATAACCCACCTTGCAAAAACAGGTAACGCGCGATCATAGGGAACAAACGTTGACTGGGAGGGCCTTTTGTTCGAGTCCTGACTTGCGTGTTTTCGACACTAGTTGCATACCTGGGTCGAATTCAATCACACGCTGGAGGAGAATTCCAGCGGTCAGTTGCTCGGATCAGTAGTTTTCTGTGGTTTCTCCGGTCAATACCATGCGAATGGGTTCTACTCAATACCTGATTATAACCCGAATAAACACGAAAACAGACCGCGCACCATCTTTTCGTCCTGTCCTTACCCCTTTACTGAAACTTACATTTACATCCACTACACTACCACACTTGTCGGGAGATCAGTCGGGAGCTCAGAGTTTGTCCTAGCTGTGAGGGTGACACGCTAGTGGGAGATAGCTGCTTGTGGAAAATTTCCGTAAGCCGATGTAGGTCGGCGACGGATCTCACCATCCAGCAGGGAAGATCACCACTACCTCCCGCACTAAAAACGTACTGCACTTGCGGAGCTAATGCCCTTAGGAGTTGACGTGCCCGGAATCATAATCAATCAACCGAAAACACGACGTATGAAACGTTTTTCTAGTTTATTAGATTTCGAAGCAAGTTTGGGACAATGAGGTGAAACGCTCATCCAGAGGTAGATTACAGACCGCAGCACGAGGGGACTGTGAGTCACAGCGGGAGTTATGGGGGGGGAAGAATGAATCCAAAACGGGCACTGGATGAGAGCAACAGATTGAAGCCTAGACCAATGAACCTGAAACCAATACTAGTTGATATTCTAAAAGGGTGAACCAATATGCGCAAGCCCGCAGACGACAAAATTAGTTTTCAATCATATGTTCAAAATGACGTGTTGATTCGAACGTGTAAAAGATACAGTGAATTACATTTCGGTGAATGAGAATTTTATGAAACAGGGTTACGAAATTTATAAGAAACAATGAATAAGTTTCGGAACCTTAAATTGTTATTACATTGAAATTTTTACGTATCTACATTTAAATGTTTCAGTTAAAATATTATTTAAAATCCACTCTTACCACTTTATCTCACTCTCGGCGCACACACGTGATTTGGTCCATAAACTATAACTGGTTGACTACTCTTTTGGGAATTGTATAAAATTACAACATCCTTGCATCATGCACAGACTGGCCGATCTCTGTAAGACCGGCTGAAATGGAACAGTGACAATAACCGCTGCCGCCTCAGTCTTTGATGACCTAGAGTTCGAGTCCTAGCGGTGGCGGATTTTCGATAGCTGGAGATCGGGCCACACTACTCTCGGCTAGTGCTGTGTCCCGCTGAGGGAGATACCTAAAAGGGAAATGAGCCAGTAAGTCGACGTGTAGGTCGGCGCCGTATCCCATGTTCTAGCGGAGGAGGCACGCCGTAGCTATAACATGCACAACTCTCACAAATGACCAAAGTAGGTGCCGCGTCCGGGAACATGATATACTTGATTTCATAAGTAGCAATGTAGTATTCCTCTAGAAACATCTACTACATACAGTTATGTCCTTAAATTTGAAATGTTTCAGTTAGAATAGTATTGGTTATACACTCGTAAACCAAATGACGCGTGTAGACATTGAGGGAGAGAGAGACGGGGGGAATTTAAGGGGGGGTTAACCAGGGAAAATTTTAAAAATATCTATTTTTGTTTTTTTCTTTATTTTTGTAGTGTATAGTCCAAGGAATACGTCGGCGATTTTTTTTTGAGTATTCCATCTCTTTCCCACATTTTGGAACATTTAAATTTTAAATGCCACGCTCTAGCCCTACGCCTGGATGAGAAAAAGTTAAATTTTTATGCAATATCGCGTTGTCATTTGACTTTGTACGGGCACTGAACCTCTGTAAGGCTCTAGAAGGCCATGCCTGAGATTCAGCTGTTCACTACGAAACGCGGTGTTATGTTTTGAAAGTGTTATTCTCGTGTATTGTTCCTTGTTTCAAATAAGTCTCGAAGCACATCTAGGTGGTCAAAAAAGCTTAATTTTATAGAAAACTTCGAACAAAGGTATCGAAAAGTCCAGAAAACGACAATATACGTCCTGAGGAAGATTATAACTTTGATTCGAGTGTAACTGAAGATGCACGTGTATTTCATGTATTTTAGCACAACTCTGCATATCTGTGCTCCCCTCAGTTAACTCCCCCCCCTTAAATATGGTGACACCATATTAAAATTCCTCTCTCTCTCTTTCTCTGTCTCAATGTCTACACGCAGCATTTAGTTCATGAACTACTTGGGGCGCGACTGTGTTGGGAGATGCGCCATGTTACATCCTTCTCCGTGCACCATGCATCGACTGACCGATACTCGATTCTCGGAACATGGATCTGAAACTCTGGAGCGGACTGTTAAGCTTCCACTGAATCGCCTGGCAAACACTGGCGAATTGAAATTTGCCCGCGGATATATGACTGATTGTATTTCTTAGGTTTTCTACTTGTAACTCAGTGTTTCTCAATCGTGTCACTCCAAGGACAACTCGAAAGATTAAAAAGCACTAGAAGTTTGAATGTTTTTCTTCGTTCGTAATCAATGCGGACCAGAAAAACATTCCTCCACCACTGTGTTATGCAGAGGCTGAAACGTATTATGAATCTGTGAACATAGAAATTGTCGCAAAAATGTTGAAAATGAAGTAATTTTTTATTTAAATAAATTGGAATGAACTTTTATATTGAAGGAACCATTTTTCCACTCTAAAATGTGTGGACATAAATACCTTTGAGTTTTTTAAATTAATGAAATGTAGTTATTTAAAATATCTTGTTGATTTCATCAGTTTCTTTAATCTTCACTTGTACATTTATTTTTTGAATAAAGAATTTTCATGCGGAACATTTGTGAAACCATACATTTGTGTGCGAACAAAGAAAAGTAACTACGTAATAAAATTATTTCATCAATATATTCATTGCAATTACCTGGAAATATTTACAATGTCAATTTGTGAGAGGATTAATATATCAATTTTATGTTAAGATAAATATTCTGTAATTTTTATTGTTGAAAAATGAAATTATTGAAGAATAAATAATTTACGACAATACTGAGTTGGTGTTTACTAAAAAAAGTCCATCTACGAATTTGGTTTTGCTGAGTATGAAGTAAGCATGTGAAAAACTTCAATAAAGTATTTTAATTTAAATTTGAAACTTATGTTCATCTCCTTAATTACATGGAACACGCAACGCTTCCTGCCTCGTTCTAATCAGTCGCTTTACTTTGGGTGGGGCTACCCAGGCCCGTGTGAGGCGTGGATGGGTGGGATGCATAACTGAACGAGCAACGGCAGATCTAGGCTTTCTATTTGTAAAGACAATCCTTCCAAGTATAGGAAATTGCGCTTAAAGGAATGCTTTTAAAAATAGTTAAAAGTTAGTTATTAAAGACACATTTCATACCTACATTGTAATAAAAGAAATTAGACTGATTCATCACGAGTAGTTGACCAAGAGATAAACATATCAGTCTCAAAGCGTTGGCATCAATCTCAACCACGCTCTCTTTTTTATGAGAAAACTGATTGTCAAAAACAAGTAATAAATATTACGTATGTATTTTAATTGTGCTTGAGGGTGGGATGATCACACTTCATAACATTGTGAAAAATACCTTTAATAGAAGAGAACACATTTTTCATTGAAATTTACACTTGTGCAACCAAGATTTTCCTACTGGAATGAAGCTGAGGAATTTAGGCGACTTGATGTTTTCTTATAAAGAATTTTGCATTCATGCTATATTTAAAAGCAATTTTGATTTGTTAACGCATATTTTATTATAAAGAATGGAATTGAGATATGAAATGGTTTCCGTTTCTACTGCACATAATTACTATAAAATGTAATAGTGAATAAGTGTCATCGACTTTTTAGGGTGGGGAGCCCATGACTCATGTCAGCTGGACATTAAACATACAGTGGCCCGCGTCGGTGTGCTACTGTACATACTATATTTTGTTTACTCATATTATTGCGAATTATATAATACAATGAATGTGATAATTTTATATTCAAATGAAAGTGAAATTCACTCTCCAAGATTTTTAAAATGTTTGTTTCTGTTGTTTACAAAATTTTAACACACAAAATGAAACGTCATGCTGTCGCAAATCTGACATACACATGTAATGTGTATATAAAGTGTATATAAAGTGTGTATATAAAGTATGTAAATGCATTAAAATGAATAATGTAGCCAGAAATAACTCATTCAACAATGAAAAAACACAAATAGAATAAAACTGTTACCATGATGGGTTCAAATAATAAAGTGAACAAATATTTTAAAAAAAGTTATGATATAAAATTAAAAACATTACTAGATATTACAAAAACATATTTAATAAACAGTCAAATACGAGGTCGAGGCAGGGCTTCGAGAACAAGTTAACAAGTTTTAAGGGATCAATACAAATTCGACTCCCATCAAAATCTTGACCCTGATTATGTTATTCCTAGACACAAAATTTGAAATTACAACATTATTTTCCATGTTTTGAAGAATGTTGTTTCTTTCTCTTTTCCTCTTTGCTTGTCATGAGAAAGCCTCTGTGTTGTAGCTTCTGAACCCATGCCGAAATCCGCGACTAAGCGAGACGAGCGAAGAACAGTATACGAGTTGCGGGGGCCGTGAGGGTCGGGGAGGAAGAGGGTGGTTTTCACAAGTGCTCGTGCAGCTACACTGAGAACATCGCGTGTTCAGAAGTTTTGAGGCCATGAGCTTTACGTTTAACTAAGAGCAGACCGTGGTAAGATAACCGTGCTTCTTAATGGTTGTGCATGTGTCTTGAGGAATCGCGTGTTGGTATCGTGCTTTTTCCTCTACCACCTGTCACTCATAACTCTAAGAAATCATTAAGCTCATTTATTATTTTGCACTGGTCTCTCCTCATTTTCTTCAACATTTTCATCTTCTTTACAGACCATTACTTTGATATAAACATTTTGTGAACTCTAAAACAGGCAAGTAGATGTAGAAACTATTTTGTGCGTTCAGAAGAAAATGATTGTGAACTTTAATTGTTGTGTTAGAATCCGTATATGCTTTAAACATTTTCTTGTAGATGTTAGCCTACAATTTTATATCTGGAATATCATGCAGTCAAACCTTGTGGTAATCCTGTAACCAGCGTTCCTCCGTCCAACCCGTCTGTTCCTCACTCACGATCAACGACGTCCCTCACTTCCGTCCTACCAACACAGATATCATATCACTCGATGCGTCTCGGTCCCCTAATGAGGAACTCATCAGTTTTTTGGAAATTCATTCAGAAAATTCTAAGAAACATCCCTAAAAAGTGTATTTTTGAGGCCTTTCAAACAACTAAAACGCGTTTGGGGTAACTTACGTCACATAGAGAGGTGATAAGTAACACATTTCTCTCAAAAAGATAAATCGATTGGCACATATTATTAGCCAGTTAATAACAAAATTAGCCCACTCGGATATTCTGGAAGAATTCTAATCGTATCTTTGATGGTTTCAATGCACCTATGGATACATTGGTTAAACGTTGTGATTTACTGTCCTTGATTTTCGTGAATTATAACGACTTGATTCCTGAAATTTACGTTAATTATATCTAATTTTGAAACAAAACTTAAACAAGCATTTCAATCGACAATTTTTCAGGTAACTTGCTATGCCCCAAAATAGAAGAGTCTGGCAACTATAATATGTTTAAAGTTTATTTTTATTATAAACATGCGAAGCACAAATAAAACTTTTTAACATGAATTCTCCGCCAAAGGCACCACGGTATGCTAGTATTTAATATTGAAGAACATGAACAAATTGTTTTTAATGTACGACGTCGGTATACAAGCAATCTGGTAATGTTTCGGATGGAATGGATATATTTTCTTCAGTATAACCAGGATGTCAATATAGTTTGTCATTACCAGGACCCTAAACGCAAACCTTAATACTCCAGTCTAAACAGAACTCTTGCACTAGCGTAACCTACTTTTCGTGCGCTGCCAGCCAGGCTCCAGCGGGCTAGCTCCAACTCCAGCGTCGGCTCCGTGCCAGAAAAGAATACAAAAGGGAAGAAGCAACATCTAACTGCCGCGTGGGGAGACAAGATGGCGCCAACAATACGAAAAGCGACATCATCTCCGATTCGCGTCTGCAGGAGGCCGAGGCGGTAGCGACTTCTCCGAAATCGCCAAATCGTGGACGGGATATCGCGGCACCAGCGATAAAATTTCGACCACCCGCATTGGCGACAGGGCATACATAATGCAGAATTCCATACTGCTAGCAAATCTCTGGGCTTCAAAGAAAGTCGATTTGCGCATAAATCGCAAGAATCGTGATATAAAAACTTTGGCACAATGTCAAATCTTAGAAAAAGAGGGGTCTTCAAAGTTACTCGCAACAGAAATGAAATGACATTTTTAAAGCTGTAGAAATGTTCTTGCAAGGTTCACGGACGTCTACCCTTTACATATGCTGTAAATATAAGACCATCTTAAAATTTAGTTTATCAGCAAATAATCATCAAATACATTCGTATAATCATTTTTCATAGGTCGCAACATCAAGAAGATACTTTATTCAATTATTAACTTTTAAGTTTTCCAAGAGATAGGATTTTCACGACAACTATTTGCAGGTACGATTTCAACCCATTCAGGACAAAGTAGTGGTTTAGAAACCTAGTATTTCTCACTTTCTCTTTATAAATAGATAGTAAATATATTAATTTTCGAAAGAAAAATATAAACAAAAAGTAATGATTTTTACAACATAGTAGGTCCTAGTAACAAACATCTCAAAACTTATCCCTTATTTCATCTCACAGCTAATTTCATCTGTATTCAGAATTCAACTTGTATACAGGCTAGGGTAGAGAACCCAAAAATTCAGAAATGTGCCCTGAATTCACTTCTGCCCATAGCACGTCACACACAGCTTTTAACTGACGTCAAATAAATAAATACTTATTGCTAACCGTTAATTTTTTATCATTTACACATTCTTATACAGTTTATTTATACCAACACTAAATCATTAATTAGAAAATTGTGTAAACCTTTTGACCACTTCCTATAAAGTTTTCCAGTTTTCCTATCAAAAGAACACCATCGGACAGTTTGCAGTTTATGAGTAAGGAAATAATGTATGACGCAAAAAGATTAGCGAGAACGCTGGTGAATCCTCTACGCATACTCCCTTCCGTACCTCGAGGCGAAGTTTACGGTAGTTTTCAGTGAAGTTCCAAACTCCCAAAAATACTTTCATAACTTTGTGAAGTTACGAGAAATAGAGGAAAGCAATGTACATCATTTCCTTCTTTATTCAATACCCTCTCAGATAAAGTGTTCATAGATATTTAAAAAAATTTTTTTTCCATAATGACTAAAGGTAGCAGTAACTCAAATATTCATCTAAAAATTTGTCTAGTAAAAACAATAGTTTTAAATACGTTTTACGCTAAGAAAAGTAGTTTATTACTGCAATACACCCCAGCGGAAATGGAAGAAGCTAGAAGAATTAAACGAGATAACAAGAGGTAAACTTTTACGAGGAAGAAGTGGTAATGATGCAATACCTGTATTTTGAACACGCCTGTACTACGGCACTGCAGCCTGCATGCCATACAGAGGACAAGGCAGCAGCAGTGGCAGATCTATGTGGTAGGCAAGGTAGGCAGAGCCTACCCTGAAGAAAAGGACAGTTCAAAATAATAAAATTAAATGTCTCTTACAGTTTTAGTTTTGAATACGTAAGTATTTTTCATGAAAAACATAATGAAAGTTTTATTATAGTAGCAGGAGCTATATTCTCAGATCAAGTGTTTCATAACGGTCGAACGCACAATCCGTCTTGTTTCCTTTCTTCCTGCTTCAACTCGTTTCTCTCTAGGTAGGCGCGTCTGGAGGATGCCTAGCTTCTCGCCATTATCTCAGAAACGTCATCTGCAATGAGCATAGAGTACGCTTGCTACCACAAAGCAAGCGTGCTAGTCTCAGATTAAAATACTTTCTAGATTATTATCAATTAATTGACGCTTACATGCGTACACGCCTACTCTTTAATTCGATTTTTGAGAAACGTAATGGGGGTTTTCAATTTCCAAATACGTCGCTATTTAATTGCCCTCATGAGTACTCAGTTATAACATGTTCAACGGTTGCTAATAGTTCTCTATTGGGATTCTTGGCAATATTTATTTGCTTATTAATTAATTTATTTAAACTTATATTTAAAATTATTATTATTTCTTTATTTAAATTTAAATTGTGTCAGTTTTATAAACGCACTTATCATGGCATAGAACAATTAAATCCAAGACCTTTTGTAAATAAAAATCTCCCGTTAAAGTACACGACAATGCTGAAATATTACATTTTGTCACGCAAAGTAAGTAAAAATGAACTTCATGCCAGCAATTTCCTGATGATTCTAAAGCAGTTCGTCTTGTACCTTCTCTCTTCAAAAAGCACATCCCAAACACAGGTTTACACATTCAATAGCCCGATGACCGACCTTTAGTTTCTAACAGACAAAATCGATATTTTTTAGTCATATAGTACAAATTATGTCAATGAAGACCTTGCATTTTTTAAGAATGTTATTCGCTGGCAAAAAAACTAAAATCATTGATATATAATTGTCACCATTCCCGTCACCTTGTTGGAAGCTATACGCTCGGAGAATATGTTCCGTAGTCATATAGAATCAACACCCAGGGGATGATGATATAATCCAAATTGTGACCATGTAACCAAGTAACAATGCGTTTTAATAATTAAATTTGCTTAAAGTATCCCGGTCGGACCGACCAATTCTTTGAACAAATTTAATTATTAAAATCATTGATATTCTGGAGTATCTGCGTAGAATTTCAACACGTTCAAGTCTACGAATTGATTAATTATTTCGTGTTTTTTGAACTTGTCAACTGCTACGGCCATTAGTTCTGTAACTGTAGTGCATGCTTTTTAATATCTGGAGGTGGTGGTGATCTTCCCCCACAGGATGGAGAAATCCGGCCCCGACCAACATGTCGGCTGTGAGGATATCCCCATCCAGGTATCTCCCACCACTGGGCGCTGCCCTAGCCGAGGCTATACTGCGATTTACTTTGCGACAATACTTTGCCCCTCACGGCCCGTCATCACGATGGAATGTGTCACGGTACTTCGCGACGTTCAGAGTCGTGCCGCCAGAGACCGTATGATCGCGACCGTATCAAGCAGTGCTTGCGAACATGCGCCTTCTAGTGGCATGACGGAGAAGACGCGAAATGCCGTTTGATATTCCATCGTGGCCATATGAGCTTGAGGGGCAGAGTTAGAAAAATCGCACTGTAGTTCTAATATCTCGAGTGCTCTCCCGACATGATGTGTGCACGATCAAATGTAAACCGAAAGGTGGCTCAGGGCATCATCCGATGCCACTGCAGTGCCTCTGACTGGGAGGTCTGAGTTTCAAGTCCCGACGGCGGCAGGATTTTCGACACTGGCTACATCGCTAAGTGGAATTCAGCCGCGCTGTCAGGAGGAGAATTCTAGCGGCCGGCTGCTTTAATAGTTTTTTTCCCGCGGTTTCTCCGATCAATTCCACGCGAATGACGGAGCAGTGCCCTAGCAAATGGTCCATGGGCCGCGCGCGATCTTTCCTTCCTATCCTATCCCTTAATTACACACACGTACACTTACGTACACTACTCTACCACACATGCCAGGAGACCGGTCGGGAGCTTAGAGCTTGTTCCGACAGGGGCGGTGCCCCGCTTGTGGTGGATACCGGATTGGGGAAATCCCCGGTAGGCGACGGTAGTTCGGCGTCGGATGACACCATTCAACGGGGAAGATCACCGCCTCATCCCTCGATAAACATACGCTACTTACGGGACTAATGACCTCAGCAGTTGACGCGCTCCGAATTACTAATGAAACAACCATCATCGAATGTAAGGACGCGGGGTTTATACATTGGTTGGATAAAAAAGTAATGAGAATATTGCTTTAACTTTAAGCCGGTGAGCCAGCGTACTGCCATCTGTCGTGACAAAAAGGAAGAACTTTTAGACGAGTATATGCAGCGAGTACTCTGTCGGTCTACTGCAGTGTGTAATTCTTTGAAGTTCGTTGCAATATGTAAGCGCCCTAACGTCATGTTTACAATCGTAGAGCAACGTTCGTGGCACAAAATTGAAGAGTCACGAGTTAGAAGTAAGCGAAAATGTTTTCAGGCACTGCATGAAGCATGTGGTGAAGCAGCGTTGCCATACTACACAGTCACACGATGGGTAGATTAGGTAGAGATGATGCGGAGGATAGCCCCGTACAGCACGACCCCACGTGGAAAACTCTTGCTCCCTGGCAATGGGAGTATTCTGGTACATCCACCTTACCCAATATGAGTGCCAGTGATTATTATCTCTTCAGCAAAATGAAAGAACCACTGCGAAGAACCCGGTACAATAGCAGAGGAGAAATTATTCATCCTATAGGGCGGTCAATACGGGACGTCAACAGAAATAGACCCGCAGATGGTGTTCGAAGCCTTCCAACATTTGACAAAAGGTGATTAAAGACGGAGGCGATTACATTGAAGGTGTGTAAATGTAAATACCTCTGTCAATAAAATGATTTCAGAGGAAAAAAATATTTCTCATTCCTTTGATCCAACCCTCGTCCACAGTTCGCTTGTGGCGCACGCACGTGTCATTCGCGGGCTGCCAGTGGCGCGTCACAGCCGCCCGGCCGTGGTCATAACGACCATCCCCCGCTGCGCTTGTAATTAACAGAGGGGCGTGGCGCCGCCCGCCCTGGCCGCGTGCTCAGTCGCCCTCACCCCCCTCCCCGCCCTCGCCGCCCATCCCTCCCCCTCTCACCCCTGCGCGCGTGGTCGCACAAGACCGCAGCGGATTCCGGAAGCGGGGTGGCATGCCTCCGGAATGCCCGGCGCCCGCCCGCCCCGCCCCGCCCCGCCCCGCCCACGACCACGGCTCTTCGTGCTCTTGTGGGCACTTGCTACAGGCGGAGAGAAAATATTTTAAAGTGCTCTTTTGCAGAACAGATTTCTTTACAGTAGAAGCTCAAAGAACCTGTGAAAATATTTTTACACTACAGTGGCTGTAGGAAACTGTTACAAACCTGGTTCTATTATCGAAAGAGATAATTTTTCAACATTGGAAAAAGGAAGCAAACAATGTATTGGAAGCGACAAGGATGAGACGGCACTAAGCCAATAGTACATTGGAAACGTTTGTTGCAGCTCGATGATTAGGCCAGCCAATTGATAGCAGTATTCACAGTTTCTGCAGCAATTCTTGGAGAGGTCTCCCGTTTGGTGGCGAATTTTTGGCAGAAGTTATATAGCTGGGTCGAATTCAGTAGCTGCCTAAAGAAGGATTCTAGCGGACGGCTGCTCAGGGACCACAGTCTGCGCATGATTTTTCCTTCATCTTCCTTGTCCTATCAACTACCCAACGCTCATGGCACTACACTAATACTTACGTCGGAACCAGACGGGAACTTCGAGATTGTCCCGTCCAGAGCTGTGTTTTTGCTGAGCGAAATAACTGAAAGAGAAATCTCCCTCATGCCGTCGTGTAAGTGGGCAGGCATTTCCCCATCCATTGGGAAAATAATTACCGTCACCTCTAGGGATAAAACATTTACTACACTATTGGGACTAATGACACACAGCAGGGGACGTTCCTAGATATAACACTCAATCAATTGGATAATCGTCAGCTGGGCCAATAATATGATTTGAAAATTACAGAAGATATCAGAAAAAATGTTAACACATTATTAAAAATATCACATTTTGTTACGAAAAAATACGCTTATATTTTTATGCATCCGAGTAAGCATTTTGCATTTTTATGCCTTCTGATATTACGAGTTGTTATTGGACTGTAAAATATTGAATATTATAAGTACGACTTTGCGAAATTCATTAATTAATCTAGACTGAATGAAGAACACAATATTAACTCTTACCTACCCCACAATATAAAGCCATCGTATTTTAAACATGCTTTCTAAAATGCTTTAGAGAGTAGGCCTACATTAACCACATGGCTTGAATATTATTTCAAAAGTGAGTTAAGTACTTCTAGTAAGTAAGTTATCTAGTTACCAATTACTAGATGAACTTAACCCATTTAAAAGCGGAAAATGAATATTCGATATTGGAATTTGAAGCAGTTATTTTAAATGCGAGCAATTTGAAAGGGATTAGCAATCTCGGTCGTTTATTGAACAATCGACATGATCTCCATAAATTCAGTCATTCGTGAATGCAGCCACAATGGGTATTTGTGTCGCATGTTTTCTTCACCTCGTAATCCGTAACACGAAAATCGATTCTGATGAAAATGATGAAATCCCTGCAGCTCTCTCGATGGAAAACTGCGACTAGGGTTTCACTTTCCAGTATTCCCCACAAATGCAGATTGACTATGTATTGTTCGTTAATCTGTTATATATGAAAAGCATATCTGACACTAGAAAGAGGATGAAGTAAATAGTTTTGCAATCCGTTATTTTTTTGCGATTTGCATAATCGATCCGGTTAATTAAAACAATTTGCTTTCAATGTCTTTTCATTTGGCTATTCCGAGTTGATGATTCCGAATGATTGAAATAACGTTATATATTGGGATTACTCCATTTATATACATTAATAATCCCACACATCTATCTAAATATATAATAAATAATGAGGATGTTTTTTCTCAATGTAGCAAGTCCATCTGGACAATTTTTAGAGTAGAACAAAAATGTTTATTGTATCTAAAAATGTTATCGTTTAAAACCATACAGTATTTAATTTTGAATTTTTTTGGTAGTCACTGAAGTATTTTAAGTATTTAATGCAAAATATTAAGTTATTTCATGTTTTATTAAATTCAAAGTCATAAGAATTTAACCTTCTGTGGGCGCGCCTATTTTACTTACATAAGCGGGCGCGTAGGAGCATTGTATGCTGCCTCGAGAAACAGTCTTTTGCACTCTTAAAACTTCTATTATTTAATTGAAGAAGGAAGAATAAAAACTCACAACTATTAATTACATATTTAATGATAATACATTATATATATAACCGAAATGTGGCTATTTGTAGGTATATTTATATAGGCTATTTGTAGTCTACATTTGTAGGTATAGAGTAATGAAAAAAACAATGTTTTTTCAAAAATCTTATAAACTAAATAAAACAAAGAAAAAACTAACTAAGAGAATTGTTATTAAATAGACAAATTAATTTAATGAAACAGTTACTGTCGCATAAATTGTATAAAAAGCTCAATTGGTTTTCATGAAGCCGTTTCCAGTAACCTCAAGAGATGCTGATCTCTTCGTCTGTTTTACCCTTCAGCAAAAAAAGAAAATAAGACTACAAGTAATAGGACAATCAACAAAAAACATTTTTAAAAATCTTTGATTTTGCTTACAGTGACTGAATATATCTAAACGAACAATCAGATGAAGTAAATGTTTCGTTTTGATACTAAAAAAAACATGAGTGGGCGCGGTGTGGAGCACGGATTGCTGCAGTCAGCATTTTCTTTTTATCTTCAAATCTTCTTTAGACTGATAGGGAGAAGACAACGGAACGGAGATATCCGCTTTTCGTTTAGACTGGTGCGAAGTGAGAATACTATAGCCCCCTGATATGTCAAATAGCCGGAACTCCATTTTAGAAAAATAAAAACACAAAGGCAGCACGGAGTGCTGCCGCGCGCCCGCCGGAAGGTGAATTTTGGATCTGGCACTTTTGGCATAAAAAATAATGTATTCTATGTAATATATTAGCTCGGGTTCAACATTTCTGTTCGTTCATAACCGCTTAGCAATATTTTTTCCTCTTGTACAGTATGGGAAACTGTAATATAATTGTTCAGTAGCGAGAATAAATTTCAAGGTGAAGCCGCTTGAAGTCAGGTTCCACAAAAAAGCTATTTTGACTTTTGAAACAATAAAGCAGAATGTTCGCTCGCAATTTTTTCTTTATAATTACGACACATGCTTGTGCAATTCTTTCCAGAAAAGTGATAGCAAAGCATTCTGAACCAGCCGACAGTCTTAATTGTAATGCAAATCAAAGACTATTAACCAATTATGAAATGACTTTGTGTAGAGAATTAAAAGCCATCCCATCCATAAGAAAACCTCATACATGACACACAGGAGATATATATAATTGAAATTTGAAATGGATAACACTATACAAATTTATAAGACATCTAATACATTTAAAAATCATCTGATGTATTGTTTTTGTGTGTTTACAAGAGGAAGAAACAATCGCATTCTTGCACTACATCGTTTCTTCCAATTTCATTACTAAAATATTAAGCCCAGAAGACGAGAAAAATGAAGTATAAACAAGTTGCTTCTTTTTATGCAAAGTATGGCTGTTAAAAGTACTGCATTTTGGCATTGTACGCGGCAGTCCGCAGTGCCGGCCCTGAAGCCGAAGCAGAGGCGAAACGAGGCGTAGCCTGAGGCGTGGTTCGGTTCGCGCCGCAGTGCGGGCCGGAAGGCGGTGCGGAGCGCGTAAGAGGGCGGCCGCGGGGCAGGTAGCTAGGAGGCGGGCAGAGGGCAACGAAAGGGTGGCCGGGCACGGGGGCGGAGGACGGAGCGGGGAGTGTTGGAGTGCGAGGCGCGCGGCGGGTGCGGGGGAGCGGGACGACGGATGAAGCTTGAGGATGGCTTTGGGGTAGGGACGGACAAAGGCAAGCGGTGCGTGGGGCGTAGGCGAGGCGGGAAGAAGGGCGTACGGCGGGGCAGGGCGTGGGCGTACTGCGGGGTGCGGGGAGGCACCGGCTGGGGGCGAAGCCGGGCACGCTGTGAGGCGTGGCGGGGGGGGGGCGTCGCCCGGGCGCGCGGGGCGGAGGCGTGGCGCGGGGAGGCGAGGGGCGAGGCGCGGGGCGGGGCGCGAGCAGGCGCGAGGTAGGGCGAGGCGCGGGCGGGACGAGGTGCGGGGCGGAGCGCGGGGCGGGTGGCGGGGCGGGGGGGGAGGGGGCGGGGCGAAGAGGGCGGGGTCCGAAGCCGGGGCCGCGAGACGACGTGCGGGACAGTCGAGGGGCGGTCAGGGTGGGCGAGCCATGAGCGGGTGGTGGGGATGGGAGGCGGGCCCGGCCTGCGGAACATCGCCTGAATTGTGTCCAGCGAGTCGAATAATCACGGGAAAAACGAGGCCGAGTTAAATCCTACTTTAGGCGGGACTTAATTCCCGAAGCGGGCAAGCTGGGGTTTGCCTCGCCGCCCACACCCTACCCCTACCCCACTCCGCGCATCGCCCGGCCGCCCCCGCCCCCGCCCACGCCCGCAACTTTGCTACCCAGCGCCCCACGGTTCTCCGCCCCGCTGCGTCCCCTCCCTCCGATAACAAAACGCACCACTTTTCGATTCCACACACTGTTCATTTTTTGATCTATCCTTTCTTTTCTACGAAACTTCTTTTCTCCGCTGACTCCACTCCAATTTCTCTTCTTACCACTTTGAACCCATTCCGCAACTAGTTCTGTCGAATCTCCACTTCACCGAGTTTCATTCTCTCGGCTTCTCATCTTACTCTTCAGTGCTTCATTGCGATAGTTTCTCGTATGGCATTTGCATTCTCTTTGCCCGTTACACGACACCTTACGCCAACCCAAAATTGTCTTTACCCTTCTTCCCCGCAGAGGACGAAAATCAGATAGATGTCATCGACAGTTGGAGGTAGGTTTCTTAAGTGGGTAGAAAACGACTTCAGCATTGAGAACTGTGTCGTTGCGAAGTCGAAGGGCGAGGCATATCAAAAAAAGTGCTGGATCATCGGTATAATTTGATCAGAATATCCTGGTAAATGAGATACAAATTAATCCAATCCACAATCTGGTATGTGTAATGTGTGGTCAAAAAAATACGCGGTAGGTAACTTTGGCGTCCTGAAGTTTCTCCTGCTTTCCTCCAATGCATGATGAAAACTTAAGTTGGAATACATTGTGCTTCGTTTAAAAAATACGTGACGACTGAGGAATTATCCTATTCCTATTTTCCCCTTTTCTCCACCTCTGCCTTTGCTCAGGGAATGAGAACTCATTCTCGGCGCGTCAACTACGGAGGTCGTTACTCCCTCAAGCTTAGTGCATATTCTATCCCTGGAAATAACCATGTTCCTGTCCCGCTGAAACGCAAGATCCAACACGATGGCTTGCGGGACTTCCGTTCCATGTCCTCCTCCAGCAGGGCACCGCCCCAGTCAGGAGAAGCTCCAAGTTACCGACTGGACTTCCTACATATGAAATGAATTATTGCCCTATTTTACGTGGCGAGACTCAGGCTACGAGGCCTGTTCTTCCGTCTGACCACGCAAATTTTGCTACGCTCTTTCACCAAATAGCGGAGAAAGAACGTATTACTTGGGCGACGAAACAGGCAATTTGAATTTAGCTCAGAGGCTACATCAAGGCTTGAGGATCTTTTACATGCAGTAAATCTACAAACATGGGACGGCCGGCTTTACTTCCCCTCCGAAGGAAGGCTACGAAAGATTTTTTCGCCCACGGCTTCCATCGGGTTTGAACCCGCGAACTTGGGTATAACAATCCAATAACACTAACCGTTACACACCATCGACGACGACGCACGAATATGTAGTAGTGTGGTGCATTTAACTGCGTGTGTGCGGCAGGGAGACGAAGGAACAGGATGAGGAAGGAAACGGTGCACGCGATTTTTTTTTTCAATTTTCCACCTTCCAGTTACCCTGGATAGGCGGAAATTTATTCAATTAAGGGGAATACAATACTTTCTCCAACCGATTTGGTTTGTGGAGATGGTGTAGGGCGATCTCTTAAAAATACTAATTAAAACTAACTTATATCTAACTTAAAAATATACACCGCGCCGCTTTGGGCATTGCCTAGTTTATTTACAAAATGTTTAGTGGCTTCTTTCTAGTTCTTTTTAACGTTTATTCTTGATTCGTTCGCGAATTGCACGCGGTTCGTAACCCATTTGTTAATGTACAGCTCCCGCAATCGCCTCGTATCGATCGAAAATCTACCGTTCGGAGCATCCGGTCGCTAGAATTCACCTCCAGGCAGTACGAGAATTCTCCCCAACCGCCTTTGTACCGAGGTCCTTTTTGCCTGCTCCGTCCCGGGGTTCCCCCAGAGCTTCCCGTTCGTTTTGCCCGTCCCCACCGTCCGTCTAAAATCACTCTGTGTGTGTCTTCGCCTCCTCCGTCTCCACCTGCGGCCCGCGCCGCTCTCTTCCTCGCCGCCCGCGCCCCGAGCGCCGCCCCGCCCCCGCGCTCCGTTCGCCTGTGCCTGATGGGCGTCTCCGCGGCCAACAAAAACTCCGGCGCGGGGCTTCTGGCGCTGGTGGCGCTTCCGCGAAGAGCGGCGCCGGAAAATAAAACTAACGATGGCCAGGCCGCGCTACATCGCATAACTATAGAACAACTGCATTTTCGTGATAGCCTCTATATACTTTTTACGATTTGGTCTGTTCCAAGTTTTTGCTTTCAAATCTTGCCAAAGTCTACCGCGCAAGAATCCGGACCCCAAGTTTTTGTTGGACGTTGCGCCAATGGGCCGCCGGCACGAAGTCCTCGCGGCTTTCATTTTATTACAGGCAATGAATGAACCTATCAATCAATTAAACGCGATCAAGTGTTGCATTCTACGTCGTGTAGCTTTCGCTAGAGTAACCAGTAGCCATTCCCAGAACAGAAAACGTGCGTGTGTTGTTGCTACTCGCTACGCTGGTGAAGTTTTTAGTTTTATTATATCACTAACATTGATATAACTGATATACACAATAATTACACGAATTTTTAATTACACAGCACTCCAATTCACAACACTTGCACTTCACTCCTCTTTCTACTTCTCTATTGCACTGCACTTCACAACACGTCACTGCACTTCAATATAAATGCTAGTTTGAATATAATTATATATTTAATAAAGCAATGCATTTACTAGTAATATCTCAATACTACTACTACTACTACTACTACTACTACTACTACTACTACTACTACTACTACTACTACTACTACTACTACTACTACTACTACTAATAATAATAATAATGAGTAAAAAAATTCTAAAATATCAACCATTGGCAAATGAGATAAAGGAAATTTGGAGCGACGTAGAAATGGTGACTATGTACCAATTATTCTAGGTGCCACTGGTGAAATTCCGAAGTTCCTAGATGAATCCCTGGCTGAACTACAACTGAAGAAGGGGCTCTACATCCAACTGCAGAAAATTGTCATACTTGACACATGCAACATCGTGAGGAAGTTTCTAAACCTTGATGGTTGATCCAGTGCTGATTACGACAGATGAATTGTGTATCTCTTGTTCATGGTAATCGAGATGCATGTGTTGAAAGAAATGAAAAGCAAAGAAACAATAATAATAATAATAATAATAATAATAATAATAAGAAGAAGAAGAAGAAGAAGAAGAAGACGAAGGCAAATTAGAAGAATAACAGCTTCTTAAGTAGCTGGTTGCAATCTGGAGTAGAGTTTATATTAAGTCGACTCATAACGCTTTAGTCGTGATGTAGAGGGGAATAATAATATAATAATAATAATAATAATAATAATACTAATAATACTAATAATAATAATAATAATAAAATAATAATAACTGTTTAATAAGTCTAACTTACTAATTAATAAAGTTTACAAGTGTCATTAGATCATTACTTTTAAATGTCTGAACACCTAGAGGAAAGGGTTCCAAGGCTGTCGCAAACATTTTATTTCAACCCGGTCCGTTATTACTCTATTTGTAAAGGAAAATTCCCAACATCTTGTCTGTGGCCTAAACTGAATTTTGTGCTTGAGATCCCCTCGACTTAAGTACATGGGTCTATCGAGTTGAACATAGATATCTTTCCAAGCGGATAACCGGCATACGCTTTATACAGGGTACAGAGACTTGCCTTAACCCTTCTGATTTCTAGAAACTCCCATTCTACTTTCTTCCATTTGCTTCGGAAAGTAAGTTTACACGCTCTTCTCTGTACTCTATTCAAACATTCCTTTTGTGAATTTTGTATAAGGGTCCCACAAACCGCCCCGTATTCCATTATGGACGAACTAGAGATAAGTAGGCTAATTCTCTCGCTTTCGCAGTGCTCTTTTTTAGTATTCGCATAGTAAGATGCAAAGACCTCCAAACTTTCCCTATGACAAAAGTTTACTCGACTTTCCCAACCCATATTTCAATCAAAAATTATTCCCAGGTACTTACAAGACAAGACCCTTGGAATACTTTCATTGCCTAAACGAAAATGAGTCGCTATATTTGTGGTCTCTACGAAACGTGCTGGTTTTGGTTTTCGAACTATTTTTTATCATGCTATTTTCCACCCAGAAATGTAGTCAATCTAGACCACCCTCCAAAATATCCTCGCCTACTTTTGATTGAATAACTATATATATATATATATATATATATATATATATATATATATATATATATGTAAATATATATATATATAGATGTAAATATATATATATATATATATATGTATGTATATATATATATATACATACACACACATATACATACACACACACACACACATACACACAGGGTGAGTCACGTAACTTTAGCACCTCCTGTAACTTTTAAACGGTTGAAGTTATTGCAATGCAGTTTTCACAGAAGTGCATAAGGGAATGGAACTAATTGATACATGATTTCATTTCTGTTTTATCACTTGTTTTTTACGAGATATTTGAGATACTTGGTTTTTCAAATGGAACTATACTATTTTTCAGAATATCATGACGAGCGTAAGAAGACGAATCAAATGATGTACATATTGTCATATGTTAGATAAGCATTTTTTTGAGTAATTTTGATTTTTGCGACTAGGCTTTAACGGATATTTTGAATGTACTCCTAACAGTCCGTCACACACACACACACACACACACACAAACACACACACACACACACACATATATATATATATATATATAATATATATGTATAAATATATACGCTAAGATATATTTCATAGATAAGTACAATTTATTTTTATAACTGTAAGCTAAGCATATATGGAGATTGATACTTTGCTTAAGTGGTGAAATGTGGAAATAGAATATCAGAATCCATTAATGAAGAAAAAGAATCAAGCGAATTGGAGATGTAGAAATGGAGAAGATCAAAAGAAGGAGAGAGGTAGAGAGGGAATAAAGTGAAGAATAGGGAAAACCGAAGGAGGGAGGGAAGGAGGAACAGTAGAAGGATAAGGGAGGACAACGAGGACAAGAGACTTAGGATAAGAAATGAAGGAGGGAGGAGGAAGAGGGAGATGAATAGACACACGAATACCAAACGGACAGGTGGAGGTCGAAGAATGCCGGCAGAGTCAGGGATATAGATAAGACCATAAAACACAGGGGATACAGGTTACTAGACATGCCGATGAAGTCAAAGACAACATGCAAAAGACGGTAAAAGTTCCTATTTACACAGAATGTACTTAAGCCGTTGATACGGCTGAAGGCGAGAGATGTTTACAAATTGTGCATGACCCCAAGGAATCTGTTGGTTTTCCGATTCATCCAGAAGACGCGCTGTTGATTGTTTCTACTCCAAACATTCCTCACAACCTAAAATATTTATAGCAGGTCTTATGTCTTTGATAAACAACCTTACCACATGTTATCGTGCGAGTTTAAGTAGTTTCAGTTAACATTTCTTCAAGATGCTGGGTTGGAATTATTTGGAGATATAGAGAAAGTTATGCAATGCAGCGGAAAATCGATTTCGAGATTTCAACGTAAATACTTGTACACGTATTGGAGTCTCCTGATACCGAAAAGGAGTTTTTTCAAATCGTCTGTCCGTCTGTTAACATCACTAGCTACACTATTCATAAGACTTTTTCCAAAATGAATATTCCCCGATCGATCTGGCCCGACTGGAAGCGATTTTGCTATCTGCGATATTGAAAAACATTCTTAAAATTTTGGGGGTATTTTATATGAAGTCCCTGTGACATTTTCAAAATTTTCTCAGAAATGCTTGAAATTCTTTCTTGACGTTCTTGAAAGAATAGAGATTCTTGAAATACTTTTCTTAAGTTGGCATAAGCCCGTTTTCACGGTTAACTCTAAATTTTTGAAAATTACAAAACTTTGATTCGTATTCGGCGTCATCATATTTCAATTCATTTTTTAACAATATGAAGATAATACTTTTTTCTTCACATTAAATCTGTTCTCCACCATCAGTTCTTTAATTAACGCCTCGTGCATTTTGATGACTTTTAATTTTTTGAGCAATTTTGAGTCCAATACGAGCAATGTTAAAAATATTTACTCTCAAAAACAATTATTCTCCAAAACGGCTCCAGATATTTTCTTTCAACTTTTTGTAGGAGTAGTGCCGAAAGCACAGTATCAAATGTCATGAAACGTAATTTTGTTTTTCAAAAATTACAAACATGTAATATTTTGACATCTGTCTCATGTCATTAATATTTGCAATATCGGCGATTTGTATACAGTTTTGAATACCTGAGTAGAAGTGCTGTAAATTCCTGATAAAGTTTCTCGAGAATCATCAGAGAATCATAAAGAATCAATATAAGTTATGTTTTCATTCTTCTATGCTATGAAATGTGCTATATATAAACTGCAAAAAACTAATACATGTTTATTTTTTTATTAAACTCAATTTTTTCAGACATAATAAATTACTTCGCGAATGTCCACGACCAATACCAATAACAATTCTTTATTGCTCGTTTCTGCACTGGAGATCTTCAACACATGGTTCCGCCTGAGTGATCAGAAAATAGACCCATTCACTGGCAGCATAGCTAACAAATGACGCCATCTGTCCCGCCAACGGTAGTTCTGGGAAACATCTGGAAGCTATTCGACTGTATATTATATTTATAGATGAGTTCATGGGGTAACGACAAAAGGTTGAATAATGCGCTAGAGTTTCATAGAGTACTGTTATAGTTGTCTCTCAACGTGGATTATTGTATGCAGGAGGGAAAAGTTGCCCTAAAGGCCGGATGTGGGATTTCCACCCTCCAAGACTTCCACTTGCCCGAAATTGAAAATCGAAATGCTTGACGTGCGTTTCTCTGCTTTGGTGACTTCCATTACCCGACGCAGTAGGCTGCTCAATGTTTTGCAGAACGGCCATGTCTTAATGACCTCGAACAAATTGTGCTCTTATTCGGAAAAAGGGGAGATGCATTGAAGGGTTATAACCCAATTGTGGAATAAACAATTGTAAAATAAGACATCACCGCACATATGATGTGAATGATGATTTACTGATTAATTATTCTATCTTTCCGAGCGCGACACCTGCTACGATCATTTGTCCCGTAAGTGTATTGCACGTTACATCACGGGAGGTGGCGGTGTTCCTCCACCGGTGGACTTGTGATTCAGTCCCGACCAACCCGGCAGCTTGTGGGGTTTTCCTCCCTCTGGTATCTCCACTAGCGGAGCACCGATCCTTTCGGGGCAAGCTCTGACATCCCGACATGTATGGTGTCGCAGTACATGTTAATGTCTGCGTAAGGGGAGAGGAGGGGTCAAAGAAGAGGAAGGAAAGACCGCGCGCGATCCGTTAAAATTTGTTAAGATACTGCGCTCCGGAATTCGTCGTATTGATCGGAGAAACCACGGAAAACTACCGACCACAGCAGCCGGCCGCTCGAATTCTCCTTCAGACAGCGATTGAATTTGACTATTTTATATGGTTATTATTCAAAATCCGTCACCTTCAAGAATCAAACCCTAGAAGGTCAACACCAAGGATACTCCAAGCCTCTTGGTCTGTACCAAACTCCCAAATTCGTAGAGAATTACACGTAGGTTCAATTAAAAATCATATATTGAAAATATTTCAAGTTTTTTTTTCTTGTTGAGTATAAAAAAGTTCCAAATAATTATAGACAGTCTTAAACAAAATATATTTATTATCTTGACAACGTTTCGGAGACTATATGTGTCTCCATCATCAGGCCATTAATTTTATTACGTCACAATCTATAAGATAAAATAAAATTACAAATATTAAATCTTCAAATATCTACAAACTTGCATTAATTTTTTAAAAACTTAACACTAAAAAATAATAAATTGAAGGAAAGTACGTAGTAAAAAAATTCCATACTCACATGAATTAATACATTACATCAAAAAATAATAAATTGAAAGAAAGTACGTAGTAAAAAATTATCATACTCACATGAATTTGTAGATTATAAAATTAATTATTACACAATTAGATACAAAACATATAGCATACCTAAAGCAGAAATTTTACTAGCATTAAGATTAATTCTTCAAAATATAACCTTCAAGTTTAATGACAAAATTTATTTCCAAAAGATGGATGCCCTATAGGTGGAGTTTTAAGTTCCATTCTTTGTGAAATCACAATGAGAAAATTAGAAACAAATATTCTTTCCCAATTGAATATAAAATTTTTTACCCGATATGTAGATGATATATTAATGGTACTACAACACGATCAGGTTAATGAAGTTTTTGAAAAATTTAATTCATATCATCGTAACTTGAAATTTACATTGGAAAGAGAAGTTGAATATAATATTAATTTTCTTGATTTTACAATTTATAGATTTCCAACATTTTGTATTACAAATTGGTACACAAAACCTACATATGCAGGAATTATCTTAAACTTTTATTCCAATCATCCTACCGTAATGAAAATTGCCATTGTCAAAAATCTAGTTGAGAGAGTTTTTCGAATTTCAGATTATATATTCTATCCTGCAAACCTTGAAAAAATATTTTTATTGTTAACAAGAAATTCATATCCCATTAAATTTATTGAAAAATTTGTATGCCAGAAGTTGAATCAATTGGTACAGAGATCTTTTGAAATAAATTACGTAATAGGTAATCCACCACCTTCTCAAAAATTTTCTGATAAAATTATATTTTCGCTACCTTTTGTTCCGAGTATCAACAACTATATAAAGAGAATTTTTTCAAATAATTTCCCCAATGTGGTCCTTGTCAATACGATTATCAATAAATCTAATGTAGTCCGTCATGTCAAGGATCCGATTCCTAAATTAAATATACTCAATTCTGTGTACTCATTAAAATGTTCAGATTGTGATTTAATATATATTGGACAAACTCGGAGGAGGTTAGGAGATAGGATCAAAGAACATAAAAATAACATTAAATTACCCTTTGAAAAACAAAATTCCGTTACTGCTCACAGAATAAAACACGATCATATTATTGATTTTCTCAATCCCACAATTTTTACTACAGAACCCAACTGGTTTTCGAGACTAATTCTAGAATCTTTATATATAAAAATTTATCCTTCTTTAAATTTTCAGATTGAATGTAATCAGTTTTCAAAAAGTTATGATTCTATATTAACCAAATTTAATAAAAAATTCAAAAGTTTTTCAACAGATATTTCAAATAAAGTTATCCCTCCTAGAATTCTTAATACGCAAGAACTTTCATGTCCTTACTATTTACGAAGTAAGAGTGGACTTGTGTAATAATTAATTTTATAATCTACAAATTCATGTGAGTATGATAATTTTTTACTACGTACTTTCTTTCAATTTATTATTTTTTGATGTAATGTATTAATTCATGTGAGTATGGAATTTTTTTTACTACGTACTTTCCTTCAATTTATTATTTTTTAGTGTTAAGTTTTTAAAAATTAATGCAAGTTTGTAGATATTTGAAGATTTAATATTTGTAATTTTATTTTAT
Source organism: Acheta domesticus (assembly GCA_031308135.1). Taxonomy (NCBI): domain Eukaryota; kingdom Metazoa; phylum Arthropoda; class Insecta; order Orthoptera; family Gryllidae; genus Acheta; species Acheta domesticus. The sequence continues at coordinate 58,670,350 of JAHLJT010003656.1, forward strand.
CTTATAGATTGTGACGTAATAAAATTAATGGCCTGATGATGGAGACACATATAGTCTCCGAAACGTTGTCAAGATAATAAATATCTTTTGTTTAAGACTGTCTATAATTATTTGGAACTTTTTTATACTCAACAATTCAAAAGAGACAGTCTATAGTTGAATTTTGTTTTCTTGTCACTTAACTTTTCTCTTCTAACTCGTAATTTAATTTAAGCCGTTGTATTGTGATCCCTAGCAGAATCAAGTCGAAATTTCCTAAAGATAAACTGCGTCCACCTTAGTATTATTATTGATACCCAGAGAAATAATTTCAGTCAAAATTCTTTAAAGTTAAACAACTATCTCAAAACTACCAATATTAGTGATGGTGTACATGAGTTAACAATTAGTGATTTTGCCAAAACTTTATGGTGAATAGTAATAAAATTGTATTGAAGCTCTTGAAAGGCCATCTGCCCGAACAATAAGTAAATCAGAAATAAAGAAATAAATATCGAATAAAGAATAAAAATCCTTGCGATATGCATATGGTGGACCGAAGCAGGGCAGAGCTACTTAATCAAAAACCACTTGCCATCTTTTGGACCACTGATGTCGACGTTTTTATAACTTGAAAACAAGTTCAATATAACAAAAAAGATTGACGATGAAAACTAAAAAGTGTGAGGCATTTGTAATCCAAAAGTCATCGTTGTTTTTTTCAAATTCAACATAAGACATTTTTCATAAAGTATCCTCTACGAATTTATTTTGAACGTAGATTAATATAGAGGTATTATCTAATATACATATATTATAACTTCAAAATAAGTTAAATTTGCCAAAACAATTGGCGACGAAAACTAAAAATGGAAAGAGTTTGTAATGCAAAACATCGTCGGTTCTTTCAGATTGAACATAAGTTGTTGTTCATAAAGTATCTTTAATGAATGTATTTTTACGTAGATCAATGCCGAGATATTATCTAATATAAATTGTTGGAAGTCATATGCGGTTTACTTAATTTTTCTTCGTTTACTTGCCAAACAAAACAGCTGTGTGTGAACTAAAAAACATTCAATGCTGTGTTTTTCGAATGCATCAACTGGACTGGAGAAAAATTTGGCTACAGAATTGACGTCATTTCAAAGTTTTTGTGTAGAATTTAATAAATCAGGGCTAAATATAACCACCACATTGGCTAAAAATACAATAATTGAAAGTCTTAAAAACTCACACGCGTGTTTTCCTCATGGCTTCTCTGTTTCTCTCTCGCGCGCGGTTGGTTCGCGACTGCGAAAGATCGTCGCTCTGGGTGCATCGGCGTCGGCGCGTCGTCGTCGTTGTTATCGTCGTTGCCGTGGTCGTCGTCGTCGTCGTTGTCGTCATCGTCGTCGTCGTCGGCGGCGGCGGCGGCGGCGTCTACGGGGTCGGCGGCGGCGGCGGCGGCGCGGGGGCGGCGGCGGCGGCGGCGGCGGCGTTGGTCGGCGGCGGCGGCGGCGGGCGGCGGCGGCGTCGGTGGCGGCGGCGGCGTCGGTGCGTCGGCGGCGGCGCGGCGGCGGCGGAGGAGGTGGCCAGAGGCGCACTGCCCAGCGCGCGCCATTGTCGCGGCCGCTCGCCAGGAATAGCGGCCTCCCGAAATACTGCGCGTGTCACAACAGCGGCGCGGCGCGACAACGCGACCCCCGCAGCGCGCGAGGAAATGCGCCCCCACGCCACCGCCGCCGCCGCCGCCGCCGCCGCCGCCACGCCGCGCGCACTTCGAATTAGAAACAGGTGATGGCCCGGACGGTGAGAGGCAGTGGGTGAGCCTGAGCGGGCAGCGAAAACACACGGGGGGCGTTTTCAACTGTGAGTAAATTTTTCTTTCCGCTTATTACGTTCTTTTGTTTATTTTGTTTTTTAATCAATTTTTCGTTCGCTATCCTGTTCTTTTCTCTTCTTTTCCCTAGTGTTGGATTTCTTCACTTTTTTATTTTGCCTTTTCTGTTTATTCTATTCCTTTCATTTATGCCTCTTTCTGTGTAATTCCTATTCATACCAGTCATTCAGATTTGTTTATACTCTTGATTCATTTTTGTTTAATGTCAGTAACAGTTTCGTGAAAATGAATACTGAAACAAAGCTAGTTTATGAAATCAGGAGCCATCGTGCGTGTGTCAACTGATCGATATTCGATTACAATATTATGTGACATTTTTTAGTTAAGGTAAAGTTTATACAATACTATGAAGAATTTGTCTTTGTTTGTTAATATTTCATTTAAAGGTCTATATTTTGAATTATGATTATACTTTGATTTAAACAGAGTCCTTTGATGTAAATCAGCTGTTACAGGGTCATCCTCGGGAGCTTGAACGTCACTACCGTGACGTTACTATAGTGACGTTTAAGCTCCCGATTGAATGACGCCGTAACAGCCGATGACCTGTCAAAGGACATTATGAATAAATCGAAGTGTAAGTCATCAGGACTGTAGAAGTTTTTTTTATGTGAGAGAGAGCTATTTTAAAATTAATAAAAACGTATACTACCGTGCCTAAAAATTGTTGTGACAGTGACAGTGACTATGATGACAGTAGTAGCGCGAAACGTCGACGCTATGAGCGATTATGATGACAGTTACGTTGGAGGCTTGTCCACGGGGATAGTGTACTGAAGCAACTGTAGCACTTCCGGTGGTAGTGCAGACAACGATGGAAAGAGAAGAGGTAGGTTCGGCAGTGCAGCGAGTGACGAAGGCCGAAACGGACTCACATGCTGTGATGACAGCTGCTTTGTCGGCCATTCTACAGAAGCTGAGACTTTGAACTTCAGTCAACTAGCGCCTCTCGTTACTACAGTGTCAACAAACGTTATGTCTAAACAGGATAACCATGTTGCTAGCTCGCGTGGACATACAAACGATGCAACATACTTAATAGTTGCTTTTCGAAGCCATTTTGATTCCCGGAGGACACCAATGTGGGAGAGAATCAGTATCCAATATAATTTAAGCAATCAGTATGCAATAAAATTATAATTGAAGTTATATATTTAAGAACTGCAATATATTTCAAATATATTCCAATAATTTTATGTAAGTTTTTGGTAAAATATTTTCAGTTTTTGAGGCATAACAAAGAAATTTATACTTTGAACAACTCTTCTTGCGATTCGTACGCTGGGGATACAGATGCACCTTTTTAAGAACTAGTTCAATATTCATGACAACAGTACTCTCTATCGACAAGTAATAAAATAAGAGCAATGTGTTTATGGAAAGGCTGAAAGAAAATGCCAGAATTTCCACAGAGCGATTAAACTTTACAAGGTTTTCGCATTGTTTTGCAAAAATCCTATAAGCTTTTAAAGACTAAACTACCACTTTGGGTTAGAAAGGGTCCTAGAAATAAAAGTCCTAATCGATTAAAAAATAACTCCTTAAAATCTACGCTGGAATCCGTCGTTGATAGTGTCCCAATGGTCTGCTACTTTTTAAAAGAAAAATCTCTTATCTTTTGTAACCAATCTCACTTTCTCCTTATTAATTATTATATTACAAATTATTTTTATTATATTCCTTTAAGATGCGCTATTATTTATGACCTATTATTTTTACTGATATTAGGAATACTATTATTTCTATCGTTGCCTTCCTATGCTCATTGATTCTCTCCATGTTGTGTTATTACACTGCTGACTTTACTTTCAAATTCAATCATGAGTTCTACATACAACATTACCTGTTGCATGAGTACGTGTAATTCTAGACAGAATCACGATTTCTGAAAGTTCTGTAGAAGAAAAACTTACTATGGAACTGGTGGCAACTACAATTATCAGCCTTTTCTCTTAAAACAATCAAATTAACATATATTTCTATACTTTTAACACCATTTTCCAGATCTCATGAATCAAGTAATTGAACTTTCGTCTGAAGGACGTGAATGTACCGTACGAGTTTTGAAATAATGTTCGTAAGCTTACTATTGACTTCTCAGATGGTTTTCGAGTCCGGCGCTGTCCATGTGATGTCTTCTGTAACCCTATTATTATGTTTTTGCTTATCATCCGAATAATTTCCAAATAATGGATTGGATTGGATTGGATTAATGCCTTATTTTACGTGGCGAGACTCAGGCCATGGGGCCTGCTCTTCCGTCTGACCACGCAAATTCGCTACGCTCCTTTCACCAACTTGCGGAGAAAGAAGGTATTCCTTGGGCGACGAAACAGGCGATTTTGAATTTAGCTCACAGGCGTCATTTAGGCTTGAGGATCTTTTACATGCAGTAAATCTACTAACATGGGACAGCCGGCTTTACTTCCCCTCCGAAGGAAGGCGTACGAAGGATTTTTTCGCCCTTAAAAATCCATGGCTTCGATCGTGTTTGAATCCGCGAACTTGGGTATAACAGTCCGATACGCTAACCGCTACACCATCGCCGCCGCCACCGCCGCCAATAATAACGGAATGTCTCTGATATCTAATACTTTATTTAATTTAATGGATTTTTTCAATTATATCGCGACGCGACTAGCCCTCGCTAAATTTCGGGAGAAACCTCTGCATGCGACTATTGCAATTATATTATTAAATTTTTTCTTCCAGCTGCGAATCTATTCTAACAAAAACCCTTCGAAAATACGAAATGTAACTTAAATCAAACAAATTGCTTTAACACAAGAAAAAAACACTACTTTAATTTAATATTAATCACGCTTTTGAACTTGGCTCTACACCATGCCGATCTATAAAAATTAACCATCGAAGATTTGCCTAGCTATCTTTTACCAATAACCCCAGTTTATACTGAAGACAAACATTGAAGCGTATCAAAAAATTAGATGTTTCCAGTCCGGCCGCTTTCGTGAGAGTATTATTAACTTGCCGCCTGACCACGGCTTCCAAAGCCTACTTCATATTTATAGCACCTCATGAACACTGGACCGTGATAACCATAGAGGAGAGATACAACTAGAGTGCGCGTGAGCCTACTGCGCAGGTTTCAACATGAGGTGGTCGTAAGTCACGTGACTTTGGGATAGAGGCAGCTCGTGCTGTACGGTGTTGTATGTAGCTTTTCGTGCTGTTTGTGGTGCTAAAGCGTAATTATTTTGGGACGTTGTGGATATTTGTTCACTGCTTACGATCCAAAATTCTTTTTCTTTTCAAGAAGTGCAATAACAATTTAACTTTGCAAATTGTGTTCCACAGGATGAAACAACTGTGTTAAATGTCAGTTCACGCCAGTATGTAAGTGTGCCACAAGTAAATGATCCTGAACTGGACAGTGAGGTACCAACTGACCATATGTACTTGCCATCAGTACACAATCTTGAAACTAGATTGTCTCCCTATGTTGTGGACATTGTAACTTATATTGGAGGATTTTTAGTTACAAAGTTGCAAAAGTCTCTTGCTTATGTGGACTGTAAGCTAGTTCTTTGCCGGACTGATACTGATGAAGGATCATATTCCTTCATTCAGAGGAAAGATGATTATGGACAGAAATACCCTTCTGCAGATGTTATAAAAATCTGCAAAAGAGCAGAGGTAGAAGTAAGAATACTTCAGGGGAGAGGTGACATTTTTAAAAAAGGCAGCATGTAGTACAATTTGTAAATAGATGTCTGAGAGAATTTGTGAATGGTTCTGTTTTTGGTAATTTAACATATCATATCATTGGTCAAGAGGCCATACTGAATCACAGGATGTATTTAATAAAGGCAATATTGTTTAAATATATTGACATAAGATTAAAACATGTAGGAAGAGAGCACATCCAATTTTACCAAAAAATAGTATTTGATCAGTTAACAACAAAATGATTTTATTTAGAGGGCATTAATCCTATGTGTATTTACTGGTGTAAGTTGTGTTTATAGTATGTTAGTGTTGGTAATTTGTATGATTGTAGTTGATTTTTATTAGTAAATTCTTTGAAAAATATGTACTTCAGCTTCCAGGTCAAAGACCCCCATTTCGATCAGGTTTTTGTCCAGTTTTCCTGATCCATTGAGCAAATGCTGAGATGTCCCCTTGTTTGCTTTTGGACATAAATGTAGCTTCACTACGCCCACGTTTTCTGAGCTTACTGCTAGTAGTGGTAGGAGTAAAGCCAGTGGCATGTTACTGTTGTTAGTAATACAAAGAAAAAAATAAAACATGCTGTTTGTTTATCGATGCCAAATAGGTTTATATAACTCGGAGGGAAAATGTCTAATGTTTTAGTTAAGATATTGGGAGAGCTTTTGAAGCTCAAGAAAATGAGTGCAGATGGAACTTTCCCCCCATATATCACATACAGTTTTTACTGTTTTTGGACTAAATAAAATTCAAACTATAAATCAAAGGTAAAAGCCTTTTTTCCCTCTATAAATCCTTGAAATAATCATTTTGATAACTTGCTATTATAAATGACACTGATGTGAATCTTCAATAGTAGAATGTCTAACATTGAGTAATAGAAATTTGGATTAATGCATCCATGCAGTTAATTTATTTTACAAATATTTTTTTATTATATAGTCCTTTGTAATTGTACTTGTAAAACAGGTTTAGTGGAGTATGCGGTTGAAAGTCAAGTTAGGACAAAAATCGGAATTTTCATGTACTTGAGCAAATAGAGATAGAAAAACTTAAATTCACTTTTCTGCTATAAGCAACAATTTTTAGGGTTGATTAATAAATGAGAAAAATAACGCGGGAATGAAACATCTTAAGTACGTATAAAAATAAATAATGTAATGCGAGACGGGTGTTCTTATAAATACCACCTAGCTGTCCCAAAGTCACGTGACACTGGCGCGAGAGATGTTGATACCCGGCCGGGCCTTCTGCGCAGCTCGGTGCGCACTCTAGTATATCTCTCCTCTATGGTGATAACTCGTAACCACATGACGCCCTGACATTAAGCATGGAATCTTTATATTTATTGATACGTTGCCCTAACAACGTCTATTCTTTAGGATTTTCAACGTTCAGTGTGCGTGTCATCCCACGTAACTGCACACTTGATGCAAATACTCTCATGCAAAGTACCGTGGGGTCTTTTGGTACATTACACTTTACTACAAGCTAGTCGTTTACTAATTATAATTTTAGATACGAATAGACTTTCTTGAAAAATACTACGATATCAATCGTAATAATAGTGCGTGTAATTTATTTCATTAAAAGTTTAATAAGAAGCTCTTCCAGATCTGCAAAGGCGCAACATTCTTGTACTTATGCTACTGTAGAGCAGCATATACCTCTAAAGACAAAGAGAAACCTTGTCGAAATATTATTCACTAACTCCTTTGCAGGGTCAGATGTAATAATTTATGCATCAAAATATATATTCACAATTTGAACGACGTTGCAATTGTATATTAGTACTCAATGGTCATTTCTTACGCAATAATTTCTTAAGTAAAATTATAACAAATATATTTTTACAGTTTTAAATGTTCCATTAATGGATTAAATATCCAACTTGTTTTAAACGGAGTATTCCAGCGTACACCACAGCAACTTGCAAGATAAAACAATGCAAACGGAGATAGTGAACGTACGATGTATAATTACTTTAGACTCGAAGTAATATTGACACGGAAATTCTGTTGAACGTTTTCCTCCTTTCTAAGATGATACCGAAATTTGATTTATCACGGGTGAGGATATTTGTGAGAACAATAGCAACTATTGATCACTTCTCGCTTCTTGACGGCGGGGTTTGCTACTCCGAGATTCGCAATCAGCAGCTTGTCTGGGAGAATAAGGATCACCCCCACTTCGTTTCGCGTGGTGCAAATCTCCCGTATTCCGTGAGACTCCAAGGAAAACTCTCAGTGGGCCCCGGAAACGAACACAGACACCAAAGACGTCTCCTCTCTTAGGGGCATAGAGCCTCCCTTCCCTCACTGAACAGGGGTTCGTAAACCGCAGCGCATTGCTCATTGATACGACCGACTCGTGGAAGCTCACACTTCTCAGTGTTGCCGGGTGATGTTAAGCATTTCCCACTAGACAGAGCAGCGAAAGTCACCAAAACGACAAAAAAGCATCAGATTTAAATAATGATTATTTCGTGTTTTAAAATATATGGGGAGGTTTGGAAATTAAAGAAATACGAAAAATATTATTTACTATATAAGATTATATCTATATTTTACAGCAAACACCTATATTTTTATAATATAAAAATATTATAAATTTATTTATAATATTTAATATAAAATATTAATATAATATAATATAAATTTTTATAATATAAAAATATGAATTATATTTACTTAACGATACAGGTGTACATTTGCAAGGGTGCTATTGAGTAAAAGATATTGTAAGAGTTACGAAGCCTAAGAGATAAAGAGGTATCTTTGCACTACTCTTTCTAAACAGAGATAAAGATTTTGATTAGAATGAATCTAGTTTATCAGTTTCATAATTCTTCTATTTGTCAAAAAATTGTTTCAAAAGTATAATCAAAATAAAACACCCACAAAAAATCCTTAAAAACCTTTTCTCCCCAAAGATTTCACTAAAGGCAAAAAACAACAAAAAACCCACCAAATTTAATGCTAAAATCCCCTACCTGGCAACACTGACACTTCTGGAAGACGAAAAACGTGGTTTTTTAGGAATGGCAAATGTGAATCACGATGGTTGTCGAAACTGTGTGGCTAACATTTTAACGCAATAATAATCTCTTATAATAACTAAGATGAAGCGCGTTAAGTCATTCATTAAAAGCATTAATATTGTAGATACAATATGTAACTGATTCATGTGAAAATGTATTTAAGATGATTTACAAGCTAATACACTTTCTTGGACAGGATTTTGAAAAACTGTCTACAGAGCTTCTTGGCACTAAGGATAATTAGTGAACTGTATGATGATTTAATTAATTGTGCTAGACAGACTGTAACCTTTTTGATGACTCAGGTTGGGCAGCAATGTTGATGTGAGGTTCCAGGTCTGCTTCCATCTTCAAACAAGTACAAGTAATTGGACAAACACGTTTATTCTCAACCACATGAGTTACTCGTATTGAAATACAAATGCACAGTTGATAATTCGGTTACATTTAATACACATACGACTTAACCAATGTTAATGATTGCATTAAATTGGGGTATTATGCAACTCTAAGGCGAAACACACAACACGTGTTTAGGCCATATTCTACTTAGAATCACACACACAAGTAACAAGTTTAATTAGTTTCAGTATTATTCAACTTTAAGGCGACCACACCATGCGTGCATAGACCGTATACCACTTTGAGTCACACACACACACAGTTAACAAGTTTAACTAGTTACAATTGCTCATTACGAGACTTCAAATCGTGAGAGAACATCTCACTCAAGCAATTTTTACGGTCCAAACTACGCGGAGTCTGGAGGATGCAAAGCACACGTCTGGCCCGCAAGAGACCCTCTCAGCAACCGATGTGCGTTCGCGGCGACTCATGCGTCGCGAGTTCTTTCTGCGCACGGCGCTTTTACTGCGATTTCTCTAACTTTGCCCCTCAAGGCCACTCAAATACCCATCTTCGCGATGGCATATGTCACGGCATTTCGCGTCTTTCTCGGTCTTGCCGGTAGAAGTCGCATGATCGCAAGCACTGCTTCTGCATGACTGCATTTCGCAATCATGCGAAATCTAGCGGAACGACAGAGAAAGATGCGAAATACTGTGACACATTCCATCGCGAAGATGGGATTTGAGTGGCTTTGAGGGGCAAAGTTAGAGAAATCGCAGTAAAAGCGCCGTGCGCAGAAAGAGCTCGCGACGCATGAGTCGCCGCGAGCGCACATCGGTTGCTGAGAGGGTCTCTTGCGGGCCAGACGTGAGCTTTGCATCCTCTAGACTCCGCGTAGTTTGGACGTAAAAATTGCTTGAGAGTTCTCTCACTATTTGAAGTCTCGTAATGAGCAATGTAATTAGAAAAGTCGCAGTATAAAAGTGGGGTAGGCGATTGGCCTATCGTTGATCAGCATTCGAATTTGTTCAGGTTCCTTCTGGAACAATTCGTCAGTTGTGGACTGTTAAGAATCGTTAGAGTGGCGTGGTAACGTTCGCGAATCAACCTTTTCTGCCTTGCGAAGTATGCAATAAACGTATGCACAATTTTCTGCTTTGCCGTGGGCCCGAACTAACTGTTTTCAGAGAATTCTAATTTGCTAAATCAAAAGTCAGAATTCCTAAGACTCAAAAAAATATCTATTCTTTACAGAGAATTTTTGTTTTCATAATGTATACTGATGGCGAAACAAATTAAAAAAAGTGAATTTGGTGAAGCAAGATATATATATATATATATATATATATATATATGGATTAAATATTTTAAAAGTACACTTTCTTTAATTTATTTTCCTTAGGACGCTTTAAAATATCTTACAGGTACAATTTGTTATCTGCCTGTTTATCTGTAATTACATCGGACGTTTTACATCAGACGTATTTCACTCAAGAAAAGATGTTATGTTACGCATAATGAAGCCAGAGGAATATTAATATTCTGAAATACCTACTATTGTTGAACTAGAAGGGATTTATTATAAACTTAGGGTACAAAAAAATGGTGAAGAAAGAGCGGAGGTTCAGTTACTTAAATCTCCAATACTTATTAAAATACCACGATTTCAACAATTAGATATCCCCCATTCTAAACAGTGTACAAAACTCCCATTGTCTGCACACGCATAACATTCTCTTGTGACATCAGCACAAGTAACAGCGAGTAACTCGCCGATCACTAAACAGGAGTCTAACGTTACCTTCCGCGGCTATTTTAGCGGCGCCTTTGAGCCGCGCGATTAATCTGTCCGCGTCCCGCATTAATTTGGCGTGGCTGCGCGCGGCCCCGGCGCCGCTCGCGCGCTGAGGAGCCCTGGCGCAGGCGGGCGGCGCTGAGCGCGTGCCAAGCACCTGCAGGCGACGGACGCTCTGGAAGTTGGGCTTGTTCCGAACTCGCCCACCACGCGCCGCGCCGCGCCGCGCACTGGGTCGGAATGGAAAGAAAGGCACGCGTAACGAATAGCGATGCGAATTCGATAACGAAACATCCCGGCTAATAATACACAGGCCTAGAAAAAAACTACCAACTATCCTTGTCTTCCTATCGCCCAGATCACCTATGTCATCGCGTTCGTCTTCCCGTTTCGTCTTCAGCCCCTCTCCCATGCTTCCTAGTACCCATGCATCTAGTACCGTGCATGCCCATGCATCCTATAGGGGGGACAAGTTTGAAATCTCCCTTTTGGGAGGTGCTTACTTTCGCGGGCTTCTCTCACCGCTGTTACAGTGCCAGAATATCTGACCTACTGCGCGCACGCGATTCGTCGCCCTCCCCGAGCGAGGAGGAGCTATAAGCCATCAATGTCACTGCAGCCTTTGCTGTGTGACGTCATTGTCGTTCTCACACTCTGAGGAACTGCCCCGCAAAGAAACGATAATTTTGTCCACTTTTGCTATCGTCGACATGTCTGTTTTCATATATTCTTCTTCGATTTTCTTAACGTGTTCACAACACTTCTTCCATTGATTTGGGCAATATTTAGAAAATAATATTCAGCATACATTTTCTTTAACTCATAGACGGGTACCGATGCTTTCTTTCGTAACATGATTCCTAATGGAACTTCAAAATAAATCGATGGAATTGAGATCGGGATGGTAAAGAGGGAGCTTGATGTTCAGGTTATATTACCTGCAAACGGTTGTCCTAGTGTTAGAAACAAATACACACAATATTACGCCTGTGAACTTCACTTGAAATTAGGCCTACGCTAAGACACGCCACGCTGCACAGCACTCGAAGACGAAAGGGACAGGACTGAGGACCAGGGGCGATGCTTCCTATACATATGTTTCTTTTACTGAATTTTAATACATTAAGAGTCAGCGTTTGTGCACAGACAGCTGAAACTGTTTTGATTTGGAAGGCTGACACTTTTACTGCTGCACGTTGGGCCCACGAACAAAGCAGCCTGTCCTGTGCGTTCAGACCCCCCTGCCCTCGACCGGCCACGCCGCCTGGCGCGCAGAGCGAGTGAGAGAGCGATATTTTCAGGGGAAGTGAGCGGTTGATGGTGGGAGTCACCCCTCTTCGCGCATGCGCACTCGAAGGGAGCTTTCAAAGTTGCTGGCCTATAGTACCGTCCTTCCCTCTTCCCTCTCCCCCTCCACCCCACATTCCGCCGCCCCATCACGCTCCGGGCCTCTATGTTTTCCCGCCACCGCAGCGTCTACATCTCCTCACTGCCCCACCGCACATGTAGCCACCTCCGCCCCTCCCAACATCCCAGACTACCAATACCCCCACTCGCTCGGCCGTCCCAGCCGACTTTGCCTCCACCCCTACAACCAACGTCCCGACCCCCTCCCCACCAGGAGAGGTGGCTCAGTGCATCAATTGATGTCTCTGACCGGGACGTCTTAGGTTCCAGTCCCAACGGCGGCAGGATTTTCGATACTAGCTTTCATCCACGTGGAATGCAGTCGCTATCTGGAGGAGAATTCCAGCGTCCGGCTGCTCTGATAGGTAGTTTCAATGGGTTCTCCCATCAACACCAGGCAAATGCCTGAGCAGTACCATAACAAACGGGCCACGGACCATGCGCGATTTTTCTTTCCTCTTCTTTGCTCTATCCTCACCCACATACTTACACTAACATACACTACACTACCACACATGCAGAGACACCCGTCCGCAGCTTAGAGCTTGTCCCAGCTGGAGCCCCCCTGGTGGGAGAGGTCTGGTTGGGGGAAACACCGCACACCGACGGTAGGTTCGCGTAGGATCTCACCATCTAGCTGGGGAACACCGCTGCCACCTTCCGAAGGAAAACGAACACTACATTTAGGGCAGTCGCGGCTCGAGGTTTTATAAATGGGGAAGGCTGCAAATGCATTGCATTGCATTGCCTGCATTGTATTTCTATTAATAATAAGTTTGATACAGACGATTGAGAACGACGCGAAATACCGTGAGATATTCCATTCTGGAGCCCGTTTCACAAAGGTTAGAAGTTACTAGTACTAGTAATCACAAGTGCTCGTAAGTTCTGTTTCACAACGATTTTGCCGGGCCCCAGAAGACAAGACCTCATGCGCCAAGAAAGAAAAACCCAAGTATAGCTCTCCTACCGCATACTGGGAAAACTAGCTGAAGCGCAATGCTACTCCCAGAGCTGCACAGTAATGCTATCTGGTGAGCCCGCCGTTCTTCAGACCCTAGGCTCCACCGAAGGCTGTCTCGCCGCAGCCTTCGTCCGCTGGTAAGCGTCTGCAGTGAATGCATGACGTCACGCCTCCTCGTTTTAATACAGGCCTTATGGGAGAATAAAGTGGGAGCCTAACGCTTCTCTCTTCCCTGTCAACAGCTTTAAATGCGTTACGGCCGGCCGTTAATGAACCGACAAAGAAAAATTTTGATATGATTGTAACATAATACAACTCAGAATTCCATTATTAATAAATAAATACATTTGTAAACATATTTTTAAATTTCTTTTAGACGGCGATTTCTCTAGGAGAGGCTCCGCCTTACAGCCTTTAATGACGAGCCGCGCCTGATTTAGGGATTAATGAACTTAGCAGTTGACCCGTCCAGAATAACTAATCAACAAATCAATCAAACCCAAACAACCTATTTTTTTCAATATCGACCTTTTTAAAACTGATGTAGCAACCCCGAACACCGGCATTCATAGGGGTAACAACAATAACAATAACAACCAACAAATCCAAACTGATCGCACGATAGCTGCAAACAAACAGGATATTTTGGAGAAAAGGTGTCAACTTGTATATGTTGCTGTGCCGTGCGATCAAAACGTCGGAAGGAGGAAAAGAAACTTCTTAAATTCGTCTTAAAGGGTTTTAAGAGTTTGAAAATCGCGTAAGCACCGGGACGAGCTCTAAGCTCCCGACTGGTCTCACGACATCTGTAGTCGAGTAATGCATATTGGTGTGTGTGTGTGTGTGTGTAAGGGAAGTTAATATGATAAGGAAGAGGAAGGTAAGATCGTGCGCGGTGCAAGGCCTCTTTGTTAGTGAGCTGCTCCGGCTTTCGCCTGTTATTGATCGGATAAACCACGGAAAACTGCCGACGAAGGCAGCCGCTAGAATTATCTTCCGACAGCGGCTGAAATCGACCTAACTCTCTAGCTGTTGGCACATTGACATCAAAAATGATTCGTATTTGGCGCCGTGGCGGAGATTGGTTTTTAATAACAATCTTTGGCCTTCATTACTAGCTCAGAATTTGAATTTTAAACGTACCGCGTCGGACTTATAAAAAATTCTCTCCAAAATCGCGTTCTGGCTGCGAAAAGAGCGGGTATATAAAGTTTCTTTTTCTGTTTCGCATTTCGCCGTATCGCATTCGATCTGGCGGGCTACTTGTTAGTCTCATCTCCCTTCGCCAGGGGGCAGCTCCTACCGGGTTCCGCCTCCAAGCACTCTGGTACAGAGAAGATTATTTAGACACACTAGATCTCCGCTTTTAACCTATGTCAGCATTGTCGCCAAATTCAAACGGCGAAACAGGCTCTTCAAAGTACTCGTA
>JAHLJT010003656.1:58684983-58743587 GCA_031308135.1 Acheta domesticus
TCATGTACGTTAAAACGACAATGTGTTTGCCCTGCATTCAATTTAATGGTAATTTAATGAATGAGATTTCATTAGGACTAATGTTAAACTTAATGTACCTTGTAAAATAAACCGAGATTAATATGTTGCACATTAAATGTAATGTTTAAATTTAAAATCAATGTAGGTTTAATATACATCGTGCATGAAACATTCCCTACATTAAAGAGAGATTAATATAATGCGACAATAAATTTAATGTTTAAATTAAAATTCACGCAGATTTGATAAATAATTACATTGACACTGTTTAAAAACTTAGAAATAAATTTCTTCCACTATTTGAACTTACGTATAATAAATTTAAAATATATTTTCAACATGTAGATAAAAAATATAAATGTTTAAAATTCGGATTTACATTCAAATTGGTAACAAATAAAATTGTAAAGATTTATAATAAAAATATAGCACGGCAATTCTTAGTTAACAATTTTTTCGAATTCACCGGAAATATTTAAATTTTTTCAATGATTTGTTACTGTAACAAGGTCAGAATTTAGTATTCTTTACGGCTACGAAACATATTTCTGAGCGTAAACGCGTTCCAAAACAAGTGAAGTAGTGCCAATTATATATAATATATAATTCCGTAGACTTAATATATATTTAATATATATCTAATATTACGTCTAAAGAAATATGTTCCGCAGATGTAGAAAATATGTATTATATATGTGATACTGGCAATAAATCAGGGCTAATAACCTTGACAAACAGTTGGATGTCGCGATAGCTCAGTGATTAAAGCAACTCTGCGAAATCGAAAAAATAAAAAAATGTAAAAAAAAATTTCTTTGGGTGGCTATAGATGGCAGCTGGCAAGAGTATGTGGTAAGTCCGAATAGCGAGCCGAGACCGAAGGAAATAGAAAACTGAAACGGAAAGCCTGTGCCATTCTGTAGCACTAGTTATATACAGATTACATAAACATTACGAAAAAGAACGAGCTACTTTAGCTACTCTAGTTTCTAATTTATTTATTTATATAGTTACTTATATATTCACTTATTGATTAATGTATTGTGTTGGCGATTTGGTTCCGTGCAGCCCGTACCGTAGAGGTCCCAGGAGGTGACGGGCGCGACGGAGGCGCCGCAGCGGAAGGTGGCGTTGGCGTCCTGCGCCAGCGCCATGGCGGCGGCGTAGCCCCCGTAGCTCCAGCCCCAGATGCCCACGGCGCCTCGTCGATGAACGGGAAGGCCCTCGCCAGCGCCCGCGTCACGGCCAGCTGGTCCTGCACCTCGACGGTGCCCAGCCGCTTGTAGAGCGCGTACAGCGTGTTGGAGCCTGGAAGCCCGAGCCGCGCCCGTCGATCGACGCGTAAATGTAGCTCTTGTTGGTGGTCAAGTAGCTGCCCCAGTTCACCGAGAACGCTTCAGACACTTGCTGCGACCCAGGACCGCCGTGCCTGTCACAATTCAGAAAGAACATATGAAGCAACATCAAATGATACAAAGTCTACGGAACAATGTTTTGGAATTATGCAATAGACAATTTTTTTAAATAGTGGTCACCCAGCGATAGAAATTCGACGGAAATACATTAAATTTTTACTTTCTTGTTACGCAGTTTAGAAAGTTATGTAATGCTGCGCGAAAAAACGGCAAATTTTCGGTAGAAAAAACTATTACAGGGCCCTGAAAACAGAAAAGCAAAATTTAGAAAAAAATCTCTAACACGTGGTGTCGTCAGAATCCATGTTTTGTGTGTCCTTGATACCGAAAAATCGAATGACTTCAAATCATCCGTCTGTGAACAACAGTGGCTAAACCCTTCAGCCGATCTTCTCAAAAAATTGTTATTCCGCAAACGTCTGGCGCATAATTGCATTTATTTTGCCGGTTATCGCCATCCAGCGGAGAAAAGATCACCGCCACCTCTCGAGGAAAAAACACGCACTACATTAACGGGACTAATGGCCTGTAGTTGACGCACCCGGAATCACGAATTAATCAATCATTCAGTCGTATGTTGATTTGTAATGGGTACTGCCATTTGATTCGCACGACCCGTGGCGCCTCGTCAAGGAAACTGTTCCCGCCGCGTCGCTTAGCCGGCGGAGGACATGTGTGAGGGCACCCCTGCGCATGTGACGTCACGCGAAGCCCAGACCAGTATAACGTGCGTCGCGCCGAGGATCAAGACGATCCCCGCCCTTTGCAGGACTTCTTACCGGCCAGCGCCACTTCGCCAGAAGGGAAAGGGGCGGAACGTTCATTGACTGGTGTGTCAGGACATAGCCCGCTAGTATGCTTTTAAAAGCCTCGGCGCTTTGACCACCTCCTTGTTATAGCTAAAAGTTCCGCTACTGACCGCTGGCGCGCTGCTCGCCGACCATTCCTCGATTTGCTGCTGCATGCAAATATATGGAGATACGCATTACAAACACAGAACTTTTCGATTTACACGCTTTGAATTCAAGTATTTAGGCATCTCCATTACTTCTGTAGTAACAGCAGCAATGTTCTTCACGACCTCGGATAAAAAAATGTTCACAAATTATGTCAATGATCGTTATTAAATCTGCGCTCTCGTCACATGCAAGGAAACTGTTTCTTTGCAAAGCTGGCTTAGTATATTTTTGAAGGTTTCTTTTCACAACAAACCTTGAAAGTTGTGGTACAGCTTTCACAATAAATTGCTCTACAACATATAACCTTCAGGGTTATTTAAGAATGAGACTGATTTGTTTATTTATTTAATAACCACGCATGTAATTATCTTCACATTGTAAATAAATATTCACATACATTCTTGATGTTTCTGAACGTTAATAAATATGTAATCCTTACTTCGAGAACCTAACAATTCAGTTTATTCTCAAAATTCGATACAAATCTTGAAAATACACTCACAAATAGCACAAACAATTTTTGTTTACCTTCAATAAAAACATACAGGCTCCATGTACTGGGAATGATCGTTTGAGACAGCTTGGATATTTCTCGTATTGTAACACTTGTCAATCAAAAAGTGACGCATTTTCTCACAAACGTCATTGGATATCACGAGATGTCTGTTTGTTGATTTTTATTTCTGATGTTTGATTTATTGTTCTATCATTGTTGTGGAATTTGGAAGCGGACTACGCAAAAGAATTAGAAATAATGTCTACATTGTACTTTAGTTGCTCTTATTGAAAATCACTAGTTTTTCTTGTACGTCCATGAGAGCGCCAATATGAATTTCGCTAGTCGAAAGTAATTTTATGACTATCTCTAGGTGAGAACGTTTTACCAGGGCAATAGTGATTTGGAGTACTTTTTGAGTGAACTTTCCAGAGTATTGTTTACAGCAGCGTCAACATTTATTTATAACAGTGCCCGTCGTCCGTTTTAGAACTAGTTTTCTTCCAGTTATTTAGCGACTATTTTTTCACGAATACTTCTATTTTGAAATTTTACTTTTTTGAGCGTGTAATATAGATTAAAGAATTAATACAGTTTGAAAATATAAAAATACATAGTATAAAACTGGTAAAATAATAGTTTTCTTTTTTTCGTTTTCATCCATTGTCTTTAAAAACCTTTAAGACATTACGTGCATTATAGTTTTCTTTAAATACCTCAAAAAGAAGTAAAATATCAGAAATAATTAAGAATAAATATTGTATTTTATATGTCAAGAAGAATCACTACTGGCTCACTAACCAAGTAGATTTCACGCATGCTATGTATTTGAGGGTTAATTTGAAGCATTCACTCCACAATTTCTTTTAAGCAAACTGCACAGTGAAATATAATTTCAGTATTGTTTAATATTACCACCAACACGAGTTTGCAATGCCTCATATCACAGTAAGTGACCAAAATCGTCCGAAATGCGGGCATTTCCCTATGCATTAAAACGGCCCGAAGGTCTCGCGAATGGTCGGCGACCAGCGATCCAGCGGCCACAATGTGAAACTTCGTCCGTTCGCTGGCTTCCATGAGGATCGGTGAAGTGCCGCGGCTGTTAGGCATACTAGCTGGCTATGGTCAGGAGAAGAGGTCTTTATTTTGTAAGGAAATAATATGTGAGCCATTTATTGTAACATAGGTTATGTATTTCTAAGTAGATTAAAGTAGGTATTACTATTTCAATGTTGAACTGTTTCAATGGTAGTTCGAGTTAGAAATCCCCAGCCTGCATGCGTCCCCTCCCTATCAATATTTCACAGTTCAGCAACAACGACTGCCGACTGAGAGCCCGGCACGCTCTAAAATGGTGAAGCAGGTTATAATAAAAGGAAGAGATGAAGAACGGAGGCGAGGAGAAGGGAAGGAGAAATATAGTTATGGAGATAAGTGATGGGGAGAGAGGAGGGAAAGTAAGAGACGAGGAGAGGAGGGAAAGATGAGAGGAAGAACGCAGGAGAAGGGAAAGGGAATATTGAAGAAAAGAATGGGGAGGAGAAAGGGAAGAGATGAGAAGAGAGGAGGGGAAAATGGAGAGGAGAAGAAATGAGAAATGGGTAGAGGGAAGAGGAGAAGTGGAGAGTAGAAGAGACAACAAGGAGGCGTGGTGAGGAGGAAGTGATCACGTCATAAGAGGCAAAATTTTTGCATTGTAATACTACACAGGAACATATACCCAAGTATATTGCCATGTCTCAAAATGAGTCGCAACCTTTTTTATAGATTAACTTACTTAACTTCTAATTGGTATCGCTTTTCAAAACCTTAATTGGTATCGGCGGTCTATTATACCGTTCACGCTTAATTCCTATAATCCAACGTATTATTTGACAAAATTGAACTTATTTGCTCGTCTACAAATTAAATTTGTTTTATAAAGGTTTATGATGATGTAAAACTTCGAGTTCGAGTCCCGGTCCGGCCGGAGGATTGTTCACAAGTCACGACACACCCATTGAGGAACCGGGGTAAGTCTCGTCGCGAAAGCGAATGAGTCAATGGGCGGAGTGTGAAGGAATGTAGTGGAATATCACGGGGTGGGTGAGACAATATCAAGAAACGACCGGCTGAGTTGGCAGAGGGCTTCAATTGATGTTACTACAGAGCCTACAAAAGGGGTTCTAGGGTTCGAGTCCTGACGGTGACAGAATTTCCGACACTAGCTAGATAGCTAAGAGGAGTTCAGCCGCTTTCTGGAGGACAATTCTTGCGGTCAGCTGCTCTGATGAGTAGTTTTCCGTGGTTTCTCCGACAAACGCCAGGCTAATGCCTGTGCTGTATCTTATCAAACGGGGCACGGATCGCTGCGATCTTTCCTTCATCTTCCTTGTCCTGGATTTTTCCAGATTGATGCAAGACGGCGCCACATGTACGAGGCGCCACGCCACATATACGCCAAGTATACCACATATACGTAGTGTAGGACGTACTATTTATTTAATTTAGTGAAGTACGTATTATGTAGTCCTTCCAGAACAATCTGCTGCTTCATACAATGTAAGTAAATTATTTGGTTACTTTCATAAGTATTTTTAAGTGTTTAGTTTTGTGTCCCGGTAACACGTGCTCAGTGGTACGTGACGTGGCAACGTCGCAACCCTGAATTCGCAAATTTCAATCACCTTAATTTAATTGGACCTTAAAGGTTAAAATGTGATTCACCAATAATTTTGTCATGATGACCTCCTTAATTGCTATTTTAGTCAGTATCAATGAAAACCGAACTCAAACATACCAACAACCTTCCCAAAACTAATTTCTAAATCTACTCCATTTCCCCTACACAAAATGAAAATTTTCCTCCATTGCCTGTCAAGGTTGAAGTGAAAAATACAAACGAAAGAATGTTATAAAGAAGCGTCTTGCAATTAAACAGTTAATACATCAAATTTCAAATTCGTACAGAAATATTTCATTTGAATTTTTGCATCACTTTTTGGGACAAAGGCGGTTCATGATTTAAGTAGAACTATGACTCTACCCAAGATAATTCAGCTCTCAATGATAATCTAGCAAGATGAACTTACACGTGGACGATCATTGGGTATTTCTTCGATTTATCCAAGTTCGGCGGCAGCCACAAGCGTGCTTGCGCTACGATCCCGCTTGCGACTTCAAGCGTAAAGTTGCCCTCCACGGTCGGCAGTTTTCGCTTGCTCAGCTTCTCGATCAGGTCGTCATTTTGTTCCAAGTAATCTCCCCACTCAACAGATACACCCATTACTATCTGTAACGAAAAAAATCTTCATTCAAGTGCAGCTACCTATCACGGGTGTCTGTTGGTAGTCACATTTCAATCTCTTGGAATTGCGACTCCTTTGTGGCAGACCAAATTGTTCTCACAGAATGAAATGTTTTGGGTTTTTATTTTCGTGGAATTAGTGTTACGTGTATCACTTGCAAACAATTGACCAGTTAAGAAGAAACAAGGGAGCTTAACAATGATATATAAAAAGAGAGTAGAGGAATTCCTAGCTTGATCTATGGAGGACCAGCAGACAGTATGATACCAATACACATAACATGCAAATAAACGGAGTTGCATGGTATCACATATATCAGTGGAAGTAAATGGGCAGAAAAGAGCAACACTGCTGTATTGAGAAAAAACATATTTAATCAATAAAACAAGATAAGAAACAGAAACAAATCTAGGACACAAAATATCTGAAGGTTAGTGTGAAGAAGTTTCATTTCATTAAACTTTATTGAATTTTTGTTCTCTCTGAATCTGTTTCTCTTCTTTTCATTTATTCATTTTAGAAATACATTGATAAGTGAACTTAAACCTGATGCATTGATTAGAAAAAATAAAAAAGACCGGTCCTATTACTTAAAAAAATAAAAAAAAAACAATGAGGATACTGTGTGGGACCAAAGAGTTTGTTCTACGTCTCACCGTGGCACGGCAGATACGGGAAAATTAGAGTTAACTCTTTATTGTCAAGTTTATCGAGAACGTGTCTATTTCCATAGGTAACTTTAATATGGAGGTAAATGTAGATCGACTTTCCGCCTGTTGCGGAGAATGTATTAACTTAAAACAGACAAATAGGGATACTGTTTAGAACCAAAGAGTGGAACTGCGGTTCATCTGCCTCTCAAACGTGGCCAGGCGCACGGCAGATACAGAACTAGTGGTGCTACAACAGCACTTACTTTCCTGTATTAGAGGAAACAGCTACGTAGTACTGAAGTATTGCACATTATGCGCTACTGACATCTTAGCTATTATTTCAAAACGTCCAATTCAACCAAGAAGCGAATAACTCATTGTTTCCACCGCAGTGTTGTCAGAACTATGTGAATTCTACAACTGCACAAAAATAGAATACAAAAGATCTAGAACACGACCTATATGGAAAGCACGATAATGCATATAAAATTATAAAAGAATTAAATAAAGATGAAAAAGATACTCTAAGAATTAATCCCATATCAGAAACAGAATATTTAGATTATTTTAAAAACCCGTGGACGAATGATGAAGCTGATGCAGTGTTAACGGAACCCACTGGCAATGTAGACAACGTTGATGTGCAAGAACTTGAAGAAGTACTTAAAACTAAAAAAAACTAAAAAAAATCTGCAGGTACAGATGACTTCAATGTAGAGCTAATAAAGTCTGCAACCCTACAGTTTAAATTAAGATTATTAGCTTTCATAAATACATGTTGGCATGAAGGATATGTTCCGGACGAATGGAATAAAGCATATATCTGTCCTATATATTGCGATGTGTCGTATGACCATCGCACGTCGCCACCCCAGTGTCACGCCACATTAACAGAAGCTCGGAAGGACGGACGGCCTCTCGCCTCGCCTGATCAGTTCCGCACAGCTGCGTAGGCCTCTCCACACCCTGAACAATAAATCCACCCCCTTTGTGCCTCCAACAAAATGAGTGACTCCCGAAACAATCGCGTTAAAGACTTGGCTCTAGCACGCAGCAAGCCCTAAGTCCAATAAACATATCACAAGTCACAGCAGAAGAGCCACGTGCGCACTTCTCTGTGCTAAACAAAGACATCCAATGGCCGCGAAAGGAAGCGATCATCTTATCCAACCAGGTTACAAATGACATAGAAAATTCTGGAACTCAACAAACCGACCTATGAAAACGCTGGGCAGGAAGCACGTGATAACCCTTGCTTGGTGCGAATGAAAGAAGGGGGGAGAAACAGCGAGAGGCTCGAATTGCAGACGGGTGAAAAACACGAGAGAGGGTGGTCGAGCAGAGAACGGGCAGAGATAGCGGAGGACGGTTGAAATTATCCACAACATAAAAAGTTACAGTTAGAGGGCGGCCGAATATCGGCTCTTAGCGAAATGACTAGTGAGAGAGGTGAAAGACGACAATAGCGGTTGGTGAGAGGCAAGCATTGTGCCGACCACCACAAAACCTGCCCGGCCTCCGTCCAGCCGCGGAATTTATTCCACACAGCCAGATTCTGGCTTACAACGTCATACGCGGTCCAGGTGACGTGTGACGGCCTGAGACGCGCGCCAGCGCTACGTCATTGCTGCGCTGACATCCACCGGCGACATCCCGAGCGCCGGAGCATTCATCCCGGGGGGCAATTGTGAGGCCTGTGTTCCCACGCTCCAGTGTCGCCCCTGAGGGTCCGGATACATCAATCCATCGATCGGTGAGCAATCCCGTCGCGGTGACGTAGTCATTACGCCATCAACACCTTGTAAGACATCATCATCATCATTTGTTTGGTAGCCAAAAACAATATTTTCGTGTCTGCAAGAACAGTTTTTCTAATAAATGTTCCCGCCATTTTGGCCGGGTGAAAAACTTAACTTCTGAGTAAAGTGTCCATTATTTTTGAAACAAAGAAACCAATGCAATCCTTCGACCCAGGGCACTCACCCCTGAGACGCTCAACGCCGGCAGTAAAATAGCAGGTAAGTGGGCGCGCGCTTGGATCCCCTTTAAATAAATTTAGCGCGTGTCCCCCCCTGCTATATGGGAACGGCCGTCATACCATCAGTGTGTCGGCACTTCCATTCTGTGGTGTGACCCCCCCCCCCGATTCCGTTCCAAAGAATCGGCACCCGACGTGGGCGGTTGCATCACAATATAAAAAAGAGCCAGAACATTATGTAGCAATTATAGAGGAATAAGCTTATTGAACTTGTAGCTATCCTGAGCTTGCTCAGGATCGCTAACAATTTGTCAATAAGAAAGACATCGTCTGCGAGATTCGCCGCGCGCTCGCGTAGCCGCGGCGGCGACCCCGTCGCCGCCGCGGTGGTCGCTGGAGGGGAGGCGGGGGGGAGAGTTGTCGCCCCTACGCGGCGAAGGGGCTGGGTAGTAACGGTCTGAGTGAGGAGAGACGAACAGAAACTTTCGAGAAGCGGAGGTATGAGTGGGACTGAGCGAGAGGCGTGGCCGCGAGCCCAGTCAGCGGAATAAATATTTCAACGGACTAAGGTCGGTATTTCAATTCTTACGTGCCACATCGGGCACATTCCATCCGAACTGCCCGATTAGGTGTTCACGCCGTTCACTGTTGGAGACAATTCCACGGTTACAACCTCCGAATTAACGTTGGGGCATGGTTCCCGTAGTTCACTTTCGGAGATTGTTTTGCCATTATAAAACGTGTTCAATAACTGGTATACCGTTCCATGTGCATTCTCATAGTATCTTTGTAACGTGTGCAGAAGATAGTTGCAGTTATGGATTTTTCGTGTGGGAGGACTGTCCTGATTTTTGAAAGAATTTTGCCATGTTAATAAACTAGAAGTGCAAGTTCTGTTTTTGAAAGGAGTATTAGGGATGGTAGTGTTAACACCAAGGTGAAGTTATAAATCTATTAGAGCTATTGAAGGACCGTTAAGGAAGTCATAAAATTATATTTTCTAGGAGTCATTGAAGAAGTTAACTGAACTTAAATATTACGGAAGAAATGTTGTAACAAAGAGTAATTTTATATAGTTTTTCAAGTAACTTCTTTTGAAGATGTTCGAACTTATTCATGTATAATTAAAAGTGTTGTGAAAATTATATTTGAAACGAACTATTGAAGAAGATGAGCAAACTTGAATGTTGTACAATAGATGTAAAATGGGGTAAATTACTGTAGTTTTTTCAAGAATTTCTATTGAACGTTCTGTTTTTTGTTCAAAAACTATATTCATTCAGTTCAACAGAATATAAGATATTTTTTGTAATTTCATTTCTATAGTTTTTACAAGAATTTATGTTCAACATTCTGTGTTTTCAAAAAAAAAAAATTTATTCAGTTTAACAGGATACGAGATATTATTTTGTACTCTCATTTCTATAGTTAAAAAAAGGGGGGTGTTGAATATTCTGTTTTCAACGACTATAATTTGTTCATTTCAATTGAAGACAAGATATTCTTTTTGGAATTCCAAAGAATTTCGTGCACGAAATTACATGAGAGTGTTGACTTAGTGTATGTTGAGGGATAAATTGACTGCAATTTTCACAAACAGAAAGCAGTATGATATTCTGTCAGTTGAATTGCAAGTACTCCTCCCTATGACAGTACATTCTCATCACTCCTCGTCTCATCTGAGACCCCATTTGTTCCATTAACTGAATTTCTATTGCATTCATCACAGAATATACTACTGTGATTCTAATTCGTTTCAACTAAGAGAAAAATTATTTTAGATAATCTTGCAGTTGATTTTTCCTCCGAGGTTTTTTTTATGCTTTTCAATGTTATATTTTTCTTTGTTTATTTGTCTATTTCTGTATGTTGTGGTCATTTTGCAACTTGTGGCTTGGTTTTTCTATGAAGATTCAATTATATTGATGTTTGTGGCTTCAACTTTGTGTTTTTTTTCAAATTTTCAAAGAAAGCCAAATACCCACGAAATTTCCCCACAGCCGACCTACACGTTCGGTTACAAACTCTTGCTATAAAATAGGAAGAAGACAAAAATATGCTAATATAATAGGAAGAAGACTAAAATCAATAATGGAAAACAAAATCTCCGAAGCCCAACATGGATTTAGGAGGGGAAGATCTTGCAGTGACTGTATATTTACATTTACCCAATTAACTGAAAAAAGACGTGAACAAAATTTACCAACCTTCTACCCGTTCATCGACTATGAGAAGGCTTTTGATAAAGTTAGGAGGACACTACTATGGAAAACATTAAAAACGAAGGGAGTACCAAAACATATAATAAGAGCTATACAGAGCCTGTTTAGAGAAAATGTAATAAAAATAAGAACAATAAAATGGAAAACAAACTGCTATCATTAATCAAGGTGTAAGACAAGGGTGCCCATTGTAACCTACCTTATTTAACATGTATATTGACGAAGTCATAAATGCGTGGCTAAAAATTTTAAATAGACAATTTATAGTACATAATGTAAATATTACCACAGTATTGTTTGTAGATGATCAAGTTGTTACAGGCTCCACAGAAGACAGTATCCAAGAAGCAATATATAAATTAGATAATATAGCTAAGCAATATAATATGATTATATCATTAGACAAAACTAAAATCATGGCATTTAGGGGTTGTGAACCAATAAGAGCCAAAATATCCTTTGGAAATAATATAATAGAACAAGTAAATGCATTTAATTACCTCTGCTATAAAATAACATATTATAAAAATAATGATTTACAAGTAAAATTAAACAGATATAGACACTTCTGTGGTACAATAGCTCGAACTTTGAAAAATAAAGTAAGAAAAGAAACTATACTGAAACTCTACAAAACAATGGCCCTACCCATGCTGTTATACGGAAGTGAATGTTGGGCATTAACTAAAGAACAAAGTAGAAGATTAGAATCAGCTGAAATGAAGTTTCTTCGAACAGTATCAGGTTATACACTTCTTGATCACAAGAAAAGCGAAGAAATTAGAAATGAATTACACATTTTAAGTGTGAATGACAATATTAAAGAATGTAGAGAAAATGGAAAAATCATGTATTACGAATGCCCGAAGAAAGGATAGTCAAAGTTGCCTTGAACTACAAGCTGAAGGGAAGAAGAAATGTGGGAAGACCACTGAGAAGATGGATGTGAGCAGTTTCAGGAGCCGGAACAGACTGAACAAGTCTAATCCTTGCAGTTAATGATGATGATGAAAAGTTTTGTAAACCTGTATTGGAAAAAGAAGACTGATACCCTGGACAATATAGAAATTCATTCCTTAGGGCCATGATTAAAGAAGAGTATTTTAAAACCATGCATCAAAGACTCTACTCACTACAAATGGTACAACATTTGGTGCGAAAACTAAATATTTTCATGCAAATGAGACAATTATAACTGCTTTTCATACAGCTCCTTTAGGTCACAACAATCACACGTAAGTCACAAATATTCGCGAGCGCAAAGTGAATTCCATTGTTGCATACCCTGCATTGCCGCTATTCTGAGAGCTTTTTTTTTACTTTTTTATTTCAAATATTTCAAAATAAACAATTTCTAAAATATTAATGTGTAAATGTATAAAAAAAGGTCGAATGTAAGACAGACGAACGTACAGTATACGGGGAAGTAAAAACTAGTTAACTATTGTCAAAAGTATCGAGAACATAACTATTTCCGTATACAACTTTAATATGGAGGTAACTGTAGATTCACTTTCCACATGTTGAAGAGAACGCTTTAACTTGAAATATTCGAAGTGAGGATACCAAGTGAGATCAAGGAGTCGAACTGCGTTTGTTCTGCGTCTCGACATGACCAGACGCACGACAGATAAGGGAAAACTATCGTGGGTCCAAGCATTTGATTGAGGTACAGCGCTTATGGAGAACAGCGTTGCCACTTTTCAGCAGCGCCTACACGCAACACTCGCCGTGCTGGATACTCGGATTGACATGAAATTTTGCCACCTTGTTCAGCATCTTTCAAAATTCATAAATATTGGTTTTTATGTGCTACGAATCATAGCAAGCAATGGCGTATCGTCAATGGATGCGAGTGATGCACCGCATCCCTTCGTTATTCGATTGGGTTTATGATTTCTAATCTTTACTGTGTATGTTTCTCATTTTCTCTATGCATAAATATAATGTCCTTTTTGTGGACGCTTCAGACCATTTTTAATAAAGTGCATAGTAAAATAACGTGCAGTACCTGCGTGCAGTAACACTGTGGTATCGCAAAAGAGAGTTGCATCCGTTCCGTATGTTCGATTTAGCTTCAAGGTCAATGAGGTTGCCAATCGGGGATGGCTTACTCATGTGTCTGATGTGGTTCAAAAAACACATCTGGTATTTTAGCCGCAGCCAATAGTTTCATTGATTGACCATCAGACGCGGTAACGTATGGAATTTGCGGAAGTAGTTCAAAGTTTCTTCACCAGGGTGCTTGTACAGCAGGTTATTAAACATCTTAATTACTAAAACTTTTTCTTCAAGCTTCTAAACAATGTTGTCAAGTTCGAATTTTCAAGAATTATAAAGTACGCAGTTTCAACTGCGAACATTGTGAAATGTGATAAGTTGTGTTAAACGCTATTTTAAAATAATATTTTATTATTAATGCAACATTGTACTATATTAACACGAAATTTATTCGCTGTCATTTGAAACATTTTAACTGAACTAACTGACACGAAAATTGAGCGCCAGGAAACAATTCCAAGTAATTAACGGAACTAATATCAATTCGCTTTCAGTAATAATTCGCTTTCGTGCGATCAGCAAAATTGCCACTGGATCCGCCCTCCTTACGGAGAAGCGCGAAATCTGAAAGTATTTCTTAATTTATATGCATAAATAACGTGCTGGATTGCACAATAATAATTCATTAGATTTCGTATAAACAGGACAACAGATTTATTCGAGATCCCTTTGTACTTCCCTCGTTATTTTCTGACAACAGTCTTTTTTAATAACTTTCTATTCAAAACGTAATATTCGGTCATGACTTATTTCTCAGTTCATAACTACCATACCAGAGCTCTCTTGGTTGTAATGGGATAGCACCTCGTAGAACCAAACCCAGGCTTCCGCGACGTCTTACAGGGTCATCTGCTTCACTCTTCTTCAACAATTCAAGTCTTTCCAATTAATACTTCTACGATAATGAACTAATTAAAATTTCTCGCGTAATGATTATCTAATATACCACAACTTAATCGCCACACGATCCGGCATTTACGGCACCCAATGTACGCTCAATTGTTATAAACAAGCCGAGCGCGCACCATAGCAATGCCCCAACAACCGCGCATGTTCAAGCTCTCGTTCTCATTTCTTGACGTTCACTGTCAATTATCCAACCTTCCATGTTTTGTATGTCACATTAAATTCTAGTATATATGTATAGAACACTGCTGTAGATCCTCGAGATCAGTACTATGTTGTGCTGCTAGATGTCGCATGATCGCCAGCTCGATACGGTCGCGATCACGCGGCATCTGGCGACCGAACAAGAAAGACGCGATATGCCGTGAGATATTCCATCGTAAAGATAGGCCTTCACGCGCCAAGAAATAAAAACCCAAGTATACGTATATGAATGATGTCGTGCCTGCGTGCGCGCATAATTTTAATTTGAAGGAGGCTCAGTAACGTGACGTCACTCGCACTAGCGTCATGCGCGCTATCTGATGAGAAATTTTGGTAACACGCTTATTTACAAACTACGTGCAATTCTACTTTGCTATAGTTAGGCAAAAATTTCGTTTGCAAATATACTTTTATTTTATTATTTTACCTACTGTCTTATCACATAATATTCATTTAATTACTGTCAGTGATAATATAGTTTGTCAGTGGCCGTATAATAGTACAGTCTATTTGGAGCCAGAAAGTGATCCACCGTGTAAAAGGTGAGGTAGAAGATTCTTTTTTTATTTGTTTACAGTTGTTATAGTGAAAAAAGAATACCCTAAGTTTTCCATCTCGAAATACTTCGGGAAAAGTTTTGATATCCAAAAAAACAAAAAAATCGGGCATTTTTTGTTTTTGAATAATAACTTTTTAATGGTTGATCTTATCACAAAAACTATTTAAGTAAAATTTTAGAGATCATAAAATTCTCTAAACATTTGCTTGATAAATTATTTCTCTTAAGCAAATAGTAACAATGCTACAATATTTTCAAATTTCACCAAATTTTCACTTTTATTCTCATGTTGTCCAAAATTACTCACTGTTTCTCTAGGTTGTAGTATTTTTGAATTCTGCAGGTTATTAGAAATAAAAAGCTATTAAATACTAATGTTTTTAATACTTACTAAGGTCAAACTCGCCTTTGTAAGTTCAGTTAAGAGTGTGCCTGTACGTTCTGGTAACTAACGAGATCAGCCGAATGTGGAGCGGAAAAGCACAGGTCGTCCTAATAGTTATTGGAGCTCTGGGATTCGTTTCTCAACATTTGTGTAAGAACTTGGCTAAACTTCCAGGTCATTCAAAAGATTGGGAAGTGCAATAAGTTGCTTTATTTGGACCAGCCCACATTTTGCGCCAAAGTATTGTAGAGGCACTGAGAGTACGTAGATCTGCTCCTTGGGTAGCCGGTTGCAACCTGGAGTAGATTCAGCCGACTCATAACAACTTTAAGTCGTGATGCAAAGGGGAAAATAATAATAATGATAATAATAATAATAACAATAATAATAATTTTATTATTGTTTAAGGAATGCGTACGTGCAACATAGCTGTCTCTGCTCTAAGAAGAAAAAACGGTAATTAGATGTAAATATACTACGACATCTTTGGTAATTATCGAAATACATTATTTTTTATGTAAGGACATTATGAAGATTATTATTTTACAACAGATTTTGAAATCTGAATTCTCCGCCACGCCTTATCGCCTTCATCCTTCGGCTATCTGATATCCTACTAGAGCTTCTACGTTGCAACATTTCTCGTTTCCCTCTCGATCCTTTTTGAATGCGAGGTTCCAATAAAAAACCTTACCAAGAAATAACGTTTAGGTGTGAATGTCGGGAGTGTGTTTTATTTATGAGGGGAGTTGGACGAAGGTGAAGTTGTTGTGGTGAAGAAGAAGAAGAAAGGAGTCATGACAATTCACAAATTGTCCTAGTGGGAGGATGAGATTGTACCCACAACTAGTCATGCGAAGCATATTAATCCAAATCCAAAAGTGATTTCTGCATACACACACTCCGCTTGGTCGGATTATAGGTGGTGGTTTTCGCATACGTGTTTTACCACAATTTCTCACAAGATAGCACGCCCGAGGCTGGTTCCAGTTACAGCACGTTATTGAACTTACTGCAAATTAAAATTATGCTGCGTGCGCTGCGTGGATAGGCTCGTGAATTGAGTGCGTGCTTTGAGTGTGACGAAACGGAAGAGTATAATCACGTTTTGTTAAAATTATGACAAAGAATGGATGAACAGGTAAAGTGACGTTCAGAGTGTTCTTGCAGTACAATGTAGTGACGTGTACTTTTGTGCAGTTACAGTAGAGATTAATGCGTAGATATTTGCGCTGGATCGTGACGAACCTCCAAGAAATTAGACCGAAACTATTCAATGGCCTCTGAGCACCAGGTCGCAGGAAGTAATGAAGGCAAGCAGTGTTTTATTGACAGACTATTTACTACTTTGTATCGCATCCCCTACCCAATCTTTCAGGAGACGCCACTGATCAGCAAGTAGTGGTTTTGCGACAATAAGTATTCAGACCTCCATGACAGCCTGTCGAAGCGTGGAAATCGCCGCGCCCCGCTGCTATCTGTCGTCAGGGTCTCAGTTGCCTCGGAGGGCATGCAGGCGTTACGAACGGGTGTTTGCATGCCAATTTCAGAAAGACGAGAAGATTGAACACATGCGGCATTAACCCAAATCATTTATTGCAAAGATATGAGTCCCTCAAATGTTTTCTCGATATTGGACAAATAAGTAAATACTATCACTGTTGCTTAGAAACTAAATTTTCACAATAATAGATTCTAATAA
The DNA here is from genome assembly GCA_031308135.1 of Acheta domesticus. Taxonomy (NCBI): domain Eukaryota; kingdom Metazoa; phylum Arthropoda; class Insecta; order Orthoptera; family Gryllidae; genus Acheta; species Acheta domesticus. Next base: position 58,701,835 of record JAHLJT010003656.1, read on the forward strand.
AAAACTGTTAAAACAAAATGTAAAATGTTTTCAATTGCACCGTAAGTAAGTTATTTTTCAGTTGTCTTTAAAAGAGTATTGGTTTACGATTTCCTTACAAGTGAGTTCCTTAGAATTAAGAAGAATGCGTTTTACTATGCCCTTGGAACTAAAAAGGGACAAACAGACCTTTCCCATCAGCAGTGAAAAAACGAACGTGCTAGAAATCTGACTCCGTTTGTTAGACGATTGTGGCGCTGCCGATGCAACTTTGATGGCTGCAGGAAGCGTGGAGGTCATGGAAGATCTTGATGCACAATGTGCCATAAACACAATTTCTAATACACCATTACACACTTAGGGTTTGGCCAGTCGTCTGTGAGTGTAGGACAAAGCTATTTTTACTTTCCCGTATACGTACGCAGTGATATACATAGGGATACTACGTAGTGATATACGTAGTAAGGGAAAGTTTGTAATGCGAAAAAATGGCCAATTTTCGCCAGAAAACAATTCGTTGCGGGCGCTGATAACGAAAAAGTGGATAAAAACAGTTGCTAAATTAAGACAAAAAATCTCCTAACACGTGGTGTAGCCAGAATACATCTTTTGTGGGTCCTTGATACCGAAAAGCCAAATGAAAGGAAAACGTCCGTCTGTCCCTCCGTCTGTGAACTCTGCTAGCACCTAAACCATACGTACGATTTCATCCAAAATGGATATTCCCCGTTCGATCTGGTTCTAGTCAAAGCTTTGAGATTTTGAAAAAATATTCTGTAAAATTTGGGGGTACTTTACATGAAGCCCCCCGGACATTTTCAAAATTTTCTCAAACACGCCTCCTATTTTTTTCTTTAAACTTTTGGTAGGTATAGTGCCTAATGTATTTTATAAGATGACAAAAATGCCATATTGTTCTACTCTTTTGTTTTTTTCAAAAATTGGAAAAATGTAATTTTTTTTAGTTGACTCTCACGTCGTTAATATTTACATTAGCGGCGATTTTTTTACATTATTATATTTACGAGTACATGTCCTTTAAATAATGTCAAGTACATATTTTCGAAAACATGACCGTTTTCTGTGTAATGTAGCTCTAAGTTTCGCATTTTCAGAAACGCTCAAACGCCATTTTCGCACATATGGCTACAAATTTTTTCTTGAAACTTTATAACGGATAGTGCAAATTACACTCTTTAATATGACGTAAAGTCTATTTTGAGTTATTTTCTTTTTTTTTCAAAAATTATATAAATGTAATTTTTTTTTAAAGATCTCTCACATCTTTAATATGCACATTACCAGCAATTTGTAAAGATTTATTATTATATTTGTGAGTGTAAGTGCTTCAAATAACTTCAAATAAAGTATTTTGAAATCTCAAAAATATACTGTGAAAATGAGCTTTAAATTTCGCATTTTTAGTAGCGCTTAAAACGCAATTTTCTTTACAACGGTACATAATTTTTAAAAGAAAATTGCCATTTAGGACAAGGTTTTTGTGTTTTTTTAATATTCTAAAATTAATATTTCCGTTCTACCAATAGGAAACCGAAAAATTAAGAAAATGACAAAAAAATGTACTGTGGCGGTGATAGATGGCAGCTGGCAAGAAAGAGTATGTGGCAATTACGAATAGCTACCGAAGACCAAGAAAATAGAAAACTAATACGGGAAAGTCCGTGCCATTCTGTAGCACCACTAGTTGTATTAATGAGACGGAGTTTTGGCAGGGGGTTTCAACCTTCATCCAGATCTTTCGTATCACGTACAAGCCTCGATAAATTTAGCATACCACGGGAAAACTACAGGTAACTCTTTATTGCTAAGCTTATCGAGAACATAGCTATTTATATCAACAACTTTAATATAGAGGTAAATTGAAATCAACTTCCCGCCTGTTGAACTTTAAATTTAAATTAAATATTTATAAGTAATTATTATTTATATTTATTTATAGCATTATTTATAGTATTTATTATTAATATTTATTAGTTATTAGTACTAATATCTAAAATTATTAATATTTTTATATTATTATAAAACTATTAATTATTTAACACTTTAAATTGAAATGGATAAATGGAAATAGTTTCTGGCTAAAGAGTCTCGCCGTTGCCCGGCGCACGGCAGATACAGGAAAGCTAGAGTTCACTCTTTCTTGTTATGTTTATCGAGGACATAAGTATATTCGTAGACAACTTTAATATGGACGTAAATTGAGATCAATTTTCCGGCCGTTGCGTCAACTGTTTGGGGCCAAAGAGTCTCACCGTGGCCAGGCGGACGGCAGATACGGGAAAACTAGAGTTCACGCTTTCTTGTTATGTTTATCGAGGACATAAGTATATTCGTAGACAACTTTAATGTGGAGGTAAATTGAGATCAATTTTCCGGCCGTTGCGTCAACTGTTTGGGGCCAAAGAGTCTCACCGTGGCCAGGCGGACGGCGGCGGGGCCTGGGCCCGAGCACGTGAAGGCGGCGCGCGAGAAGTCTGTGCTGAAGGAGGCCGACGCGTAGAGGCAGGGCGTGCCGTTCTGGTACGGCTGCACCAGGCTGCACGACAAGCAAATCATACCGCACGCAATGCACGCCCAAGGCCACAATGAAAGGTCGTCTATGGAGAAGACGTGGCGCTGCGATGGAGTTCCCCGGGACGTTGCCTGGAAGAGGCTGCGCACAAGATAATACATACAGGCTGTATCAGAATAAACGTTAATCTAGAGCATGTACAGAGATCGAAAATTATCAGTTTTTTCAGTTCCGTGGAAGAGGCTGCGCACAAGATAATACATACAGGCTGTATCAGAATAAACGTTAATCTAGAGCATGTACAGAGATCGAAAATTATCAGTTTTTTCAGTTCCGTGGAAGAGGCTGCGCACAAGATGATACATACAGGCTGTATCAGAATAAACGTTAATCTAGAGCATGTACAGAGATCGAAAATTATCAGTTTTTCCAGTTCCGTGGAAGAGGCTGCGCACAAGATAATACATACAGGCTGTATCAGAATAAACGTTAATCTAGAGCATGTAGAGAGATCGAAAATTATCAGTTTTCCATTTCCGTGGAAGAGGCTGCGCACAAGATAATACATACAGGCTGTATCAGAATAAACGTTAATCTAGAGCATGTACAGAGATCGACAATTATCAGTTTTTCCAGTTCCGTGGAAGAGGCTGCGCACAAGATAATACATACAGGCTGTATCAGAATAAATGTTAATCCAGAGCATGTAGAGAGATCGAAAATTATCAGTTTTTCCAGTTCCGTGGAAGAGGCTGCGCACAAGATAATACATACAAGCTGTATCAGAATAAACGTTAATCTAGAGCATGTAGAGAGATCGAAAATTATCAGTTTTTCCAGTTCCGTGGAAGAGACTGCGCACAAGATAATACATACAGGCTGTATCAGAATAAATGTTGATGTAGAGCATGTAGAGAGATCGAAAATTATCTTTTTTCCATTTCCGTGGAAGAGGCTGCGCACAAGATAATACATACAAGCTGTATCAGAATAAATGTTAATCTAGAGCATATAGAGAGATCGAAAATTATCAGTTTTTTCCAGTTCCGTGGAAGAGGCTGCGCACAAGATAATACATACAGGCTGTATCAGAATAAATGTTGATCTAGAGCATATAGAGAGATCGAAAATTATCAGTTTTTCCATTTCCGTGGAAGAGGCTGCGCACAAGATAATACATACAGGCTGTATCAGAATAAACGTTAATCTAGAGCATGTAGAGAGATCGAAAATTATCAGTTTTTCCAGTTCCGTGGAAGAGGCTGCGCACAAGATAATACATACAGGCTGTATCAGAATAAATGTTGATCTAGAGCATATAGAGAGATCTAAAATTATCTTTTTTTCCATTTCCGTGGAAGAGGCTGCGCACAAGATAATACATACAGACTGTATCAGAATAAATGTTAATCTAGAGCATGTAGAGAGATCGAAAATTTTCAGTTTTTCCCGTTCCCTGGAAGAGGCTGAGCACAACATAATACATACAAGCTGTATCGGAATAAATGTTAAATTTGTAGCATGTAGAGAGATCGAAATTTTCGGTTTTTGCCAATCAGCATGTAGTGGCGAATTCCATAAAACAGTTACACATGTTTAATATTTCCTTAATTTTCGGTAATTCTTTATGAGCAAGCGTTGAGCAAGTACATGAGATCTCCTTGAACGAGATCTACCATACATCTTTACACACGGGGTTGCCTAAAAATCAGGAGAAATTGACATTTGTCGTACTCTATTAACTTCTGTAGTATTTATTATTGATGCCTTAAATGTGAATGCTCCAACTCGGGGGAATAATTCACTATCATTAATACTCCTATGGCCGTGTATGTCTTTGGTTTCTTATAAATAGTTATTGATGTTGGAACTCTTGTGTCGTGTTTGATAAGCGTATTATACAGAGAAGAGATTCACTCTATTTATTCTTCAGAAACAGTTTGAATAATGATGGGAACATAAATCATGTCTGTTCAATGAGCGAATGATGAACGATTTAATAAAAACAGTTGCGAGGGCGCAAAAGAAGCAAATTAAGTAAAGTGAATGTGCTCTTAGTTTCTGTATTGTTTTTTCAGAGTGTTTCGGGTCTGAAATATTTCTAATAACTTTTCCCTGTGTTTAAATTTAGTTGATATCATTACTTTTTTAATGAGTGTTTTATCTCCATAATGGCACTTCTATATGAACACTGGTTGGAAGGTCTCCGTTTTGCGTACTTAAAAGAGAAATTGTTGTAAATGCTCTGGAAATACTCAAGACACCAACGAAATGAAGTTTATTTTGAATCATTTTTAATTTTTATTGCATTATTTTTGTTATTATTATTACCAGCATTAATTTCACGAGACCTTCCAACCCCAGGTGAAGAAGCATCTAAAAGAACATTTCCAGATGCTAAAGTTCTACGTGTGCGGAAGGAACGCAACGAATCTCTTATTCATTGACTATGTGAAACGTATCAGCAATAAAGAATATTGTTCAATGAATATTTATTAATACTCTAACAACTAAAGTATTAGGCACACATAGCACTACTCACATGCGTCGATTTTTAACATCCCATCCATATAGGGCGGTGGCGGTTACGTTGATAGCAAGAAATACGTCCATCATCTCCGCTTGGCCGGTACCTGTACTTCTAAAGATTGTGGGAAACGTAAATCGCTGACCTTTGTAGATGCGTGGCCACAACACAACCCAAGCAGCAGATGAGTCGTTTGCTACAGGAGTGCCGACATCCAACCAACCTTTCGTCTCAATGTCAGTGAATTCCTACACATACGAAACGTGTTAAGAGCCATATTTAAATACCATATTCCCTCACACACACATAATTAGATCATTTATTTGATACTCCTAATATTTAGAAGAATTATAGTGTATTCATTTGTACATTATAGGAGTTCTAAGAAAACGTTACAATATTCCATTATTTCACTCTTTGGTTACAAAATATAGTTTTTGGCCTAGTTCAAGTAATTTATTTGTTTAAAATGCGATCATATAATTTTCAAATGCGTATTATATCGCATAATTTTCAAATGCGTATTATATGTACATATATACTTACGACGTTTTGAACCCAGGACACTGAAGTATCAATTGGGGGTGGCTTGTAAGAAGAAACTATAACATTATTTTGAATGCGATTTAACCAAGTAACGATCACGGTGTCGTTGCCGGCCCACGCCACATTTTGCAGAATTCTGAAAAATAACAAATATCCATTACCTTTTAATATTTGAAAGAATCCAAATCTCCTTAACTGTTGTATATTCAAATTGTTTAACATTTTAAATGACAGACAGATACAGACAGAGAGCTTACTCCCACGTTGTCACTCTCAATACAATAAGTTTACTGGAAGCACTTGACGATGCGATTCATATTACTTAATCTAGTAGAAACTAGTGATGTTACAACAGCACATACTTTCCCGTATTATTGGAAGCACCTGCGTAGAATTGAAATATTGCACTTTCTGCCCTACAGCATCTTAGCTATTATTTAAAAACGTCCAATTCAACCAAGAAACAATCAGCTACGGTGTAAGATACATAGGTGTGTTAACAAGCCGCCTTGGGGCAAATTTTCTGAAGCCAGTTTGAGGCTAAGGTCCGTTCGCTCTAACTTTACTCAGCACGTAAACAAATGCACGTGGTCGTCACTTGTTATCATTGGCTGACGGACACCACACTCCCCTTCAGGGCGTCGTGCGCTATAGGAGTTAGGTCGCTTTCAAAATTGATTTATTTCCTGACTTTCTACACAAACAGTCGAAAAAATTTTTCTCCTTTGCCTTGAAGTAAAATCAGACTCCGAGCCTGACCTTAACTGTCAACCTTCAGCTGCCAACGGACCTCTATGAGATAACGTTCGTTCGCCAGGCCGTCGCGACGGCGCCGCTCCTGCCAAATTTTATCAGTAGTAGCTCCGTTCTCGAATGAGAAAGTTCTAAAAGACTGCTTTATTTTTGTTTGGTTAGTGAAAGGTGTGTTTTCTCATTGCGTTGATTTTTGTTTCCACATCGAACACAATAAGTGAAGCAGTTCCCAGGATAATCCGGTTTGAAACATTCGCAGGGAAAATCCCTCAGAAGTGGTGAGAAGGTTGTATTGATGTGTTTGAATAATTAGCAGCTAAAAATCCGTCAATGACTTTGTGGCAGGTGGAAGAGATGACTGCTGAATTGCAGGTGTCAGTGTCAGAAGTGTTTGAAAACTGTGTAATGCATTAAGTCATTGGCAAGGTAACTTCTCCTCTTAAGAAGATATGTAGATCAAAACATGTGGAGGGCAAATGCGATGAATTTGTTAATTTACCATTCGTATTCATGTGCACATTTTTTCGTAGAAACGAACTTCCAACATAAAATAAATTCTTGATGTGGTTAATGAAGATTCGGGACTTCCAAATTTTTAAAAGAACGTCACTGCATATTCTATAGAAAATCGTGCTTCGGGTGGGATTTCTCTGCTACCTTGCAAGAACACGTAAATGCAAGTTCTGTGATATATATACGCAAAATATCTGCATATTTTGGCTGGTATTTTGGGCGTATTAAAGAAGTACTAGTGAAAATAATATACAATGACAGTTCTGGCTGTGACACGTGCGGGCATTTGAGTATGGTCGTGGCGCGAATGACGTAACCAATCACGAACCACAGAGCGGAGGGATACACTCAAAGTTTGTTTACATGAGGAGTGAAGTTACAGCGAACGGACCTTAGTTCCTCGCTTGTCCGTACGGTGCACACGATCGGTCTAGGTCGCGGTGTAAGATATATATCTTAAGATGGCATCTTAAACAGTCGCTGTTACACATTACACGACCAATAACGACCTTGCCCAAATGAGACCCAAAGATCGCAGCACTTATAGGCAAGAACTGTGAGAACTAGCCTCACATAAGCTTCAGTTTTAGACTGGGAGTGAACACACCTGTATATCTTACACAGTGCGAACAACTCACTGTTTCCATCGCAGTGTTGTCAAAACCAAGTGAATTCCACAACTGCGTAATAATATAATACAAAAATTTTGTAAACGTGTATTGGAAAAAGAAGTCTGATACCATATAGCTCTATCAAATCACAACAATGACACGTAATTCACAGAAATTCGCGACAGCGGAACGGAATTTAATTGTTGTATTCTTGCATTGTCGATATTCCCTTAATGAACTAGCAATTTTTATTTCCAACATTTGAAAAGAAATAATTTTAATAAAGATTAATGTGTAAATGTATAGTGGTCATTGCAAATTCGGGTTATTATATTTGTCAGGAAATTATAGAAAAACTACTCATATTTTCAAACAATTCAACATGACCTTATTTGAAGATCTGTTTTTGATAAGCATATTTCATTAAGAAACAATCACATCTTCACAATTGTAGTTGTAGAAAAACGCCGATTTTTTTTTAAATTTTTTTTTTAATTTTTGAAAAATCAGGCCTTTCAACGAACATGAAACCTGCACCATTCTCTTAAGATTCCTTTATGCTATCTCAAGTCCGAATTTAATCAAAAAACGGTGTGCGGTTTTTAAGAAAAAATGGTTTAAAAAAAATTAAAAAAATTGTTTATTTTTGACACTGTTAGCACATTTTCCCGGCGCGCCCAAAGTTGCAGTTGCAACTTTCGCCCAGCTGGGTGCTCTTAGTGCTCTTCCCGCCAGTTATAGGTGTTCCATGGCGCACCAGTGCGTTATGGGGGCGCGAACATGAATTTCGCGCGCCCCACTTAAAAAAAATCAATTCCCCTGCGCCTCTGCGCTTGGTGTACTGCCTCTCTCAAGCGTCAGCGGCGCTGCCGCCACCGTCGCCACGCCGCCGCCGCCGCCGCCGCCTCCCTCTCCGCTCTTCCGGCCCACTGCCCGCCCGCTCACCCGCCCGGCGGCCGCTCGCTACCCCCCCCCCGGCGCTGGGAGTGATCTCGCGGTGGCCTGGGGAGGCGTGGCTGGCTGGCCGCCGAGCAGAGCAATTTTGAGCCGTTTTTGAGAAAATATTGTTTTTGTAATTATTTAAAATTGCACATATTGTATGCAATTTTGCGCGAAAACTACTAAAATTTTCAAAAAAATGTATATGACAAGGAAAGAACTCACTTTGGACAACAAATTTTATTTAAAAGAAAATCTCTATCTTCAATTTTGTAGTCCAGAAAGACGCGGAAACAATTGTAAACTTTAACAATTTTCGAAAATTCAGAGTTATCCGTGAAAATCAGACCTATGCCATCTTGATAAGTGTATTTTACTCTATTGTTACAAGAAATTTAAAGTAAAAATTTGGAGCCGTTTTTGAGAAAATTTTGAAAATGTCCGGGGGGCTTCATGTAAAGTACCCCCAAATTTTACAGAATCTTTTTCAAAATCTCAAAGCTTTGACAAGAACCAGATCGACCAGGGAATATTCATTTTGGAAGAAAAAGAGTACATTTGCTTTAAATAATGTCAAGTAAAGTTTTTCGAAAACATTACCGTTTTCTGTGAAAAGTAGCTCAAATTTCGGCATTTTCAGAAATGCTCAAACGCCATTTTCTCGTATATGGCTGCAATTTTTTTCTTCAAACTTTTGCAATGGATGGTGCTAATTACAGAGGTAAAGTTTATTTTGAGTTTTTTTTTTGTTTTTTTCAAAAATTACATAAATGTAATTTTTTTGAAAGATTTCTCACATTTTTAATATGCACATTACCAGCAATTTGTAAAGATTATTGTATTTGTGAGTGTACGTGCTTAAAATAACTTCTAATAAAGTATTTTGAAAACTCAAAAATTTTCTGTGAAAATGAGCTTCAAAAATTTCGCATATTTAGTAGCGCTAAAACGCAATTTTCTTTAAAACGGCACATAATTTTTAAAAGAAAATTGCCATTTAGGACTAGGTTTCTTTAATATTCTAAAATTAATATTTCCGTTCTACCAATAGGAAACCGAAAAATGAAAAAAATGACAAAAAAATGTAGGTTGTGCAGCGATAGATGGCAGCTGGCCAGAAAGAGTATGTGGTAATTCGGAATAGCTAGCGAAGAACTAAGGAAAGAGAAAACTAATACCGGAAAGTCTGTGCCATTCTGTAGCACTACAATTGTACACTTTCTACAACTACAATTGTGAAGACACGATTGTTTTTCTTAATGAAATATGCTCATCAAAAACAGATCATCAAATAAGATCATGTTGAATTTTTTGAAAATTGAGTAGTTTTTCTATAATTTCCTGACAAACATAATAGCCCGGTCCGAATTGACAGAGCTTCTTTTTTCGTCGTTTTCTTACAACTACAATTTTAAAAATACAATTTTTTTCTCAGTTACATGTATTTATCAAAACAACATCTTCAAATAAGGTTATGCTTATTTTTTTCAAAATACGAGTATTTTTTCTATAATTTTGTGACGAACATAATAGCCCGCTATAAATTTACTGGTTGCGTCGTAAATTAGAATGTGTAATTTTGTATATTATTTCTTTCTTCGTTTCTTACATTCGAACTTTTGTTATACATTTACACATAAATATTTTAGAAATTGTTTATTTTGAAATATTTGAAATAAGTAAAAAGCGTGATAACTCTCAGAATAGCAACAATGCAGGTTCTGCAACAATGGAATTCACTTTACGCTCGCGAATATCTGTGAATTACGTATAATTGTTGTGACCTGAAGGAGCTGTATGAAAGGAGTTTTAATTGTCTAATTTATGTTGATATTTGCATGATAATATTGAGTTTTCACACCAAATGCTGTACCATTTGTAGTGAGTAGAGAATTTGTTGCATGGTTTTAAAATACTCTTCTATAATCATGGCCCTATGGAATGCATTTCTATTTTGTCCAGGGTATCAGTCTTCTTTTTCCAATACAGGTTTACAAAACGTTTGTATTCTGTTTTTTGTGCAGTTGTAGAATTCACGTAGTTCTGACAACACTTCGATGAAAACAATGAGTTGTAAGCTGTTAGTAGCGCATAAAGTTCAATATTTCAGTACTATGTAGCTGGTTCCTCCAATATGGGAAAGTAAGTGCTGTTGTAGCACCACTAGTTGTATATCATCTAGGTTTTATTCTTCATATTGTCTTTTCTTTTTTCGTTTTACTTTCTTGGCCTTACGTCTTGCTTCCTCACACTCATTTACATTACTTCTAGTCCTTAATAACATATTTCTCCTTTCTTCTCTCTTGTATCACCATCCTTCACTCTTCATCAAAATATGTTTTCCCCCTTTCTTTATTCTTTCCTCCTAAAACCTCCTTTATCCTTATCATAGTCATTTGAATTTTATTTCATCAATCTTTAAATTCTCCCTCCTTTGTCCCTGAGGATTGCCTTCCTTGGAAGTCTTTTATTTCTTTCTTAAGTTTTCCTTCTATCGCTACTTGATTACGTTTTCACACATCATATCAAACAATTCTGTCAGCTTTCTTTGTTCTATTCAGTCTGTTGTCTGTCTATATTTGGCTCTTTCAACGAAATGATCTAAGTCATGGTTTTGACATTCAAAATGTTACATTTTTGTCGGGAATCGATAATTATATGGTGTATCTGCGTACATGTTGTTTATCTGGTGTTATCCAAGTCCCTTTATGGATTCCTTATGTGAGTATAGTGTACTACTATTGACCACATTATTTGGCCCGGCAAATCCCACCGTTCTTCCTCCGTTAGCATTATTCTCCTCATGAAGACTATATTGTCCTGAATTCGGCGCACAGGACATTTCCTTTCCCACTTGATCATTCAAATATCCTAATACTATCTTAACATTAAATTTAGGAGTTGCTTTATATATTATTTCCAGTACATTATAAAAAGAACTCTTTACATTATCATCTTTGTCCTCCGACGAGGCATGTAGTTAATAAATGTGGTGTTACAGAATTTTCCTCTAATTCGTAGAGTACATATTCTTAAATTATATAATTTAAAATCTATATTAGCTATCCCCCTCCTTCACTACTTGCATTGCTTGCACTATCATTACAGATAATATACACTCCCAATTATATTATTACTTCTTCCTTCCATCTCACTTTTTGCATTACTAATATAACTAATCTGCATTTCTTTAAGGCTTCCAAAAGATTCCTCCAAGCCTGTCCAAAGATAATATATTCCATATACCACAATAGAAGTCATGTTCCTTTTACTTTCTCGAACTTATTAACATAAGAAGAGAAAGTAATGTAATCGTGCATCGGCAAACGTAGAATTTTCGACACAAAACCTCTTATTGCCGGACCATGGAAACGAAAAAAATGATAGATTGAGTTGCTAAATATAGAAAAAAATACCACGTGGTTAAGCCAGAATCTATATTTTTTGCGTCTCTCATACCGAAAAATCTATTGACGGCCAAACGTCTGTCTGCCCACCCTCCCGACCGTCTGTCTGTGTGAACGTCTGTGCACAACGCTAGCGCTTAAACCGACATCAGCCGACTTTTTGTAAAATTTATATTCCCTAATCGTTCTGACTGATGTCATGGCCCGTGGAATTTGAAACCGACATTTTAATTTTGGAAGGTACTTTACAGGAAGTCCCTCGGACATTATCAAAATTTTCCAAAGAAGTCTCCAAATTTTTTGATAATTTTTTTGTTGAATATTGTAAAGGACGTTTAAGAGAATAGTGCAGTCTCATTTTCGTTAAAATCCTTGATTTTTCGAAAATTGAAAACTACAAAATTGAAGATAGAGACTTTTGCCTCAGAAAAAGTCGGTTGTACAAAATCATCTCTCTAAAAATGGTCAAAGGCAATTTTTTGAAAACAATAGTATTTTTTGTGTAATTTGCGCTTGGAATTTAAGATTTTTTCTCAAAAACCACTACAATTTTTTTCTTTAAATTTTATCCACTTATGTAATAATAGACGGTAAAAAAATATGGTGCTAGTTCCATTTTCGAGTAACGCTCACCTTTTTGAAAATTGCAAAAAAAAATTAAAACTACAAAAATGAAGTTAGAGATTTTTGCCACAGACAATCTGTTGTACAAAATTAGTTCTTTAAAAAGGGTTATGTACATTTTTTTGTAAAAGTTAGCGGTTTTCGTGTAATTTCTGTTTGAAATTAATGAAACATATATGGGCGTCCTGTCGTACATAATGATAACATTGTAACATTGCGAGAAAATATGTGCTGTTGTAGCTCCATTAGTTTCCGATTCCAAGATCGTCTTACTTTATCTATCCGGCTTTAATTTTTAAGTTTCTGGATAGTGGTCTTTTAACGCGATGGGTTGTTTGCTCTTTTGCCCTGTGATCAACCTCCAACTTGGGGGACCAGGATTTGTATAGAGTTTGCTGCCCTAAAGAGATTGGCTTCACTACACCTTCCAGAGCTCTATCATTGGTTTTCTGTCAGGGTTTTCCTTTCCTTCGCCTTTGCAGTGGCGTAGCGTCAGGGACGCTGAGATGCTGAGCATCCCCGTATATAAGAACCTTAAATACTGTATTGATAATCTTACAAGTGGTCTGTTGAGCGAAACACGTTTTGTATTAATTTAAAATTGATTTCCTATGATTGAATTCGGCGGGCTGTTGAAGCTGGCCTCTGATTGCTGGAAGCTAAAATACTTCAGCGTCTGCCGCCAGATTGCGACGAGCAATGACGCATGCGCAGATGGCGAGGTCCCCCTCTCCCCTCTTCACCCCTGGCCCAGAGAAACCCGACTGCTTTACGCTAGCGTCTACTGCGGAAAGAAGCTCGTTTGTGCACGAGAGCGCAGAACACTGCAGGCGTTCAGTAAATTATCTTTCTCTCTCTCACTCGGGAGTCCCCGCTTGGTCATGGGTAGAAACTGTAGAAATAGTGCCCGACTACTATTTCTTAATTAATATCCAAGAAATTGTATTATCTCTTAAATAGATTACATATTATTTGAGTCTGCAATGTATAAATTAACAAATGGTCTTATTGCCATTCGCGTATAAGAATTAAAGCTGAGCCATTGTATAATTTGCTTTCAAGACATCGGCAGCCCTGACTGCTGTGAGGATTTTGAGGGAAGCGCCTACACCGTCGTAAGCAATCGAGATCGTGGAAGTAGTCCCTGTGTATCTGCCTTGTGTTGCGTTCGCCTGTTAGACGAAGTAGTTGATAGTGACATTTTGTGTGTTATTGTTGAGCATCCCCAAACGTGTGAGTCACCCTACGCCACTGCGCCTTTGGTCTAAACCCTATCCGCAAGGCAGCGGGAGCTGCATTTATTTAATGGCAGCGCATACTCGCCATGTCGCTAGGTAGAGTTTCTGGGGATTGTAATACATGTGATCTCGCCACATCACACTCCCACACTTAGTTTCCTAGCCTCGGTAAGAGGGGACTAGAAATTTTCTCTAGGATTATGTTTCTCAATGGTGTATCTGTGTTACCACCTATCGTTTGATTTGACTAATATTCTTGTGTGGCGTATTCTTGAATTCGTCTTGACAGTGTGAATGTCACAGCCAATTAAAGAATCTAAAAATCTAAGATGGCGAGCACTAAGTATAATTTTGTTTATTTTTGTCCAAACACTTTGACAAATTTCCATTTGTGAATCAATATTCCATTTGATACCCTACTTGCCATATGATATCTAAAGTTCCTAAAAGAACTTTAGGAGAGTAAAGTCCATTTTGTTTCTTTATTTTCATAGCTCAATAATACATTTTAACCCTAAAGATGTGGCACGCTGTCCGGTGATTTGAACAACTTGTTATTCTCCAAATGAAGTGCCCAGTGCCTCTGACCGACACGTTCTAGGGGAAAAGAGAGGGAAGACGTGGCGAGAGAGGGCGAGAGGTGGCAAGAAAGTAGGGGAAGGCAAGAGAGGATGAGTGGTGGAGAAGTAGGTCGACGAAGAGAGATATCTCCCTAACTCACAACACACAGTTTTATCTGTTTTGTGACAATAAAACTAATTCACATACCGCTAAAAATTGAGATCGTGTTGTTAAATGATGCTCAAGTATGCCAGTAATTCTACCCGTGGTATTTAGATTTGAGAGAAAATACCAGTACTTACTCCATTGCTGTGTCAGGAGCATCCAAGTGTTTTGAGTCGATCTCTTTTTTTGTAAGGTTTGCAATGTGTAAAGTAACAGTTGGATTGTCTGTTCCGGGCTGCAATATAAAATAAGGTATTTCAGAACGTTTTAGCAATATTATAATTAATGCTTATAATGTTATTAGCTTCATTATATTGAGTAACATTAATGTGAACAATCTATAAAGCAGACTATCTTAGAGACAGACGATCATTAATATTTGGTTGATAAATCACTAAGAGAGAGTAACACGGTGTAAGACGTATCCACGATATCCATGGTGTAAGAAATCTTACACTGTGAATATTAACACATTTCCTCTAGTAAATCACAGAGTTATTTGATCTAAAACTAACCTTTGGATTAGAACAGTGCTTCCCCTTTGGTGTACTGTTCAGTGCCATAAGTGGTGTAAGTAAACGGTTTCACCTTAGTATCATCAAATCTTGCGTATACCAAAAATGAACCATTGGGAGAAAACCACATGGCAGAACCGGAACTCAGCACTTCCTCTGCGCAGAAAGAAACAATTCTGATATAATGAGATGAGATTCACCTGCTTATCTGGCGATTGAAAAGTTAAATCATTAAGACTACATTTCTAAAGCGACAATTCAAAATATTAAATATGTAAATATGTGCATTTGTTGTCAGATTTCGTAGCAAACGTATACGTTATCTGTTTTTATTTTTATTTCAAAACACCTGTAAAAATCATTTCGTATCATTTATCATCCTGAAGTAATACAAAGGAACAGTCCAGAACAGTCTGCGAATCAATGAAAAACGAACGAAATACCTTCGTGACTTTTCGGTTTCAATTTAAATGTTCACTTTCTTCTCTGTTTAACATGTTGCTTCACATCATCGATGAATAGTAAAGGAGCTATTTTTATCTATTCTATTTTATTGTAAATGCTGTAAATTTTGTTAACATAAACTATTTTTATTCAAATCTTACACTCGATGTTATTAGGTCAACAGCAATTATTGGCATGTATCCAGAACAGAAAAAATAACATAATGAACTAATGGTACTAAAACAGAACGTATTTTATAGTCCTTAGTAATAGTTATGTAATACTATTTATCCCAATATTTTTCTCCGAATTAACACAACTGTCATCATTTTTTTGTAAAATTCATTACAAATTACAAAACATTTGGTGCAAAAACTAAAAATTAACAAATAAACTGCTTTTCATGCAGGTAAATCATATCTAGCAATTTTTGCTTTCCCGTATTCGTGAGTACGTATACAGGATGTCCAGAAGCTCCCGTTACAAAAAAATACCACAAATTCTGTGTTGCACGTCATGAAAAATGGCAGGTCCAGTTTTTCCGAAAAAAATTTTGTCTTTGAGAAAATTGAGTTTAAAAGTCACTTCCGGGCCGCGAAATTCAAACCGGCCGCTACGACACAGCAGACAGCGGCGACCCCTTCTGCGCGGAGCATTTCCTCGTTTCTCCGCGTAAACGGTGAAACAGTCGAGTAATATTCTGTATAAAAATAATAAAAGCATCGCGTAGCTTACACTAGAATACGTTAATAGTATAAAATGTTTGTAGGTTCTGTTTAATAAATATTTTAAATGTACTTATTGAAAATTCAGCTTTGTTCAAATGATAGCCACGGTACACGGCGGGCGTAAACGTAAATGATGAACACATCCAACACATGAAAAACATTGAATCTCCTAGAATGCTCGAATTGTTATTTTTAGCACATATTCATATGAACTAGTGCCTTGGGCTTAAGACTGCCACATGAAGATTATTCTAAATGTCGTGATAAACAAAAAAGGGGTTTCGATCCACCAATCGATCCGATGAGGATTGAAGATAATATCACAAAAATCATAATAGGCTGGTAATATGATAAATATGATAGGATAACAAATGGAGCTAGTTTTTGTCAGGTTATTAAAATGAAGCAATTTAGTCAAGATAACCCTTCCATTACAGAAGGGAATCATATATGGAAAGGTGCGGCGCCTATTTTTAAAAATAAGGTGATGGAAATAATTGAATTGGTGGTATTTTCATTTATAATATTTGTGTTCATGATTGAGTTAAGAATGACAAAAGTTAATAATATTGATGATGCTATGGCTTGGATAATAAAATATTTTATTGCTGCTTCTGTTGATAATATATTATCTTTTGATGAGATTAATGGAATAAAGGCTAGTAAGTTGATTTCTAAACCTATTCATGTGGCTGGTCATGAATTAGATCTAATAGAAATCATAGTACCTAAAATTAGTATGATTAGAAATAATGATTTTGAAGGATTAAATATTGAAATTAAAAAGAAAAGGATTTATACCTTTATAAATGGGGTATGAACCCATTAGCTTAATTAGCTTATCTTTTTAATTATGAATTTTGGTGTATGATGCACGGGAAATTTTGAGTTTTTAAGTAATAGTTTAATTCTATTAAATTCAATGAAAGTAACTAATTTACATAATTTATCCTATCAAGATAATCCTTTATTCAGGCATTTCATTTTAACTTTAATAGTAATTTCTTATATGTTGGTTCAGGTATTTAAGTGTAAAATTATTTTATTGTTGATGTAAGAGGAAATTTAAAATTACCAATCCACGTGGGGGAGCACAATCTTTTTTATATTGGATAAGATTGTGCTCCTGTGGATTGGTAATTTTAAATTACCCTTTAGTATATAAGATCTTGTTAATTATACTTACAATTTACAGAATAATAGTCCTATTGGGGTTATTTATATATATATAATAAATTTATTAATAATCATCACCACTTTAGTGTGTATGCATATAGAAGTAAATTCTAGAATACTTATAGTTAATTTGTATTATATGCGGTGTATTTATTTATATATATAGCTATTAAATAAATGCTTATATATTAATAAATACTTATTATTCCCTTTGTTAATAAATTGCTTACCATTAATTGAAGCACAATAGTTAGGGATATAGGTCTTTATTACACCGAGATGGATATATATCATAAACCCTCACTAATAATTTTCCCTTTTTTATGAGAAAAAAAAAAGGGAAAATTAGTGTAAGTGTTATTTCTAAAATTGCAGGATTCAATAAAAAGATTATGAGAATCATAAGGGATTATATGAATAGGGAATAATAAATAATAAGAAGGTTGAGGTGGCGTTGAACGATTTGGCTGGTTGTTCATGTTGCCGGTAAAGTTGGTTGGGGGCTTGGCCCCTAAGTCGGGTTGGACCGCGCTAACATTGGGGTTGGTTGAGTGGCAGTGGTTGTTCTTGAGGGCATGGAAGGGATAGAGGAATTCTGGTGCAAGGTTGTTTGTTCCGAGGGTTGGTTTGTGGGGAGTAAAGATGATGATGAAAGGTTGAGGTGGCGTTGAACGATTTGGCTGGTTGTTCATGTTGCCGGTAAAGTTGGTTGGGGGCTTGGCCCCTAAGTCGGGTTGGACCGCGCTAACATTGGGGTTGGTTGAGTGGCAGTGGTTGTTCTTGAGGGCATGGAAGGGATAGAGGAATTTCTGGTGCAAGGTTGTTTGTTCCGAGGGTTGGTTTGTGGGGAGTAAAGATGATGATGAAAGGTTGAGGTGGCGTTGAACGATTTGGCTGGTTGTTCATGTTGCCGGTAAAGTTGGTTGGGGGCTTGGCCCCTAAGTCGGGTTGGACCGCGCTAACATTGGGGTTGGTTGAGTGGCAGTGGTTGTTCTTGAGGGCATGGAAGGGATAGAGGAATTTCTGGTGCAAGGTTGTTTGTTCCGAGGGTTGGTTTGTGGGGAGTAAAGATGATGATGAAAGGTTGAGGTGGCGTTGAACGATTTGGCTGGTTGTTCATGTTGCCGGTAAAGTTGGTTGGGGGCTTGGCCCCTAAGTCGGGTTGGACCGCGCTAACATTGGGGTTGGTTGAGTGGCAGTGGTTGTTCTTGAGGGCATGGAAGGGATAGAGGAATTTCTGGTGCAAGGTGTTTGTTCCGAGGGTTGGTTTGTGGGGAGTAAAGATGATGATGAAAGGTTGAGGTGGCGTTGAACGATTTGGCTGGTTGTTCATGTTGCCGGTAAAGTTGGTTGGGGGCTTGGCCCCTAAGTCGGGTTGGACCGCGCTAACATTGGGGTTGGTTGAGTGGCAGTGGTTGTTCTTGAGGGCATGGAAGGGATAGAGGAATTTCTGGTGCAAGGTTGTTTGTTCCGAGGGTTGGTTTGTGGGGAGTAAAGTTTTATTCTTGCTTTATTATTTGTGTATTGAATAATTTACATATATTGATGATCTAAAGGGTATTTTGGTAGTAATTAATATTATACAATTAAGGTAAATTAGATATAGTATTTCTTGAAGTATTGGTGAAATGCGTGCCAGCTGCCGCGGTTAGACGTGAAATACAAGTGAATATTGTTGATTAGAAGTTAATTGTTATTATTCATAGTAATTTTAATTAATTTTGGTGAAATAGGTAAGTTAATATTTGTTTGATTGTTAAGATGATGAGGCTTTGAAATATAATGATAGACTAGGATTAGATACCCTATTATGTATTATGTAAATAGATGAATATCAGGGTAGTAATAGCTATGGTCTTGAAACCCAAAGAATTTGGCGGTGTTTTAGTCCTTTCAGAGGAATCTGTTCTGTAATTGATAATACATGATTTATGTGACTTGATTTTGTTATCAGTTTATATACCGCCGTCAGTAAGATTATCTTGTGGAGAGTATTAAATTTCGTTATATTTTATTTTATATTATGTCAGGTCAAGGTGTAGCTAATAGTTAAGTAGAAATGGATTACAATAAAAATATTTATATGGATAATAGTTTGAATAAGTTATTTGAAAGTGGATTTGATTGTAAATTTGGTATAGATTGGCTAATTGATTAGGGCTCTAGAATGTGTACATATCGCCCGTCGCTCTCGTTTTAAGATGAGATAAGTCGTAACATAGTAGATGTACCGGAAGGTGTATCTGGGATGGCAAAGTAGAGCTTGTTAGTGAGCATTCCATTTACATTGGAGGGGTTTTTGTGCAAATCAAATATTTTGATGATATTAATGTTATTGTTTTTGTTAAATAAAAGTATTTTTTTATTATTTATTTTAGTATTGTTTAGGAAGTTATTGGAATTATTATAGTTTAATTTTACAGTGATGGATATATGAAAGAATTGAAACGTTTATTTGAAAGTAGAAGAATGATTGTACCTTTTGTATCAGGGTTTATTAAAAATAATTAATTTATTTTTTGTTCTCGAATTGAGAGGAGTTATTTATTTATGAAAACTGACACGCGGCTAATAGGCGAACCACTTGGCGGCGGTGGCAGGTTCACGTGCCTGTTTGCCATACGATATAAACCACGATGTGACGCGACCTAGCAACTGACAAATGCAAGGACATCGACCATATTACGGGCTGTGAATTGCACCGGTCCGGTTCCCTCAGTGAACTTCGGTCGAACTTTTGCGTGCAAGAATGAGTTCTTTTGAAATATTTGTACACCACGGAATGCAACATCACAGTCTTTTCAGTTTTTTACCCTTTCACCTCAGGAATATACTAGTTTTCTATTTTTTATTCATTGGCGCATGGCATATAAAGCAACGCCATTTTATCTGTTAATATTCACCTGTGGGATTGATTAATTGTCCACGTGCCTCCTATAAAGATTCTTCAGATTCGACCTGCATCTCCACAAAATGACTGCCAGAGCCATCAATTCGAATGCCGTGCCCGGAGATATTCAATAAACTCGGTATTTTCATGAACAAATATTTCATTTCCGAAACCCTTTTTTGTTTATCACGACATTTAGAATAATCTTCATGTGGCAGTCTTAAGCCCAAGGCACTAGTTCATATGAATATGTGCTAAAAATAACAATACGAGCATTCCAGGAGATTCAATATTTTTCATGTGTTGGATGTGTTCATCATTTACGTTTACGCCGCCGTGTACCGTGGCTATCATTTTGAACAAAACTGAATTTTCAATAAGTACATTTAAAATATTTATTAAACAGAACCTACAAACATTTTATACTATTAACGTATTCTAGTGTAAGCTACGCGATGCTTTTATTATTTTTATACAGAATATTACTCGACTGTTTCACCGTTTACGCGGAGAAACGAGGAAATGCTCCGCGCAGAAGGAGTCGCCGCCGTCTGGTGTCGTAGCGGCCGGTTTGAATTTCGCGGCCCGGAAGTGACTTTTAAACTCAATTTTCTCAAAGACAAAATTTTTTTCGGAAAAACTGGACCTGCCATTTTTCATGACGTGCAACACAGAATTTGTGGTATTTTTTTGTAACGGGAGCTTCTGGACACCCTGTATATGGAGTAATATATGTAGTATAGGGAAAGTTATGTAATGCTGCGCAAAAAACGGCGGATTTTCAGCAGAAAAAAATTCATTGCCGGGCCCTGACAACGAAAAAGTTATTAAACCAATTAAGAAAAAAAATCCCTAACACATGGTGTAACCAGAATACTTGTTTTGTGGGTCCTTGATACCGAAAAAACAATTGAAAGCAAAACGTCCGTCCGTCCACCGCTCTGTCGGGTCTAAACTACATTAGCTCTAAATTATGCGTATGATCTTTTTCCAAATTGAAAAAAGCCCGCCCATCTGGCGTGAGTCAAACCTCTGCGATTTTGAAAAAATATTAATTTTTGGGGGTACTTTACATGAAAACCCCAGACATTTTCAATTTTTTTTAAAAAACGGCTCCAACTTTTTCTTTAAATTTTTTTGTAGGAATGGATTAAAATACACTTATTAAGATGGCGTAGGTCCGATTTTCACGGTTGTATCTAAATTTTCAAAAATTGCAAAAGTTTGTTTTGTCTCTATTACAAAATTGAAGTCGGAGATTTTTCCTTCAAATGAAATTTGTTCTCCATAGTAAGTTCTTTCATTACGTTCATGTACACGTTTTTCAAAATTTCAGTACTTTTTCGCGCAATATTGCGTAGAATATGTGCAATTTTAAAAAATAACAATAAGAAGATTTTCTCAAAAACGGCTCCAAATTTTTTCTTTAAACTTTTGGTAAGGATAGTGCTTAATGTACTCTATAAGTTGATATAAACGCCGTATTGTTCTATTCTTTTTTCTTCAAAATTTACAAAAAAATATTTTTTACGTGTCTCTCACATCGTCAATATTTACATTAGCGGCAATTTGTTTACATTAATATATTTATGAGGACATGTCCTAATTTAAAGAATGTCATAAAGTTCAGCGAAAACTCAACCGTTTTCTGTGAAAACTATCCCAAACTTCCGCATTTTCAGAAAGGCTCAAATGCCGTTTTCTCAAAACTTCTCAATTTTTTTTCTTCAAACTTGAAACGGATAGTGCTAATTGGACCATTTAAAATTATCTAAAGTCCATTTTGGGGTATTTGTTTGTTTTTCAAAATTTAAACAAATGTAATTATTTTGAAAGATCTCTAACACCATCAATATGCACATTTCCAACAATTTGTAAACACGATTGTATTTGTGAGTTACTTAGCTTCAAATGACTTCTAATGAAGTTTTTCAAAAACTCAAAAATTTTCTATCAAAATGATTTTCAAATTTCGCATTTACACTAGCGCTTAAACCTCATTTTCTTAAAAAACGGCGCTACATTTTGAAAGAAAATTGCCCTTCATGATGAGGTTGTACTGTTCTTTAATATTCTTAAAATAATATTTCCATTTTACCATTAAGAAACCGAAAAATTAAGAAAATGCAAAAAAACGTACTTTACACGGCGAAAGATGGCAGCTGGTTAGTATATGTGGCAAATCTAACACGAGAAAGTATGCGCTATTCTGTAGCACCACTAGTTAAATTTATATTATTTTTTCAATTTCTTTGAAATTCGTGTGACGTTATTCAATAATTGTTATTGCATTTTCTCCAGTCACAGCTGTTAGCAGAGATGTTTGGAAACGTATGTCAGATATATCAAGGAAATAAATGTAAATTTGTTTCAGTGGTAATGATATGTGATGAGTCAGTCGCCCCCGCCCCTGCTTCGTGTTATAAACTACTATTAATTTATTTTCCACTAAAATTGCGACAAAGTTTTGATGAACATTTCATTTACGTCAATGCTGTGAATATACAAAATTACGCTGAATTCAGTAGAAGAAAGTAATTTTCATGCAAAGTTGGAATTTCCAAAGACATAAGGATATGTATTTTTTGCACTTTGCTCTTTTCACGTCGTGTTCCGGGGTTCGTAGGATAGATAATGGATTATTATTAGTATCATGTAATCTTACCAATAAGAGGAGAAATATACACTAATGTATCTCCTCCAGTTTCCGTTAACCTTTCATAAACAATAGTATTGATGAGGAGCCTTAATTTTAAATTACTTAAGGAACTTCTTGAATTTATTGTGAAAATGGAATAACAAAAAAAATACTCCACTTTATACTCTGCAACTATTTACCGTCAATATAACTTACCTTCGTAGACCCAGTCTGGTACGCCATTGTAGATTAATGCTGAACCATCCCTTGTGACCTCTTTCGCAGAAGCTGATGCAGTGATGTTGTCAACGAAGTAAACGTTGTTTTTGTATACGTAAGCCAGTCCGTCTCCTTGAGGAGGCAAGAGTGCTGTTTGGAGATGTAGCCCCTGATGAAGATTCTGCCAACCTCTGGGTGAAATTTCAAATTCTCATGTAATGAGTGGTTCAATATATAATAAGAAGCTTCTTTACGAAAGAGGACAAGAGTACGTACTCCTGATATGCCCGGTAGGAATCGTGAATTCTTTGAACATACTGAAGAGTTAACTAAAGTGGGTACGATTTAGATTATTTTGGCCTCTCATACTTAGCGTCTGTTAAACTTGTTGACAAAGAACTCAATGTAAAGGCAAACTAATGAAAAGTAATATGGTGTTTAACAATAATTGTTAAAATACGGTGCCTAAAGGAAGTTTTAAGAACCTACTACACATATGTCAGGAGGATCGATTTCAAAGTAAATAATCTTTTGTGTATTAAACGATACTAGCCGTTTTATGTCCTTATTGGATATTGATATCTTCTCCTCCAGCGTATTCAGTTATAAGATTAAGATACTTTCAATTTTAAAACATTGGATAATTTTCAGGTTCTACGTTCAAGCGTTACTACCTAAAGTTCAAAGTAGCCGATCGAACAATAATATTTACAATTACAATACAATAATTCATTCTCGAAGTCTGTAAGGCTTGTAACCTTTATCCAAATGGTTAATGAAATTCATTATTCAAAATTCAATATTAGTTTTACTTTTCTGTTTTAACTTTATCATCTAACTGGCTGACACCCGGCGCGTTGCTGCCACAGAAGAATAATTGTGGAAATATTCCTCTCCTACTCTCTCTTTCCCCCTTTCTCTTCTCCCCCTCTCTTTTTCCCACTCACTTTCCTTTTCCCTTTTCTTTTTCTCTCTCTTTCTTCTCCTCTTTTTTCCCTCCTTTCCCCCTTCTCTTTTCCTCCTCTCATTTTCCCCACTCTGTCTCTCTTTGTCATTCTCTCTCTCTCTGGCTCCATATCTTTTCTCCTATCTTTTTCCTCTCTTTTCCGTTCTCTTTTCCCTCTCTCTCTTTACCCCTTTCTCCCTCTCTCTCTTTTTCCTCTGTTTTCCCTCTTTCCATCTTGCGCAGCTCGAGACTCCTAACCTCCTCAGCCTCACAGAGTAACGATGAGGTGGATTGAGAATTGCATTTAACTTTGCAATTAACTGAAGAGCCATCTAGTGGTATTACAATAATTGTACTATGCCAGTGTTCTTCCCATTAGTGCAAGCAAGAAGTTGACGAAGTTTTATCGCAATCGGATGAACGGTACGGCAGCGCATTAAGTACGAACCATCAAACATTGATTTTTACTTTCCCATATATGTACGTATATACGGAATAATACACGTAGTATAGGGAAAGTTGTGTAATGCTGCGGAAAATCGATTTCGAGTTTTCAACGGAAATACACGTTTTGGGGTCCCCTCATACCGAAAAAGTGGTTCTTTTCAAACGTCCGTCCGTCAGTCTGTGAACAATATTAGCGCCTAAACCATTAGTACGATCTCTTCCAAAATGAATATTTCCCGGACGATCTGGTTGTTTCGCTCGAGGCGCTACGATTTGAAAAATGTTCTTCAAAATTTGGGGGTAATTACATGATGCCCCCCGGACATTTTCAACAATTTCTCAAAAACGGCTCTAATTTTTTTCTTTAAATTTAAACTTATTAAGGTGGCATAGGTCCAACTGTACGGTTAACTCTGAATTTTCGAAAATTGCAAAAGTTTGAATTTAAAAAGGCGTCTTCCTAGAACTACAAAATTGAAGATAGAGATTTTTCCTTCAAGTAAAAATTGTTGTCCAAAGTGAGGTTTTTCATTAATGACATATACATTTTTTTGAAACTTTTAGTGGTTTCTGCGCAATATTGCAGGCAATATTTGCAATGTTCAAAAATTACAAAAACAGATTTTCTAAACAACGGCTCCTAATTTTTTCTTTAAACTTTTGCTAGGGATAGGTTCTAAATACTCTATGAGATGGCATAAACGCCATATTGCTGTATTCTTTTGTTTTTTAAAAAATTGCAAAAATGTATTTTTTTACTTGTCTCTCACATCCGTAATATTTCCATTAGCGGCGATTGGTAACATTATTATATTTACGAGTACACTTTCTTTAAATAATGTCATATAAAGTTTCTCGAGAACTCAACCGTTTTCTGTGAAAACTAGCTCAAAATACCGCATTTTTCAGAATCGTTTCAAACGCTATTTTCTCATAAATTACTCAATTTTTTCCTTCAAATATTTTGAAAGGATAGTGTTAATTGCACTCTTTAATAAGACGTTATGTTCAATTTGGGGAGGGTTTTTTTTGTTTTTTCAAAAATTACACAAATGTATTTTTTTAGCAGATCTCTCTCACCTTTAATATTCACATTACCGGCAATTTGTAAACACTATTGTATTTGTGAGTGTTAGTGCTTCAAATGACTGCAAATAAAACTTTCGAAATCTCAAACATTTCTGTGAAAAATATCTTCAAATTTCGAATTTATAGTAGCCCTTAAACGTCATTTTTTTTTTAAATGGTTCCAAATTTTTCAAAGGAAAATTGCTATTTAGGACGGAGTTATAGTGTTCTTTAATATTCTAATATTAATATTTCGTTCTATCATTAGGAAACCGAAAAACTAAGAAAATGTCAAAAAAAGGTACTTTGGGTGGCGATAGATGGCAGCTGGCACGAATATGTTGCTATTCTGAATAACTATCCCAGCCCTAAGGAAATAGAACACTAATACGGAAAAGTCAGTGCCATTTTGTAGCACCACTAGTTATATTTTCTATATTTATTATTATCCTTACATCATTTGATTATTGAACTTCACTTAAAAAGGTGTGCAATAGTATTTTGCATCAGTTTTACTGATTCTTATATATTTTGTTTATTGATGTACGCTCATTGCTCGGAATTAGTTGTGCGGTCCTCTCGTTCATTTAAAACAAGAATGTGGCCCTTGGGGAGAATTAAGTGGGCCATCCCTGTTCCAGATAACCACACTTCAAATAAATGCTTGCAACTGTTGTCATTGCAAATAACGATACTTTGTGCATGTGTGTGTTTCGAGTTACATTTCCGTCCTACCATTCGTGACATATATAATGCCTATAAAGCCTTACTAATTATACTAAAAATGTGTGTGTCATTACGGGGCTTCTAAAAGCTATAAATAGAAGATGATTTGTAGTTGTAAAAGAACTCACTTGGTGTTAAAATTGTATACTGCGTACTTCGCTTCCGATGAGTGTCGAAAAACCCTGAAAACAAGTTCATAAAGTTATTACTCTATGATTTAATTTTAACGATTTACATTGGTCGAAATGAAATTTCTTTCTCTCTGTTTTCTCTCTTTCCTTTTTCTCTCTGTCTCATTCACTGTGAACAGAGAATATTACCAAGAACAGTTTATTTACACAGTTTTCTGAGGTCCTTTAATGTGTGTCTTCTACAGTTTTAATGATATTACTTTTATATCTCTCAAAACACGTGTTTGAGAATATATTATTCACAAACAACCTAGAGTATAATCTTTTGAGTTATAAAGGAAGCATCTAGAAGATTAAACATTTGATATTCTTTAACCTTACTGCTTTCACATCGTAGCTCCACAGTAGCTTACTCTTGTCTGCGGACAGAGTCCATGTTCCTACGTTCTGGTTGCGGTTTGCCTGTTGGCAAATCAAATGCTAGATTTAGAAACAGTGACTTAGCTTCAATTGGTGTCCCCCGGGGCAAAACTACTAGTATCTTCCCCCCCATCATAAATTAGAAATGAAAATGTTACTACACAGTTTATACATTATGTAATAAAAATAAACGTGTATTTGCTCATGACATTTACTTATAATATATAAAAACAGTATGCAAATCAAAATTCTTGAAATATAATTTTTAAATATTTTTTTTCTTTTAATTAGCAAACTGACATCCCATTCAGGGTATGGGATCTCCTGCCTTTTTGCAGGAATACTGAATGAAGTGATACGGTGATGATGAGGGGTGAAAAGACGAACACAAATACAACCATGACCTACTCGCGATTCTTCGGCCCCAGCTCGCAACGGTACTACTGACATAGTGATCTCAGCCACCCACAACGGCAAATAAATAATTATATAATTTCAACTATAAAATATTCTAATTGGTGTCACCCCTAAAATGGCGAACCGCCCACCCGGCCCGCCTCTAACTAAGCCACTGATTAGAAACTCCTGCCAGGGTGCGCTGTTCCTATTGAGCATCCAAACATTTGATTGCAGTACGGAGCCTTATGGAGTATTGCCCTCTCTTTCTATCCAATACAATTTTACATAAGACTCTCTCTTTCTACCGCAAGCTGTGTTGCCGATTCAGGTGGCTCCGGGTTATTCGGCTCGACCATCCTGTTTCACGCGCAAATACTGAAGATGTTCATTCAACGATCGCTTCAATTGTGTTGATCTTAGACAATTGAGTTTTTTACCAGTTATTCCCAGAACTCTTATGAATATGGTGGTTATTTTGTAATTTAGTTTGATGGTTTAATTTCCATGAAATTAATTATAAATTACAGCCAAGTGCTTACTTCTACATTTTGACGTCCTTAAATTTTCACTGTGCGAGAAACTTTTTTATTATTGCAGAAAAGCACAAACACCCAGCGGATGAAATGTGAAGGGAAGTCCAAATTTTGATATGAGACCAACCACATTTCTGTATGAATCATGGTTCTTGAGTTAGACGGTAATAAAAACAATATTTCGTGCGCTCCGAAAGAACATCTCATGTCGTTCAGTGATTTTGAATACTTCTCAGGGATTCTCAACAGGCGATGTGAAAGGAAAAATAGAGTATTTATTTTTTGAATTTCACTTATTAAAAACATTGAAATACATTTAAACATATCTAAAAATGAATTAGAAATTTTACAGCTAACAATATTAATTCCAAGACATTCAACCAGTAGCTGTCGTAAAATGTGTTTTCAAAATACGAGACGAATTATTAGCTGGGTGTTCGAAAAGAAAATTATGCATTGTCCGCACAAAACCTTGCAGTATCTGATACCATCCATGTCATCTCACCTTTGTGAATGGACATTTCCCCTTTATTTTACATTAAAAAATTGGATAAATTGGACGTTTAAAATGACTTGAGACTGCAAATTAGCAATATTGACTTTGATATCGATGTTATTCGCGCAAAACAATTCAAGCTTGGTCAGTATGTAATGAATAAGCAATCTGTTCCAACTGATTTGGACTTGTTTTGCTATTGATATTTCAGTTCTCATTTAAAGTACTGTTTTCTTAAATAATAATTCTAATAATAATAATACATCTTTTTATAAAAAAAATAATTTCTAATATTAAGCCTCTATTTAAAATGTTTTGAAATTTTTTTCGTTCTAGTGGTATTATAATTTTCTCCAGGCTTGTAATTGGTTGTTGCGTCGTTAGTTGCGCTTATAGTTGTTGCGTCGTTAACAGCAAGGGATGTGCAGAGGTGACAGGCAGGGTCTCCAGGCCCCCGAAGAGCCTGGATGGCCCCCAGCTGGGCTCCGGATTCGGCAGGCAGTGCCCATCCTCGTGTGAGAAGGGGCATTCTCCGGCGCATGTGAGTGGCCATTTGTGACTCCAGTATTAACGTGTTCAGCCGCTAAGTTTTGAGCTGGCGAGGCGATCCCAACAATTTTCTTATAGATGTTCTGCATCGCCTCTCGGCGTATCTGGATGTCAGTGTACAGTAAAGGAGTACTTTTACGCCCACGGAGGGTGAGGATAAAGCCCAAAGACAGAGAAGACCATTCCAGGGACCTGACATACCTCACAAGCACCCCCTCTCCCGCGCCTTGGGAAGTGGCATCCAGCATGTTCAATTTGTATCTTGGCTCTGAAACGGAAAGCCACTCGACCAATCGGGTTAATCCAGCCGATCATTTGTGGGGGGGGTCATAGATTTGTATTAAATCATAAATATACTTGTTATTGTTAGGGGCGGATTTTCATGACCTAAAACATCGTCAAAAATTCTAAAAATTATCTTCCTCAATTAAATGCACTCAAAATGTTTCTAAAATGAGTTAAAAGCAAAGAAAAATGACGTAAATAAACCTTATCACAACCAGTTGAACAACTGAAGCTGTTGGATATGTTACTGATGTAATCAAGACTTCTTCCTTTCGTTCATGTGCACTCAGCTTGCAAATTTTGCTTTGGAGTGTTCTTTATTAGGAAATCTCCGTCTCTGATTGATTGATTCGTGTTTCCGGGCGCGTCAACTACTTAGGTCATTAGTCCCGTTAGTGTAGTGCGTGTTTTTCTCGGGAGGTGGCGATGATCTTCTTTCCCCGCTGGATGGCGAGATCTGGCGCCGACCTACCGTCGACTAGCGGGGTTTTCCCTTCAACCAGATATCTCCCACCAGCGGGGCACCGCCCCAGCCGGGACAAGCTGTAAGCTCCCGATCGGTCTCCCGGCATGTGTGGTAGTGTAGTATATGTTAGTGTAAGTGTGTGTGTGTAAGAGGAGATGATAGGACAAGGAAGAGGAAGGAAAGATCGCACGCGGTCCGTGGCCCGTTTGTTAGGGTACTGCTCCGGCATTCGCCTGGTGTTGATCGGAGAAACCACGGAAAACTACTCTGTCTCTAGTTATCCCGAAATTACCCGAACTGACAATGGCGCTGATTGACGCCACAGGAACCTTAGATTACATGTAATGTCATATGCTGACATTACAATTATACTTTGGGGTTTCTTTCTTGGCGCATGGGGGTGTGTCATCAAAATGAAATATCTCACGTATTTCGCGTCGTTCTTGATTGTGCCGCTTGGATTCGCATGATCGCGAGTGTATCGAGCAGTTTGGGTGATCATGCGACTCCTAGCCATGCACAACCGAGGACGACGCAAAATACCGTGAGATATTCCATTTTGATGACACACTCTCTCGCGCCAAGAAAGAAAAACCGAATTATACTGAGCGAAGAAAACGAATAAGCTACTCAGGATTTCTATGGAAAACATTTGTTGCGTTTTGTAAATATTGTTTGAAGCAAGTACCATTAAAATTATATTAAAATTGAAGAAATTAGTGTAAATGCTTTAAAAATGACTGAAAAAGATAACAAATAACGTATTAACTAAAATCGACGACAAAAGCAAAACAAAAGTCATAAAAATTTGTCATTTCCTTTTGTCATGACGTAAAATTAATATCTACGTTAAAAGCCATTGTTCTAAAGTAAATATAAAAAATTATATTTCATTAAAATTCGCCCTAGTTATTATATTCTATATTAATTTTGTAGTATATATATGATACTACATAATATTATTTTTTGAAATGAATTAATTTATAATATTTGATGGTATACCAAAAATCCCCACGGTATTTGGTATGAAAATAATGGTATCGAGCCTGCCATTACAAGATCATATGTTTTCGGGACGTTATGTAGACAAAGAATAGGCGTTGTTAAGGCAACGTGTCAATAAATATAGAGATTCAATGTTCCACGTCAAAGCACGAAAATGTGACGTTTTCGTATCGGCCCGGTTGTAATAATATGCTACACATGTGAATGAATGCTACATGCCATGGACTAGCACAGGACACCAGCCGAGCCGCCAGCCGAGGGTAGGTCGGCGCAAAATCTCGCCATCCAGTAGGGGAAGATCATCGCCCCCTCCCGAGGGGAAACACGCACTACATTTACGGAACTAATGACTTTAGCAGATGACGCGCCCGAAATCACTAACGATCAATCAATCATCAACCGTTCGCGGGCTTTTGCGGAGCGACCTTAAAAGCACCGGCAGAACTTCGCCGAACGCGCTGGGTAAGAGGCTCCTGGCTGGTGGGACTACTGTGTGTGACGGGCCCGACAGTGGCCTGCTGCATTCTTTCGCGGAGAAAGTCGCCACCTGCCTACCGGCGAGGGAGTTTGAAAGCGCCACTCGTATATCGCAGGTTGTACTTACTGACCTGCAAAACGTAACCCTGAGACACCAATTTTTCGGCCGGTATTTAGCCGACAGAGGTACCATGGTCTCGCCCAGGTTGCACTCCGCTGTATCCCCTAGGTTCGAGTGTTTGGATTTAGAGCATAGCGCGTTCGATCCGCCATTGTATATCCCGTTGACGGGAGAGTTCCAACTGTGAGGGATTATGGGAGTTGAGAAGCACCTATCTATCCAAAACGAATATTAATTTCCGTGAAAATCTCTATGCAATCGATCGTTATCATTTACCTTTAACATCTCAATTCCGTCTGACGGGGCTATAGGGGGAGAGGATATTAAATGGTGATGATTGCGCTACTCTGTGTGTAAGGGGACTCGGAAGGGTCTTGTTGCCATTCCTGCGCTGTTACCGGCGAGAGGGCAGGTTCTGGAGCTCCGTCCAAGTCAAACGCGCATGCTCTCTGCCTCTAGCGCACTCTCCAACGCCATTTGAACGGGTCAGAAACGAATGGATGTCAGGGAATGTGATGCATGGTGGACGGGATGTGCCACCATGACGCAACACCGGTAAGCAACCATGCCTTGGTGGGACACCGTGTCCCCATACCGCCGAACTGATCTCGCCAATGAACTCGTTGCGAACTCGGCTTAATATTTGTAGGTAGAATGTCTATACTCAGACTGTTTGGATCTTACTGTAGATGACTGTGTTGGCACTGTTGTGCGTTGTGCTTACCAGAGCAGAGCTTGGGAGAAGTGTAATGGTGACCTTGGTGTCGACGTTGTACAGCTCGATGTCCCCGGCCGAGGTGCGTCGCGCGATCTCGTTCCCTACGCAGACCAAGAGAGGTAGAGGACAATGACACATGCCTACTAAGACGAGCCGTCTCTACACGTTGATTTCATACATCAAGAAACGTACAACCGAAATTTGTCATGCAGTTAGTTATTTCTTCAACTTCTGATGTAATATTTTTGTGGTGAACTAGCAGTCTACGAACTATTCCAGAAAAAAATCGACTTTGTTTTTTAATAATAATAATAATAATAATAATAATAAACAATAATATTAATAATACAAGAGTACTCCCAGTTTTTATACAATTAAGAATTTTGAAAGTAAACAGTATCTTACAAGT
Source organism: Acheta domesticus (assembly GCA_031308135.1). NCBI lineage: Eukaryota > Metazoa > Arthropoda > Insecta > Orthoptera > Gryllidae > Acheta > Acheta domesticus. Next base: position 58,734,037 of record JAHLJT010003656.1, read on the forward strand.
AATACAATAGTTATTTATGTATCTACGGCGCCAAGTAGACGCCCTCGCCCCGAGGGCGACCCCCAAACCCAAGAGCCTCCGGCCCGAGGGATCGGACGCTGCCCGTGGTACATACAAAACCTTACGGCTTACTTGGTCGTTGCTGAATCCAATTAGAATTCGAAACATTTTATATTTTTTCGGGGGGAGGTCTAAATAAAAGACGAATTTGCCTCATTTATCAATATGACGTCAGATAAACAAAACAGCGTGTGTATCTGAGGACTGATTAGTTCGTACAAAATGAGATATATTGTGAAGTTCCTGCGTAAATTCTCACAAAAACTAACAAAGCTACGGAAGGTGATTTCCAGTAAAATCTCGAGAAATATATGAAAATGATTATAGGGTGTTTCAGAGTTATATGGAAGATAACCGTGTGAATTGCTCTGATGAAACAGTACTTTTCGGTTATTTGCATCAATTGCAGCACACCTGTCTCTAAAAAACAGTGCTACGTAACAGTGAAATTGGAGTGACCGGTGGCAATTACAAATTAACGGAATCGAAATCGATGATAGAAGCATCGTAAACACCACACCATTTCCTACCAAATTAATGGAAATATTCCAAAATTGCAATTTTTATCTCAATTAAACATAATAAGATATATAACAAGTTGTTTTACTTATTTGAGCATTATTTAATTTATTATTCTGTTCGCTTGCATCTTAACTTTAAATAAATCAAATTCATAAAAATGTTAAGTGTGTTGTATTGTATTAACAATACCATTACGTGTTTTGTTTCAGGTCCGAAAACACAGCAACGAACAAGCAAACCACAAAACTAGTGGTGCTGCAGAATGGCACAGACTTTCCCGTATTAGTTTTCTATTTTCTTGGGTCTTCGCTAGCTATTCGGAATTGCCACATACTCTTTCTTGCCAGCTACCATCTATCATCGCCAAAAGTACATTTTTTTGTCATTTTCTTAATTTTTCGGGTTCACTTCTTTCGAGTTGTATGCTTTTTTGGACGACAAGGGCTTGTATTTTCTAGTCATAATGAAAATGGGGGATCATCAAATAGAGAAAATTTCATGTAATATATAAGTGAAAAAAAGTTGTTTTTTTCTCCAACAATATTATGTAATACCAAACAACACTGTGTTATTTTTTAATTCGAAATTATTGACCATTAGCCCTCCTTATCAATTATATGTTTGTTTTTACTGTGAATATGTTTTCTTTTGGTCGTATTTCATGTGTTTGTTTCACTTTTGGCAAGTTGGCAACACGCGCCACCCTGTCAGTTGTGTATACACAACAGTTGCGTGATGAACCATTTAATGTATTTGTGTACCATTCCTGAAAACTACAAGAATGGGGATACAGCTAGAATGTAAATTACCATTGTCCTTCTTGTCCCATGCTACAGGTATGAAATATAAACTATGTTTCTTGTATATAAAAAAAATGTGTCAGGTGATTTGTAAAACCAATGTTTAGTTTGTTTTTTATATGAGCACGATATGTATTTTGTAATTATATGTATGTATTGTATTGTATGTAGCCCTGATGAAGGTCGAATATATGACCGAAACGTCGGCAATGTAGTCGCTTTATTACCAAGTTGACCCAAACTCGTGAACCTCACATCATTATTACTACGGGTCAAGAATCATTGAACATTAAGTGAAATAATGAAATATGATAAAACGGACAAGGATGACATGAAAATTTCAGTGTCTCGTGCAATTTCACCAGAAATTCAGATTCATTGGATTTCAAGTGTAAGCACGGTAATGTCCCATGAAATTAAAAATAAAATTTCTAAATTCTCGTTTGTCTCCGCCATACTGTATGAAACTCTTGATGTAAGCAGCAAAAAGAACAACTGTCAACTGCTTTTCATTGTGTCTAAATTGATTGATTTTCTCTTTCCTATTAAATTTTATTATAGATCATTGTTTTCCATTTTATAAATTATGCCAATTCTATTGGGTTGGAAATTATATGAATTGGACAATTTTGAAAATCATTGGGTTTGATAGTGCTCTTATTATTAAAGTATGAGGACACACATTTATATTTTGCTAGGTCGTGAACATAAGTCAACTTTTTCTAACTTTCAACCAGTAAACTACATGAAGTATGTGAGCCATTATTACTTTTACTGGATCAGTTTTTATTTTAAATATACAAATTATTTGTGTTCTCTAATTGATCAAAGTGACAGAAATGGTATTGTTGAATGTGAAATATTTAAATTATAATTAATGTTTTAAATTATTTTCTCATTTCTCTAGTTATATACCTTAAGCCAAAACTCAGGCTACGCCACTGAGTAAAGGTCTGACCATGCTAAATCTTTGGACTTCTTATTTCCTCCTTTTAAATTTCTCATTACAAAGTGAAGACTTTGCCAAGCTTTATTTAATGCTAAATTCACCTGTTCTTTCCAAGTTAACTTACTATTTAAAATGATTCCCAGGTATCTACAACTATCTGTACATGGAACTATCTGATCCTCGAGAAAATAGTTGCATTTTGGTGTAGATAGTTTACGAATAAATGTTATAGACGTACTTTTAGAAGCATTAATTTTCATACGATTATCGTGCGCCCATTTTACAAGAATGTCGATTTCATCTTGAAGAATCTGTCAATCTTCAGTTACTTTTCTCTTCAGTTACTTTTCTGAAGAGAATGCAATCATCTGCAAGGTTTCACCCGAGATTTAATATTTTCTGAAATGTCGTACATTAAGGCTATGCACATCAGTGGTCCTATCACACCGCCCTGTGCCACGCCAGATGTTATACTTGCAACTCCGGAGTACGTGTGACCTACCCTAAAAAACTGTGTGCGGCCCATAATAAATTCTTTAATCCAATTTACTACTCGTTTATCTATACCTGATGGTGCTACATTGTTCAAGAGCATATCGTGGGGAACAAGGTCAAAAGCCTTTGCGAAGTCTATAACGATTGCATCTATTCTGTCTCCCCTATCAAACGTTTCTTTTAATTTTAATATTCTGTTTATTTACAATCTGTTTTTTAACAAACATTCAGTAAAGGTGATAATTATGTATTAATTGAAGTTAGAGTTCATCATCATGTGGGTTGTTTGAAACGGAATAGTAATTCCAGAATATGGTATCTTTTAAGTCGGTGTTCTTCCTCACTATTGTCCAGTAGATTGATGGCTGATGGATTTGGATGTTTGGCTAACCGCTCTTGGTAAGTGGTGCTACGCTGAGTGATTTCTTCATATATTGTAGTTATCTTACCTACAATATATGAAGTGTGTTTTTGAGGTGTGGAAATTTGTGGAAATGTCTGAACCAGATTTTGAAACCCACAATTTTTAGATATTTAAATTTTCATTAATCGTATTAAAATAATTAAATTTACTAATATTATTCCATTTGTACACGGACGCCTTAAACAATGTAGATAGTGAAAGTGATCAAGTGAACACTCAGCCATATATTAACATGACAGCTCATCTACAAAAACTCCAACAACAGCAGCATCTATATCAACAGCAACTTCATTAGTTGCAAACTCAGCCAGGCACATAGCCAGGGGAGAAGCCCTCCCCGAAAATCTAACCTTTTTTTTTTTCATTCATTCATTATTTATTTATTAGTTTAAAGGGTCCCCCCGATAAGATGGTAAAAAGTTCCCCTCCACCAAATTACATATGAGTGGTTACACTATAAATCTAACATAAAAATAATATTTTTGAAAGGTTTCTTAGCCTCCGTCATACCAGCCACACCCATATACAGCCAAAAACGTGTTTTTTTAATTTCAATTTTTTTCGACAACTGAACACTATTTTATCAGACTGAAAAAAAATATGATAAATAAGAACACAACTTGGACTATCAGAAAAATATTTTTCAATATTTTCTCAGGCCCAAATTCGAACACAAAAAAATATTTTCGAAAAACAATATCAAGAAATATTTTTTACTGTGTCTTAGAAGCCTGGAACAGGCTCGAAAAAAAATGTCAAAGGTTCCTCTTCACACACAAATTGTTGTGTATTTTTTTTCAGATTTTTCCGATTACTCGGCTGCAGTTAAAAAAATAAAAACCATTTTCCCGCCTTTAAAACACCTGGACTTTCAATATACTTTGAAACTGACTGCAACTATAATGGTAAATAACTCGGTTCTCTGCATATATTTTAGTGTTTATTATACATTTGTATACATTGCTGTATCACCCAATAAAGTTTTGATTTTGGAATATACTTACGAAGTATCATTTTTAAAGCTTTCTAATCGTTTGCATAAGTAATCTAATCTAATCGTTTGCGTAAGTAATCGTATGCTACGGAAAGACGATAGTTTTGGCAATTTATAAGAATCAATCGACACAAGACCTTGTAAGTGTGATACTGGTGGATAAAGAATTACACCCCATCCTACATCAAACAGATTTTAGAAGAAAAAATAGAAGTTTGCAGATTATGACATACAAAAAAAGATTATTATACACATTATAATGGTAAATAACTCGGTTCTCTGCATTTATTTGAGTGTTTATTATACATTTGTATACATTGTTGTAGCACCCAATAAAATTTTGATTTTGGAATATACTTACGAAGTATCATTTTTAAAGCTTTCTAATCCTTTGTATGAGAATATCATACGCTAAGGAAACATAATAGTGTTTGGCAGTATATTAAATAATAATTCCGTCATATTTGAGGGATAATTGGGGGACAATGTATATAAATGTATAATAAACACTCAAATAAATGCAGAGATTGTTTCTTATAAATTGCCAAAACTATCGTCTTTCCGTAGCATACGATTACTTACGCAAACGATTAGATTAGATTACTTATGCAAACGATTAGAAAGCTTTAAAAATGATACTTCGTAAGTATATTCCAAAATCAAAACTTTATTGGGTGATACAGCAATGTATACAAATGTATAATAAACACTCAAATAAATGCAGAGAACCGAGTTATTTACCATCATAATGTGTATAATAATCTTTTTTTTTATGTCATAATCTGCAAACTTCTATTTTTTCTTCTAAAATCTGTTTGATGTAGGATGGGGTGTAATTCTTTATCCACCAGTATCACACTTACAAGGTCTTGTGTCGATTGTTTCTTATAAATTGCCAAAACTATCGTCTTTCCGTAGCATACGATTACTTACGCAAACGATTAGATTAGATTACTTATGCAAACGATTAGAAAGCTTTAAAAATGATACTTCGTAAGTATATTCCAAAATCAAAACTTTATTGGGTGATACAGCAATGTATACAAATGTATAATAAACACTAAAATATATGCAGAGAACCGAGTTATTTACCATTATAGTTGCAGTCAGTTTCAAAGTATATTGAAAGTCCAGGTGTTTTAAAGGCGGGAAAATGGTTTTTATTTTTTTAACTGCAGCCCAGTAATCGGAAATATCTGAAAAAAAATACACAACAATTTGTGTGTAAAGAGGAACCTTTGACATTTTTTTCGAGCCTGTTCCAGGCTTCTGAGACACAGTAAAAAATATTTCTTGATATTTTTTTTCGAAAATATTTTTTTGTGTTCGAATTTAGGCCTGAGAAAATATTGAAAAATATTTTTCTGATAATCCAAGTTGTGTTCTTATTTATCATATTTTTTCAGTCTGATAAAATAGTGTTCAGTTGTCGAAAAAAATTGAAATTAAAAAAACACGTTTTTGGCTGTATATGGGTGTGGCTGGTAGGACGGAGGCTAAGAAACCTTTCAAAAATATTATTTTTATGTTAGAATTATAGTGTAACCACTCATATGTAATTTGGTGGAGGGGAAGTTTTTACCATCTTATCGGGGGTACCCTTTCGAGCTCTGTTGCGATTCAGAGCAAATTCTGGCGATGAAGATTTGAGAAAGCACGTTGTCAACAGCCGCAAAAATGCCACTTATTTGAGCCCGGATATACAAAATGAAATAATTCAGATATGTTCGCAAATAGTTACTGAAGAGATAATCAAGAAAGTAAACAACGCAAGTTGTTTTACTTTACTTGCTGACGAAACCATGGATGTATCAGGCACAGAACAATTTTCGATCTGTATTAGATATGTAGACAGAAAAAGATTTACAAGCTCCAATAATACGGGAAGATTTTATAGGATTTCTTCCGATTCACGATCAGTGTTCTGAAAATCTAACCAATGTAATTTTGAAGCGCTGTGATGAGCTAGGTCTTGATATGTCCAAGTGTGTTGGGCAAGGATATGATGGCGCAGCGACGATGGCAGGTCACATTCGTGGTGTCCAATCCAGAATCAGTCAACGGTACCCGAATGCACGATACGTTCATTGTTCAAGCCATCGCTTAAACCTTGCTTCATCTAATACAATGTCAATTTCAATGGTTAAGAATTGCCTTGGTGCGGTCAACGAAGTAGTGAATCTCTTTCGAAATCAGCCATTCTCAAATAAAATTCAGGATGTGATTTTTACATACGTGCCAGAGAGTAAAGGTGCGTGTCCACTAGAGAGTAACTAGCGCGAGCTAGTCTCGAGAGAAGCTCGCAATACCCTGTCCACTTGCGAGCTATTTTCAGAAATGTCCGCTTCTCGAGAGTGCACTCGCCGTGCCCTCTCGAGATTACCTCTCACATGCCTGTCCACCGGAGAGCAGTAGGCTCGCCATGGAGATACGGGAGTTAAGATAGAGGCGAAGAAGAGAGCAGCGGCGGCTTTCGTTACTTGATTTGCTTCTTGCAAAACAAGAAAAGTACTAATCGAGAAAGTGGATTGATCATGAAGCACAAATGAATTCTTGGTCGACACTTGTCAAAGAATTTGAAATTGAGGTATGCGCAACATTTTAGACAACGCACATTGTTTAACCTAACCTCAAAATTTCAAGAACACGCACAAAAGATAGTTTCTACTCGTAGGTTACTTTTTTTAAACATTTTACTTGAATATCAAATAGAAATATTGACATAATAGGAACCAGAGACTAATTTTTTGCTAAACTGATTCTGTAAAATATGAATTTTCTTCATACGTTTTCATATAGGTACGTATAAACTGAGTAATATATGTAGAACAGAGAGTTATGTAAAGCTGCGGAAAATCGATTTCGATATTTCAACGTCAACAAATGTTTTGTGGTGGCTTGATACCAAAAAAGTGTTTTTTTTTTCATTTATTTTCAAAACGTCCGTCCGTCCACCTGTCTGAAAAACACTAGTGCCTAAACTTTTCGAACTATTTTTCCCAAAATTAATATTCCCCGGTCGATCTGCCCCGACCCGAAGCTCTGTGACTTTGAAAAAACTTTCTTTAAATTTTGAGGGTACTTTACATGAAGCCTATGGGGCATTTTTAAAATTTTCTTTCAATTTCCTGGAATACGTACGAGAAAAACAGAGTGAAATACACACGAGAGTCGGTGCCATTCCATAGCACTAATTTACTTCAATGATATATTTAATTTCTTGTGCAATTTTAACTAGTGCGTCGTCTTTTCTCTCCATTACCAAGACGGAAATGCTGTACCACAGAACAAAAGATCCCTCATTTAAGATCAGACGCGTAGTATTCTCATCATTTGTTATTGAAATACACAGGATTGCCTCCCATTTATTTACTATATTATCCTTTTCGCATCTGTCCACTGCTTGGTAGCGGCCACAGTGAGACAACAAACACCGAAAAATCGCAGACGCTCTCAGGCACTTCCAGCACGTTTCGAATGCTGAGAGCAAGTCGGTGCGAGTCCTCGCAAAGGCATGTCCACTAGCGAGTAGTTCAGATGGCGACCGCTCTCCGCGAGCATCACATTACTCTCTGTTGCCTTCTCTCAGAACTGTGTCCATTGGCGAGAAACACTCTCAAAACAAACTCGCGAGAGCCTAGCTCTCAAGTGGACACGCACCTTAAGAAAAGACGACTTCTCCGTCTTTACGAAACCAAATTCATCGAAAGACATGACAGTGTCTTAACATTCGTTGAACTCTTCAACTGTATTTGCATTAGTTTGGCAGAAATGTCTAAGGAAACGCGGACAATTTCTTCAACTGCCTCAACTTTACTGGCAGCTATAGAAAAAAAGCGAATTTCTGGTTAGTCTTCTCGTTTGTGAGAAACTTTTCAGTCTCACTTTACCACTGTCTGTGCTTCTTCAAGGAAAATCTCTCAATCTAATATCAGCCCTGCAACATGCGAAAGAGGTTCTCAGGACCTTAAGAAATCATCGTAAAGATGCAGACAGAATCTTTAAAGAAATTTTCAACTCTGCATCGCAGCTTTCAGATGAAATGTTTAAAACAAGCATGAAACTTCCATGACTTACAACGAAGCAGACAAAGCGTTCAAATCCACAAGTTGATTCGATTGAGAGTTAATACAGAATGGCAGTCTTCATCCCTTGTCTTGATAGTTTGATTCAAAATTTAACAGACAGATTTACTTCAAATGAAGATATTCTTCCAAGTTTTCATGTGCTTCTTCCAGGCTTCGCTTCCATTCATGAAATGAACAAGTTGGAAAATTTAGCTCCATACTTTGATAACAGAACATCACTCTCTGCAGTAAAAGCTGAGTATGAACTAGGGTGTAAAAAAGCTTCCACCATAGGACGCTAAACTGGAGGTGCTGAAAGTCTTGGAGAAGTGCGATCCAGTATATTTACGTACTATTAGATACTTACTATCTTAGCTACCTTGCCAGTAACAACTGCTAGTGTGGAGAAGTCATTGTCTACAATAAAGAGAGTAAACAATTTTATACGTAGTGTAATACGTGATAACAGACTCAGTGCACTTGCCATGATTTCAATTCATAGGAATATCACTGTGGACCCAGACAAAGTGATTGACATTATGGCTGGTAAAAAGATCAGGAAATTGCTTTTGTAGTTGAGTTTGGATTTTGAAGTGTAGTTTTAATTTCCTCCTGTAGTTTGGATTATTGGAATAGAAAATAAATTAAATATTGTGTTTAAACTATTATTTATAATATATTTCCAAATATTTTCTCTGGCTTTGAACATTGTAATTTTTGTTATTTGTTGAAACAAAATAACTTATAATTTCTTCATACAACTTTCACGTTTTTAGTTTTGTTTTCGAGGGCCCAAAATTGTTTATCTCCGGCACTGCACGAGTCAAGAGTCATTTCGAGGCAGGTGCCAGAGGACATTATGGGCCTAAGAAGCCTACAGGGTATGGAATAAAACTATTTTCATGAGTAGATAGTAGAATGTCCTATACAAGACGTCCGGGGAGGAACGAAACTTTGAAAATAAACTCTTAAGACAATTTTAATCATATTTTGTCTAATAATCTTGTTCAATAAAGCGAAGTTACCCTTCTTCACCCCGCTCAGCTTTGACGCCGGCAAAGTCTAACTTCTTCCCGACAAATCACTTGGTTTTTAACCATTTGAAGAGACGGCCAGAAGTTGAGAGCAGTTACACGAGGAGAGATACAGTTCAGGCATGACAGTTCGCTCTATAGTTTCAATCCGTGGCCATCTGTTATCCAATTGCGAGTGCCATCGTGTGGTGTCAAATACTACAGAC
>JAHLJT010003656.1:58744587-58920227 GCA_031308135.1 Acheta domesticus
AGAAATACATTGATAAAGTGAACTTAAACCTGATGCATTGATTAGAAAAAATAAAAAGACCGGTCCTATTACTTAAAAAAATAAAAAAAAAACAATGAGGATACTGTGTGGGACCAAAGAGTTTGTTCTACGTCTCACCGTGGCACGGCAGATACGGGAAAATTAGAGTTAATTCTTTATTGTCAAGTTTATCGAGAACGTGTCTATTTCCAAAGGTAAATTTAATATGGAGGTAAATGTAGATCGACTTTCCGCCTGTTGCGGAGAATGTATTAACTTAAAACAGACAAATAGGGATACTGTTTAGAACCAAAGAGTGGAACTGCGATTCATCTGCCTCTCAACGTGGCCAGGCGCACGGCAGATACAGAACTAGTGGTGCTACAACAGCACTTACTTTCCTGTATTAGAGGAAACAGCTACGTAGTACTGAAGTATTGCACATTATGCGCTACTGACATCTTAGCTATTATTTCAAAACGTCCAATTCAACCAAGAAGCGAATAACTCATTGTTTCCACCGCAGTGTTGTCAGAACTATGTGAATTCTACAACTGCACAAAAATAGAATACAAAAGATCTAGAACACGACCTATATGGAAAGCACGATAATGCATATAAAATTATAAAAGAATTAAATAAAGATGAAAAAGATACTCTAAGAATTAATCCCATATCAGAAACAGAATATTTAGATTATTTTAAAAACCCGTGGACGAATGATGAAGCTGATGCAGTGTTAACGGAACCCACTGGCAATGTAGACAACGTTGATGTGCAAGAACTTGAAGAAGTACTTAAAACTAAAAAAAATCAAAAAAATCTGCAGGTACAGATGACTTCAATGTAGAGCTAATAAAGTCTGCAACCCTACAGTTTAAATTAAGATTATTAGCTTTCATAAATACATGTTGGCATGAAGGATATGTTCCGGACGAATGGAATAAAGCATATATCTGTCCTATATATTGCGATGTGTCGTATGACCATCGCACGTCGCCACCCCAGTGTCACGCCACATTAACAGAAGCTCGGAAGGACGGACGGCCTCTCGCCTCGCCTGATCAGTTCCGCACAGCTGCGTAGGCCTCTCCACACCCTGAACAATAAATCCACCCCCTTTGTGCCTCCAACAAAATGAGTGACTCCCGGAACAATCGCGTTAAAGACTTGGCACTAGCACGCAGCAAGCCCTAAGTCCAATAAACATATCACAAGTCACAGCAGAAGAGTCACGTGCGCACTTCTCTGTGCTAAACAAAGACATCCAATGGCCGCGAAAGGAAGCGATCATCTTATCCAACCAGGTTACAAATGACATAGAAAATTCTGGAACTCAACAAACCGACCTATGAAAACGCTGGGCAGGAAGCACGTGATAACCCTTGCATGGTGCGAAAGAAAGAAGGGGGGAGAAACACAGCGAGAGGCTCGAATTGCAGACGGGTGAAAAACACGAGAGAGGGTGGTCGAGCAGAGAACGGGCAGAGATAGCGGAGGACGGTTGAAATTATCCACAACATAAAAAGTTACAGTTAGAGAGCGGCCGAATATCGGCTCTTAGCGAAATTACTAGTGAGAGAGGTGAAAGACGACAATAGCGGTTGGTGAGAGGCAAGCATTGTGCCGACCACCACAAAACCTGCCCGGCCTCCGTCCAGCCGCGGAATTTATTCCACACAGCCAGATTCTGGCTTACAACGTCATACGCGGTCCAGGTGACGTGTGACGGCCTGAGACGCGCGCCAGCGCTACGTCATTGCTGCGCTGACATCCACCGGCGACATCCCGAGCGCCGGAGCATTCATCCCGGGGGGCAATTGTGAGGCCTGTGTTCCCACGCTCCAGTGTCGCCCCTGAGGGTCCGGATACATCAATCCATCGATCGGTGAGCAATCCCGTCGCGGTGACGTAGTCATTACGCCATCAACACCTTGTAAGTCATCATCATCATCATTTGTTTGGTAGCCAAAAACAATATTTTCGTGTCTGCAAGAACAGTTTTTCTAATAAATGTTCCCGCCATTTTGGCCGGGTGAAAAACTTAACTTCTGAGTAAAGTGTCCATTATTTTTGAAACAAAGAAACCAATGCAATCCTTCGACCCAGGGCACTCACCCCTGAGACGCTCAACGCCGGCAGTAAAATAGCAGGTAAGTGGGCGCGCGCTTGGCGCCCCTTTAAATAAATTTAGCGCGTGTCCCCCCCCTGCTATATGGGAACGGCCGTCATACCATCAGTGTGTCGGCACTTCCATTCTGTGGTGTGACCCCCCTCCCCGATTCCGTTCCAAAGAATCTGCACCCGACGTGGGCGGTTGCATCACAATATAAAAAAAGAGCCAGAACATTATGTAGCAATTATAGAGGAATAAGCTTATTGAACTTGTAGCTATCCTGAGCTTGCTCAGGATCGCTAACAATTTGTCAATAAGAAAGACATCGTCTGCGAGATTCGCCGCGCGCTCGCGTAGCCGCGGCGGCGACCCCGTCGCCGCCGCGGTGGTCGCTGGAGGGGAGGCGGGGGGGAGAGTTGTCGCCCCTACGCGGCGAAGGGGCTGGGTAGTAACGGTCTGAGTGAGGAGAGACGAACAGAAAGTTTCGAGAAGCGGAGGTATGAGTGGGACTGAGCGAGAGGCGTGGCCGCGAGTCCAGTCAGCGGAAATTGCACCACGTTAAGGCGGACGCCGTCATGCTCGTTCTTGCAGTACGCAGTGTTGTTAGAGCGAGCTAAATATTTCAACGGACTAAGGTCGGTATTTCGATTCTTACGTGCCACATCGGGCACATTCCATCCGAACTGCCCGATTAGGTGTTCACGCCGTTCACTGTTGAAGACAATTCCACGGTTACAACTTCCGAATTAACGTTGGGGCATGGTTCCCGTAGTTCACTTTCGGAGATTGTTTTGCCATTATAAAACGTGTTCAATAACTGGTATACCATTCCATGTGCATTCTCATAGTATCTTTGTAACGTGTGCAGAAGATAGTTGCAGTTATGGATTTTTCGTGTGGGAGGACTGTACTGATTTTTGAAAGAATTTTGCCATGTTAATTAGCTAGAAGTGCAAGTTCTGTTTTTGAAAGGAGTATTAGGGATGGTAGTGTTAACACCAAGGTGAAGTTATAAATCTATTAGAGCTATTGAATGACCGTTAAGGAAGTCATAAAATTATATTTTCTAGGAGTCATTGAAGAAGTTAACTGAACTTAAATATTACGCAAGAAATGTTGTAACAAAGAGTAATTTTATATAGTTTTTCAAGTAACTTCTTTTGAAGATGTTCGAACTTATTCATGTATAATTAAAAGTGTTGTGAAAATTATATTTGAAACGAACTATTGAAGAAGATGAGCAAACTTGAATGTTGTACAATAGATGTAAAATGGGGTAAATTACTGTAGTTTTTTCAAGAATTTCTATTGAACGTTCTGTTTTTTGTTCAGAAACTATATTCATTCAGTTCAACAGAATATAAGATATTTTTTGTAATTTCATTTCTATAGTTTTTACAAGAATTTATGTTCAACATTCTGTGTTTTCAAAAAAAAATATTTATTCAGTTTAACAGGATACGAGATATTATTTTGTACTCTCATTTCTATAGTTAAAAAAAGGGGGGTGTTGAATATTCTGTTTTCAACGACTATAATTTGTTCATTTCAATTGAAGACAAGATATTCTTTTTGGAATTCCAAAGAATTTCGTGCACGAAATTACTTGAGAGTGTTGACTTAGTGTATGTTGAGGGATAAATTGACTGCAATTTTCACAAACAGAAAGCAGTATGATATTCTGTCAGTTGAAATGCAAGTACTCCTCCCTATGACAGTACATTCTCATCACTCCTCGTCTCATCTGAGACCCCATTTGTTCCATTAACTGAATTTCTATTGCATTCATCACAGAATATACTACTGTGATTCTAATTCGTTTCAACTAAGAGAAAAATTATTTTAGATAATCTTGCAGTTGATTTTTCCTCCGAGGTTTTTTTATGCTTTTCAATGTTATATTTTTCTTTGTTTATTTGTCTATTTCTGTATGTTGTGGTCATTTTGCAACTTGTGGCTTGGTTTTTCTATGAAGATTCAATTATATTGATGCTTGTGGCTTCAACTTTGTGTTTTTTTTCAAAATTTCAAAGAAAGCCAAATACCCACGAAATTTCCCCACAGCCGAACTACACGTTCGGTTACAAACTCTTGCTATAAAATAGGAAGAAGACAAAAATATGCTAATATAATAGGAAGAAGACTAAAATCAATAATGGAAAACAAAATCTCTGAAGCCCAACATGGATTTAGGAGGGGAAGATCTTGCAGTGACTGTATATTTACATTTACCCAATTAACTGAAAAAAGACGTGAACAAAATTTACCAACCTTCTACCCGTTCATCGACTATGAGAAGGCTTTTGATAAAGTTAGGAGGACACTACTATGGAAAACATTAAAAACGAAGGGAGTACCAAAACATATAATAAAAGCTATACAGAGCCTGTTTAGAGAAAATGTAATAAAAATAAGAACAATAAAATGGAAAACAAACTGCTATCATTAATCAAGGTGTAAGACAAGGGTGCCCATTTTAACCTACCTTATTTAACATGTATATTGACGAAGTCATAAATGCGTGGCTAAAAATTTTAAATAGACAATTTATAGTACATAATGTAAATATTACCACAGTATTGTTTGTAGATGATCAAGTTGTTACAGGCTCCACAGAAGACAGTATCCAAGAAGCAATATATAAATTAGATAATATAGCTAAGCAATATAATATGATTATATCATTAGACAAAACTAAAATCATGGCATTTAGGGGTTGTGAACCAATAAGAGCCAAAATATCCTTTGGAAATAATATAATAGAACAAGTAAATGCATTTAATTACCTCTGCTATAAAATAACATATTATAAAAATAATGATTTACAAGTAAAATTAAACAGATATAGACACTTCTGTGGTACAATAGCTCGAACTTTGAAAATAAAGTAAGAAAAGAAACTATACTGAAACTCTACAAAACAATGGCCCTACCCATGCTGTTATACGGAAGTGAATGTTGGGCATTAACTAAAGAACAAAGTAGAAGATTAGAATCAGCTGAAATGAAGTTTCTTCGAACCGTATCAGGTTATACACTTCTTGATCACAAGAAAAGCGAAGAAATTAGAAATGAATTACACATTTTAAGTGTGAATGACAATATTAAAGAATGTAGAGAAAATGGAAAAATCATGTATTACGAATGCCCGAAGAAAGGATAGTCAAAGTTGCCTTGAACTACAAGCTGAAGGGAAGAAGAAATGTGGGAAGACCACTGAGAAGATGGAGTGAGCAGTTTTCAGGAGCCGGAACAGACTGAACAAGTCTAATCCTTGCAGTTAATGATGATGATGAAAAGTTTTGTAAACCTGTATTGGAAAAAGAAGACTGATACCCTGGACAATATAGAAATTCATTCCTTAGGGCCATGATTAAAGAAGAGTATTTTAAAACCATGCAACAAAGACTCTACTCACTACAAATGGTACAACATTTGGTGCGAAAACTAAATATTTTCATGCAAATGAGACAATTATAACTGCTTTTCATACAGCTCCTTTAGGTCACAACAATCACACGTAAGTCACAAATATTCGCAAGCGCAAAGTGAATTCCATTGTTGCATACCCTGCATTGCCGCTATTCTGAGAGCTTTTTTTTTACTTTTTTATTTCAAATATTTCAAAATAAACAATTTCTAAAATATTAATGTGCAAATGTATAAAAAAGGTCGAATGTAAGACAGACGAACGTACAGTATACGGGGAAGTAAAAACTAGTTAACTATTGTCAAAAGTATCGAGAACATAACTATTTCCGTATACAACTTTAATATGGAGGTAACTGTAGATTCACTTTCCACATGTTGAAGAGAACGCTTGAACTTGAAATATTCGAAGTGAGGATACCAAGTGAGATCAAGGAGTCGAACTGCGTTTGTTCTGCGTCTCGACATGACCAGACGCACGACAGATAAGGGAAAACCATCGTGGGTCCAAGCATTTGATTGAGGTACAGCGCTTATGGAGAACAGCGTTGCCACTTTTCAGCAGCGCATACACGCAACACTCGCCGTGCTGGATACTCGGATTGACATGAAATTTTGCCACCTTGTTCAGCATCTTTCAAAATTCATAAATATTGGTTTTTATGTGCTACGAATCATAGCAAGCAATGGCGTATCGTCAATGGATGCGAGTGATGCACCGCATCCCTTCGTTATTCGATTGGGTTTATGATTTCTAATCTTTACTGTGTATGTTTCTCATTTTCTCTATGCATAAATATAATGTCCTTTTTGTGGACGCTTCAGACCATTTTTAATAAAGTGCATAGTAAAATAACGTGCAGTACCTGCGTGCAGTAACACTGTGGTATCGCAAAAGAGAGTTGCATCCGTTCCGTATGTTCGATTTAGCTTCAAGGTCAATGAGGTTGCCAATCGGGGATGGCTTACTCACGTGTCTGATGTGGTTCAACAAACACATCTGGTATTTTAGCCGCAGCCAATAGTTTCATTGATTGACCATCAGACGCGGTAACGTATGGAATTTGCGGAAGTAGTTCAAAGTTTCTTCACCAGGGTGCTTGTACAGCAGGTTATTGAACATCTTAATTACTAAAACTTTTTCTTCAAGCTTCTAAACAATGTTGTCAAGTTCAAATTTTCAAGAATTATAAAGTACGCAGTTTCAACTGCGAACATTGTGAAATGTGATAAGTTGTGTTAAACGCTATTTTAAAATAATATTTTATTATTAATGCAACATTGTACTATATTAACACGAAATTTATTCGCTGTCATTTGAAACATTTTAACTGAACTAACTGACACGAAAATTGAGCGCCAGGAAACAATTCCAAGTAATTAACGGAACTAATATCAATTCGCTTTCAGTAACAATTCGCTTTCGTGCGATCAGCAAAATTGCCACTGGATCCGCCCTCCATACGGAGAAGCGCGAAATCTGAAAGTATTTCTTAATTTATATGCATAAATAACGTGCTGGATTGCACAATAATAATTCATTAGATTTCGTATAAACAGGACAACAGATTTATTCGAGATCCCTTTGTACTTCCCTCGTTATTTTCTGACAACAGTCTTTTTTAATAACTTTCTATTCAAAACGTAATATTCGGTCATGACTTATTTCTCAGTTCATAACTACCATACCAGAGCTCTCTTGGTTGTAACGGGATAGCACCTCGTAGAACCAAACCCAGGCTTCCGCGACGTCTTACAGGGTCATCTGCTTCACTATTCTTCAACAATTCAAATCTTTCCAATTAATACTTCTACGATAATGAACTAATTAAAATTTCTCGCGTAATGATTATCTAATATACCACAACTTAATCGCCACACGATCCGGCATTTACGGCACCCAATGTACGCTCAATTGTTATAAACAAGCCGAGCGCGCACCATAGCAATGCCCCAACAACCGCGCATGTTCAAGCTCTCGTTCTCATTTCTTGACGTTCACTGTCAATTATCCAACCTGCCATGTTTTGTATGTCACATTAAATTCTAGTATATATGTATAGAACACTGCTGTAGATCCTCGAGATCAGTACTATGTTGTGCTGCTAGATGTCGCATGATCGCCTGCTCGATACGGTCGCGATCATGCGGCATCTGGCGACCGAACAAGAAAGACGCGATATGCCGTGAGATATTCCATCGTAAAGATAGGCCTTCACGCGCCAAGAAATAAAAACCCAAGTATACGTATATGAATGATGTTGTGCCTGCGTGCGCGCATAATTTTAATTTGAAGGAGGCTCAGTAACGTGACGTCACTCGCACTAGCGTCATGCGCGCTATCTGATGAGAAATTTTGGTAACACGCTTATTTACAAACTACGTGCAATTCTACTTTGCAATAGTTAGGCAAAAATTTCGTTTGCAAATATACTTTTATTTTATTATTTTACTTACTGTCTTATCACATAATATTCATTTAATTACTGTCAGTGATAATATAGTTTGTCAGTGGCCGTATAATAGTACAGTCTATTTGGAGCCAGAAAGTGATCCACCGTGTAAAAGGTGAGGTAGAAGATTCTTTTTTATTTGTTTACAGTTGTTATAGTGAAAAAAGAATACCCTAAGTTTTCCATCTCGAAATAGTTCGGGAAAAGTTTTGATATCCAAAAAAACAAAAAAATCGGACATTTTTTGTTTTGAATAATAACTTTTTAATGGTTGATCTTATCACAAAACTATTTAAGTAAAATTTTAGAGATCATAAAATTCTCTAAACATTTGCTTGATAAATTATTTCTCTTAAGCAAATAGTAACAATGCTACAATATTTTCAAATTTCACCAAATTTTCACTTTTATTCTCATGTTGTCCAAAATTACTCACGGTTTCTCTAGGTTGTAGTATTTTTGAATTCTGCAGGTTATTAGAAATAAAAAGCTATTAAATACTAATGTTTTTAATACTTACTAAGGTCAAACTCGCCTTTGTAAGTTCAGTTAAGAGTGTGCCTGTACGTTCTGGTAACTAACGAGATCAGCCGAATGTGGAGCGGAAAAGCACAGGTCGTCCTAATAGTTATTGCAGCTCTGGGATTCGTTTCTCAACATTTGTGTAAGAACTTGGCTAAACTTCCAGGTCATTCAAAGATTGGGAAGTGCAATAAGTTGCTTTATTTGGACCAGCCCACATTTTGCGCAAAGTATTGTAGAGGCACTGAGAGTACGTAGATCTGCTCCTTGGGTAGCTGGTTGCAACCTGGAGTAGATTCAGCCGACTCATAACAACTTTAAGTCGTGATGCAAAGGGGAAAATAATAATAATGATAATAATAATAATAACAATAATAATAATAATAATAATAACAATAATAATAATTTTATTATTGTTTAAGGAATGCGTACGTGCAACATAGCTGTCTCTGCTCTAAGAAGAAAAAACGGTAATTAGATGTAAATATACTACGACATCTTTGGTAATTATCGAAATACATTAGTTTTTATGAAAGGACATTATGAAGATTATTATTTTACAACAGATTTTGAAATCTGAATTCTCCGCCACGCCATATCGCCTTCATCCTTCGGCTATCTGATATCCTACTAGAGCTTCTAGGTTGCAACATTTCTCGTTTCCCTCTCGATCCTTTTTGAATGCGAGGTTCCAAATAAAAAACCTTACCAAGAAATAACGTTTAGGTGTGAATGTCGGGAGTGTGTTTTATTTATGAGGAGAGTTGGACGAAGGTGAAGTTGTTGTGGTGAAGAAGAAGAAAGGAGTCGTGACAATTCACAAATTGTCCTAGTGGGAGGATGAGACTGTACCCACAACTAGTCATGCGAAGCATATTAATCCAAATCCAAAAGTGATTTCTGCATACACACACTCCGCTTGGTCGGATTATAGGTGGTGGTTTTCGCATACGTGTTTTACCACAATTTCTCACAAGATAGCACGCCCGAGGCTGGTTCCAGTTACAGCACGTTATTGAACTTACTGCAAATTAAAATTATGCTGCGTGCGCTGCGTGGATAGGCTCGTGAATTGAGTGCGTGCTTTGAGTGTGACGAAACGGAAGAGTATAATCACGTTTTGTTAAAATTATGACAAAGAATGGATGAACAGGTAAAGTGACGTGCAGAGTGTTCTTGCAGTACAATGTAGTGACGTGTACTTTTGTGCAGTTACAGTAGAGATTAATGCGTAGATATTTGCGCTGGATCGTGACGAACCTCCAAGACATTAGACCGAAACTATTCAATGGCCTCTGAGCACCAGGTCGCAGGAAGTAATGAAGGCAAGCAGTGTTTTATTGACAAACTATTTACTACTTTGTATCGCATCCCCTACCCAATCTTTCAGGAGACGCCACTGATCAGCAAGTAGTGGTTTTGCGACAATAAGTATTCAGACCTCCATGACAGCCTGTCGAAGCGTGGAAATCGCCGCGCCCCGCTGCTGTCTATCTGTCGTCAGGGTCTCAGTTGCCTCGGAGGGCATGCAGGGCGTTACGAACGGGTGTTTGCATGCCAATTTCAGAAAGACGAGAAGATTGAACACATGCGGCATTAACCCAAATCCATTATTGCAAAGATATGAGTCCCTCAAATGTTTTCTCGATATTGGACAAATAAGTAAGTACTATCACTGTTGCTTAGAAACTAAATTTTCACAATAATAGATTCTAATAAAAAACTGTTAAAACAAAATGTAACAATGTTTTCAATTGCACCGTAAGTAAGTTTATTTTTCAGTTGTCTTTAAAAGAGCATTGGTTTATGATTTCCTTACAAGTGAGTTCCTTAGAATTATGAAGAATGCGTTTTACTATGCCCTTGGAACTAAAAAGGGACAGACCTTTCCCATCAGCAGTGAAAAAACGAACGTGCTAGAAATCTGACTCCGTTTGTTAGACGATTGTGGCGCTGCCGATGCAACTTTGATGGCTGCAGGAAGCGTGGAGGTCATGGAAGATCTTGATGCACAATGTGCCATAAACACAATTTCTAATACACCATTACACATTAAAATTTGAATAGTGTGTGGGTTTTTTCTTGGTGTTCTACCAGCTGGCGAAATGTGGAGAATGTTTGATGTACTCGCTTCCAACAGCGGACGTCCCGCAAAAGGGGAGCTATCGTCCCACGGACGCCTGACACCAACACCTTAGGGTTTGGCCAGTCGTCTGTGAGTGTAGGACAAAGCTATTTTTACTTTCCCGTATACGGACGCAGTGATATACGTAGGGATACTACGTAGTGATATACGTAGTAAGGGAAAGTTATGTAATGCTGAGCGAAAAAATGGCCAATTTTCGCCAGAAAAAAATTCGTTGCCGGGCGCTGATAACGAAAAAGTGGATAAAAACAGTTGCTAAATTAAGACAAAAAATCTCCTAACACGTGGTGTAGCCAGAATACATCTTTTGTGGGTCCTTGATACCGAAAAGCCAAATGAAAGGAAACGTTCGTCTGTCCCTCCGTCTGTGAACTCTGCTACCACCTAACCATACGTACGATTTCTTAAATTTAAATTTATTTTTTATTTTGTGCCTGTGATCCACTCTACTGATGTATGTAGGAATACATAGCCGCCGATTAATTTCTTTCCAAGCTGGATGACCATTATAAGCTTTATACAAGGCGCAGAGTCTTGCTACTGATCGCCTGTTTTTGAGTGAATCCCACCCTGCCGTTTTCTTGTCCCTGAAAGTAAATTTAGCTGCCCTATGCTGAATCCTTTCCAAGTGTTTACACTGCATAATTTTGTGCGGATCCCAATAAATTGTTCCATATTCCATTATCGGACGAACAAGTGATAAATAAGCAATTTCCCTCGCGTTTGCGGTACTCTTTTTTAGGATGCGCATTACAAGTGAAGAGATCTCCAGGCTTTTCCTACAACAAAATCTACGTGTTTTTTCCAACTTAATTTACTATCGAAATGAATTCCTAGGTACTTGCACGAGGAAATTCTCGGAATAATGTCATTATTTAAACGATAATTTGTTTCACTGTAATTACGACCTCTGCCAAAAGTGATGGATTTACTTTTAGAGTTATTTATGGACATTCCATTATTTTCCGCCCAGTAATATAACGCCTCAAGATCATGTTGCAGAATTTCTTCATCTCTTTCCGAATTAATACTACGATATATTATGCAATCGTCTGCAAATAGCCGAACATTTGAGGTTAATTGCGCCGGCAGATCATTGACGAAGGCTAGAAATAGAAGGGGTCCAATGACACTCCCCTGCGGTATTCCTGACGTAACGCTTGCCCCGGAAGATAACTCTTGCCCAATTCGGACTTTCTGTTTTCTATCTCGCAGAAATTCGCTAATCCACGCCCCCACCCTGGGATCTATGCCTGAATTCATTAATTTCTGTACAAGCCGATCGTGTGGAACGACATCAAACGCTTTGGCAAATCTATAACTACTGCGTCTACTCTCCCGCCCGCGTCAATTTCATCCGCTAGATCCTGAAATAGCGTGACTACCTGACTTTCGCATGAGTAACCACTCCTGAACCCGTGTTGCCCATCGTAGAGCCATTTTTTAATTTCCCATTCTTTCTTAATGTAACTCCCAACTAGATGCTCCATAAGCTTGCAGACCACTGACGTAAGACTTACCGGCCTATAATTGCATAATTTGGTTTTGTCACCACTTTTAAAAATTGGTACGACAAAAGCTAATTTCCAATCTTCAGGTACTTTTGAATTATTCAAAGACACGTGAAAAATTCTAATTAGGTACGGTAATATTGCCTTTCCTCCTAGTTTTAATTAAATCCGTAGAAATGTCGTCTGGACCCCTTGACTTACCATTTTTCATAGACTTTACTTTATTCCATAGAGCGTTTACTTCAATATTAAACTGATTCGCAACCGAAGACACTTGAATAAATGGATGGTCCGTACTATTTTTGAAAACTGAACTGAAATACTTATTAAATGCATCCGCTTTTGTCCGATTGTCAGTAATTAGCGTGTTTCCATTTTCGCGAATAACTGGGATATCCTCTTTATTTCCTCCAAAATGGATATTCCCCGTTCGATCTGGTTCTAGTCGAAGCTTTGAGATTTTGAAAAATATTCTGTAAAATTTGGGGGTACTTTACATGAAGCCCCCCGGACATTTTCAAAATTTTCTCAAACACGCCTCCTAATTTTTTCTTTAAACTTTTGGTAGGTATAGTGCCTAATGTATTTTATAAGATGACAAAAATGCCATATTGTTCTATTCTTTTGTTTTTTCAAAAATTGGAAAAATGTAATTTTTTTTAGTTGACTCTCACGTCGTTAATATTTACATTAGCGGCGATTTTTTTACATTATTATATTTACGAGTACAGGTCCTTTAAATAATGTCAAGTACATATTTTCGAAAACACGACCGTTTTCTGTGTAATGTAGCTCAAATTTTCGCATTTTCAGAAACGCTCAAACGCCATTTTCGCACATATGGCTACAAATTTTTTCTTGAAACTTTATAACGGATAGTGAAAATTACACTCTTTAATGTAACGTAAAGTCTATTTTGAGTTATTTTCTTTTTTTTTTCAAAAATTATAAAATGTAATTTTTTTGAAAGATCTCTCACATCTTTAATATGCACATTACCAGCAATTTGTAAAGATTTATTATTATATTTGTGAGTGTAAGTGCTTCAAATAACTCCAAATGAAGTATTTTGAAATCTCAAAAATATACTGTGAAAATGAGCTTTAAATTTCGCATTTTTAATAGCGCTAAAACGCAATTTTCTTTACAACGGTACATAATTTTTAAAAGAAAATTGCCATTTAGGACAAGGTTTTTGGGTTTTTTAATATTCTAAAATTAATATTTCCGTTCTACCAATAGGAAACCGAAAAATTAAGAAAATGACAAAAAATGTACTGTTGGCGGTGATAGATGGCAGCTGGCAAGAAAGAGTATGTGGCAATTACGAATAGGTACCGAAGACCCAAGAAAATAGAAAACTAATACGAGAAAGTCCGTGCCATTCTGTAGTTGTATTAATGAGACGGAGTTTTGGCAGGGGGTTTCAACCTTCATCCAGATCTTTCGTATCACGTACAAGCCTCGATAAATTTAGCATACCACGGGAAAACTACAGGTAACTCTTTATTGCTAAACTTATCGAGAACATAGCAATTTATATCAACAACTTTAATATAGAGGTAAATTGAAATCAACTTCCCGCCTGTTGAACTTTAAATTTAAATTACTTAATATTTATAAGTAATTATTATTTATATTTATTTATAGCATTATTTATAGTATTCATTATTAATATTTATTAGTTATTAGTACTAATATCTAAAATATTAATTATTTAACTCTTTAAATTGAAATAGATAAACGGAAAGAGTTTCTGGCTAAAGAGTCTCGCCGTTGCCCGGCGCACGGCAGATACGGGAAAACTAGAGTTCACGCTTTCTTGTTATGTTTATCGAGGACATAAGTATATTCGTAGACAACTTTAATATGGAGGTAAATTGAGATCAATTTTCGGCCGTTGCGTCAACTGTTTGGGGCCAAAGAGTCTCACCGTGGCCAGGCGGACGGCAGATACGGGAAAACTAGAGTTCACGCTTTCTTGTTATGTTTATCGAGGACATAAGTATATTCGTAGACAACTTTAATATGGAGGTAAATTGAGATCAATTTTCCGGCCGTTGCGTCAACTGTTTGGGGCCAAAGAGTCTCACCGTGGCCAGGCGGACGGCGGCGGGGCCTGGGCCCGAGCACGTGAAGGCGGCGCGCGAGAAGTCTGTGCTGAAGGAGGCGACGCGTAGAGGCAGGGCGTCCCGTTCTGGTACGGCTGCACCAGGCTGCACGACAAGCAAATCATACCGCACGCAATGCACGCCCAAGGCCACAATGAAAGGTCGTCTATGAGAAGACGTGGCGCTGCGATGGAGTTCCCCGGGGCGTTGCCTGGAAGAGGCTGCGCACAAGATAATACATACAGGCTGTATCAGAATAAACGTTAATCTAGAGCATGTACAGAGATCGAAAATTATCAGTTTTTCCAGTTCCGTGGAAGAGGCTGCGCACAAGATTATACATACAGGCTGTATCAGAATAAATGTTGATCTAGAGCATATAGAGAGATCTAAAATTATCTTTTTTTCCATTTCCGTGGAAGAGGCTGCGCACAAGATAATACATACAGGCTGTATCAGAATAAATGTTAATCTAGAGCATGTACAGAGATCGAAAATTATCAGTTTTTCCAGTTCCGTGGAAGAGGCTGCGCACAAGATAATACATACAGGCTGTATCAGAATAAACGTTAATCTAGAGCATGTAGAGAGATCGAAAATTATCAGTTTTTCCAGTTCCGTGGAAGAGGCTGCGCACAAGATAATACATACAGGCTGTATCAGAATAAATGTTAATCTAGAGCATGTACAGAGATCGAAAATTATCAGTTTTTCCAGTTCCGTGGAAGAGGCTGCGCACAAGATAATACATACAAGCTGTATCAGAATAAACGTTAATCTAGAGCATGTACAGAGATCGAAAATTATCAGTTTTTCCAGTTCCGTGGAAGAGGCTGCGCACAAGATAATACATACAAGCTGTATCAGAATAAATGTTGATCTAGAGCATATAGAGAGATCGAAAATTATCAGTTTTTCCAGTTCCGTGGAAGAGGCTGCGCACAAGATAATACATACAAGCTGTATCAGAATAAACGTTAATATAGAGCATGTAGAGAGATCGAAAATTATCAGTTTTTCCAGTTCCGTGGAAGAGGCTGCGCACAAGATAATACATACAGGCTGTATCAGAATAAATGTTGATCTAGAGCATATAGAGAGATCGAAAATTATCAGTTTTTCCATTTCCGTGGAAGAGGCTGAGCACAACATAATACATACAAGCTGTATCGGAATAAATGTTAATTTGTAGCATGTAGAGAGATCGAAATTTTCGGTTTTTGCCAATCAACATGTAGTGGCGAATTCCATAAAACAGTTACACATGTTTAATATTTCCTTAATTTTCGGTAATTCTTTATGAGCAAGCGTTGAGCAAGTACATGAGATCTCCTTGAACGAGATCTACCATACATCTTTACACACGGGGTTGCCGAAAAATCAGGAGAAATTGACCTTTGTCGTACTCTATTAACTTCTGTAGTATTTATTATTGATGCCTTAAATGTGAATGCTCCAACTCGGGGGAATAATTCACTATTATTAATACTCCTATGGCCGTGTATGTCTTTGGTTTCTTATAAATAGTTATTGATGTTTGGAACTCTTGTGTCGTGTTGATAAGCGTATTATACAGAGAAGAGATTCACTCTATTTATTCTTCAGAAACAGTTTGAATAATGATGGGAACATAAATCATGTCTGTTCAATGAGCGAATGATGAATGATTTAATAAAAACCGTTGCGTGGGCGCAAAAGAAGCAAATTAAGTAAAGTGAATGTGCTCTTAGTTTCTGTATTGTTTTTTCAATGTGTTTCGGGTCTGAAATATTTCTAATAACTTTTCCCTGTGTTTAAATTTAGTTGATATCATTACTTTTTTAATGAGTGTTTTATCTCCATAATGGCACTTCTATATGAACACTGGTTGGAAGGTCTCCGTTTTGCGAACTTAAAAGAGAAATATTTGTTGTAAATGCTCTGGAAATACTCAAGACACCAACGAAATGAAGTTTATTTTGATTCATTTTAATTTTTATTGCATTATTGTTATTATTATTATTACCAGCATTAATTTCATGAGCAGGTGAAGAAGCATCTAAAAGAGCATTTCCAGATGTTAAAGTTCTACGTGTGCGGAAGGAACGCAACGAATCTCTTATTCATTGACTATGTGAAACGTATCAGCAATAAAGAATATTGTTCAATGAATATTTATTAATACTCTAACAACTAAAGTATTAGGCACACATAGCACTACTCACATGCGTCGATTTTAACATCCCATCCATATAGGGCGGTGGCGGTTACGTTGATAGCAAGAAATACGTCCATCATCTCCGCTTGGCCGGTACCTGTACTTCTAAAGATTGTGGGAAACGTAAATCGCTGACCATTGTAGATGCGTGGCCACAATACAACCCAAGCAGCAGATGAGTCGTTTGCTACAGGAGTGCCGACATCCAACCAACCTTTCGTCTCAATGTCAGTGAATTCCTACACATACGAAACGTGTTAAGAGCCATATTTAAATACCATATTCCCTCACACACACACATAATTAGATCATTTATTTGATACTCCTAATATTTAGAAGAATTATAGTGTATTCATTGTACATTATAGGAGTTCTAAGAAAACGTTACAATATTCCATTATTTCACTCTTTGGTTACAAAATATAGTTTTTGGCCTAGTTCAAGTAATTTATTGTTTAAAATGCGATCATATAATTTTCAAATGCGTATTATATCGCATAATTTTCAAATGCGTATTATATGTACATATATACTTACGACGTTTTGAACCCAGGACACTGAAGTATCAATTGGGGGTGGCTTGTAAGAAGAAACTATAACATTATTTTGAATGCGATTTAACCAAGTAACGATCACGGTGTCGTTGCCGGCCCACGCCACATTTTGCAGAATTCTGAAAAATAACAAATATCCATTACCTTTTAATATTTGAAAGAATCCAAATCTCCTTAACTGTTGTGTATTCAAATTGTTTAACATTTTAAATGACAGACAGATACAGACAGAGAGCTTACTCCCACGTTGTCACTCTCAATACAATAAGTTAACTGGAAGCACTTGACGATGCGATTCATATTACTTAATCTAGTAGAAACTAGTGATGTTACAACAGCACATACTTTCCCGTATTATTGGAAGCACCTGCGTAGAATTGAAATATTGCACTTTCTGCCCTACAGCATCTTAGCTATTATTTAAAAACGTCCAATTCAACCAAGAAACGATCAGCTACGGTGTAAGATACATAGGTGTGTTAACAAGCCGCCTTGGGGCAAATTTTCTGAAGCCAGTTTGAGGCTAAGGTCCGTTCGCTCTAACTTTACTCAGCACGTAAACAAATGCACGTGGTCGTCACTTGTTATCATTGGCTGACGGACACCACACTCCCCTTCAGGGCGTCGTGCGCTATAGGAGTTAGGTCGCTTTCAAAATTGATTAATTTCCTGACTTTCTACACAAACAGTCGAAAAAATTTTCTCCTTTGCCTTGAAGTAAAATCAGACTCCGGCCTGACCTTAACTGTCAACCTTCAGCTGCCAACGGACCTCTATGAGATAACGTTCGTTCGCCAGGCCGTCGCGACGGCGCCGCTCCTGCCAAATTTTATCAGTAGTAGCTCCGTTCTCGAATGAGAAAGTTCTAAAAGACTGCTTTATTTTTGTTTGGTTAGTGAAAGGTGTGTTTTCTCATTGCGTTGATTTTTGTTTCCACATCGAACACAATAAGTGAAGCAGTTCCCAGGATAATCCGGTTTGAAACATTCGCAGGGAAAATCCCTCAGAAGTGGTGAGAAGGTTGTATTGATGTGTTTGAATAATTAGCAGCTAAAAATCCGTCAATGACTTTGTGGCAGGTGGAAGAGATGACTGCTGAATTGCAGGTGTCAGTGTCAGAAGTGTTTGAAAACTGTGTAATGCATTAAGTCATTGGCAAGGTAACTTCTCCTCTTAAGAAGATATGTAGATCAAAAACATGTGGAGGGCAAATGCGATGAATTTGTTAATTTACCATTCGTATTCATGTGCACATTTTTTCGTAGAAACGAACTTCCAACATAAAATAAATTCTTGATGTGGTTAATGAAGATTCGGGACTTCCAAATTTAAAAGAACGTCACTGCATATTCTATAGAAAATCGTGCTTCGGGTGGGATTTCTCTGCTACCTTGCAAGAACACGTAAATGCAAGTTCTGTGATATATATACGCAAAATATCTGCATATTTTGGCTGGTATTTTGGGCGTATTAAAGAAGTACTAGTGAAAATAATATACAATGACAGTTCTGGCTGTGACACGTGCGGGCATTTGAGTATGGTCGTGGCGCGAATGACGTAACCAATCACGAACCACAGAGCGGAGGGATACACTCAAAGTTTGTTTACATGAGGAGTGAAGTTACAGCGAACGGACCTTAGTTCCTCGCTTGTCCGTACGGTGCACACGATCGGTCTAGGTCGCGGTGTAAGATATATATCTTAAGATGGCATCTTAAACAGTCGCTGTTACACATTACACGACCAATAACGACCTTGCCCAAATGAGACCCAAAGATCGCAGCACTTATAGGCAAGAACTGTGAGAACTAGCCTCACATAAGCTTCAGTTTTAGACTGGGAGTGAACACACCTGTATATCTTACACAGTGCGAACAACTCACTGTTTCCATCGCAGTGTTGTCAAAACCAAGTGAATTCCACAACTGCGTAATAATATAATACAAAAATTTTGTAAACGTGTATTGGAAAAAGAAGTCTGATACCATATAGCTCTATCAAATCACAACAATGACACGTAATTCACAGAAATTCGCGACAGCGGAACGGAATTTAATTGTTGTATTCTTGCATTGTCGATATTCCCTTAATGAACTAGCAATTTTTATTTCCAACATTTGAAAAGAAATAATTTTAATAAAGATTAATGTGTAAATGTATAGTGGTCATTGCAAATTCGGGTTATTATGTTTGTCAGGAAATTATAGAAAAACTACTCATATTTTCAACAATTCAACATGACCTTATTTGAAGATCTGTTTTTGATAAGCATATTTCATTAAGAAACAATCACATCTTCACAATTGTAGTTGTAGAAAAACGCCGATTTTTTTTAAATTTTTTTTTTTAATTTTTGAAAAATCAGGCCTTTCAACGAACATGAAACCTGCACCATTCTCTTAAGATTCCTTTATGCTATCTCAAGTCCGAATTTAATCAAAAAAACGGTGTGCGGTTTTTAAGAAAAAATGGTTTAAAAAAATAAAAAAATTGTTTATTTTTGACACTGTTAGCACATTTTCCCGGCGCGCCCAAAGTTGCAGTTGCAACTTTCGCCCAGCTGGGTGCTCTTAGTGCTCTTCCCGCCAGTTATAGGTGTTCCATGGCGCACCAGTGCGTTATGGGGGCGCGAACATGAATTTCGCGCGCCCCACTTAAAAAAAATCAATTCCCCTGCGCCTCTGCGCTTGGTGTACTGCCTCTCTCAAGCGTCAGCGGCGCTGCCGCCACCGTCGCCACGCCGCCGCCGCCGCCGCCGCCTCCCTCTCCGCTCTTCCAGCCCACTGCCCGCCCGTTCACCCGCCCGGCGGCCGCTCGCTACCCCCCCCCCCCCGGCGCTGGGAGTGATCTCGCGGTGGCCTGGGGAGGCGTGGCTGGCTGGCCGCCGAGCAGAGCAATTTTGAGCCGTTTTTGAGAAAATATTGTTTTTGTAATTATTTAAAATTGCACATATTGTACGCAATTTTGCGCGAAAACTACTAAAATTTTCAAAAAAATGTATATGACAAGGAAAGAACTCACTTTGGACAACAAATTTTATTTAAAAGAAAAATCTCTATCTTCAATTTTGTAGTCCAGAAAGACGCGGAAACAATTGTAAACTTTAACAATTTTCGAAAATTCAGAGTTATCCGTGAAAATCAGACCTATGCCATCTTGATAAGTGTATTTTACTCTATTGTTACAAGAAATTTAAAGTAAAAATTTGGAGCCGTTTTTGAGAAAATTTTGAAAATGTCCGGGGGGCTTCATGTAAAGTACCCCCAAATTTTACAGAATCTTTTTCAAAATCTCAAAGCTTTGACTAGAACCAGATCGACCAGGGAATATTCATTTTGGAAGAAACCGTACGTATAGTAGAAAAAAGTACAAAAAACAGATTTCCAATTTTTTTCTTTAAATTTTTGGCAGGAATAGTGGTAAATGTACTCTGTCAGATGACATAAAGCCATACTGCTGTATTCTTTGGTTTTTCAAAAATTGGAAAAATGTAATTTTTTTACTTGTCTCTCATGTCGTTAATATTTACATTAGCCTTGATTTGTTTAAATTATTATATTTACGAGTACATTTGCTTTAAATAATGTCAAATAAAGTTTTTCGAAAACATTACCGTTTTCTGTGAAAAGTAGCTCAAATTTCGGCATTTTCAGAAATGCTCAAACGCCATTTTCTCGTATATGGCTGCAATTTTTTTCTTCAAACTTTTGCAATGGATGGTGCTAATTACAGAGGTAAAGTTTATTTTGAGTTATTTTTTTTGTTTTTTTCAAAAATTACATAAATGTAATTTTTTTGAAAGATTTCTCACATTTTTAATATGCACATTACCAGCAATTTGTAAAGATTATTGTATTTGTGAGTGTACGTGCTTAAAATAACTTCTAATAAAGTATTTTGAAAACTCAAAATTTTCTGTGAAAATGAGCTTCAAAATTTCGCATTTTTAGTAGCGCTAAAACGCAATTTTCTTTAAAACGGCACATAATTTTTAAAAGAAAATTGCCATTTAGGACTAGGTTTCTTTAATATTCTAAAATTAATATTTCTGTTCTACCAATAGGAAACCGAAAAATGAAAAATGACAAAAAAATGTAGTTTGTGCAGCGATAGATGGCAGCTGGCCAGAAAGAGTATGTGGTAATTCGGAATAGCTAGCGAAGAACTAAGGAAAGAGAAAACTAATACCGGAAAGTCTGTGCCATTCTGTAGCACTACAATTGTACACTTTCTACAACTACAATTGTGAAGACACGATTGTTTTTCTTAATGAAATATGCTCATCAAAAACAGATCATCAAATAAGATCATGTTGAATTTTTGAAAATTGAGTAGTTTTTCTATAATTTCCTGACAAATATAATAGCTCGGTCCGAATTGACAGAGCTTCTTTTCGTCGTTTTCTTACAACTACAATCTTAAAAATACAATTTTTTTCTCAGTTACATGTATTTATCAAAACAACATCTTCAAATAAGGTTATGCTTATTTTTTTCAAAATACGAGTATTTTTTCTATAATTTTGTGACGAACATAATAGCCCGCTATAAATTTACTGGTTGCGTCGTAAATTAGAATGTGTAATTTTGTATATTATTTCTTTCTTCGTTTCTTACATTCGAACTTTTGTTATACATTTACACATAAATATTTTAGAAATTGTTTATTTTGAAATATTTGAAATAAGTAAAAAGCGTGATAACTCTCAGAATAGCAACAATGCAGGTTCTGCAACAATGGAATTCACTTTACGCTCGCGAATATCTGTGAATTACGTGTCATTGTTGTGACCTGATGGAGCTGTATGAAAAGGAGTTATAATTGTCTAATTTATCTTGATATTTGCATGATAATATTGAGTTTTCACACCAAATGCTGTACCATTTGTAGTGAGTAGAGAATTTGTTGCATGGTTTTAAAATACTCTTCTATAATCATGGCCCTATGGAATGCATTTCTATTTTGTCCAGGGTATCAGTCTTCTTTTTCCAATACAGGTTTACAAAACGTTTGTATTCTGTTTTTGTGCAGTTGTAGAATTCACGTAGTTCTGACAACACTTCGATGAAAACAATGAGTTGTAAGCTGTTAGTAGCGCATAAAGTTCAATATTTCAGTACTATGTAGCTGGTTCCTCCAATATGGGAAAGTAAGTGCTGTTGTAGCACCACTAGTTGTATATCATTTAGGTTTTATTCTTCATATTGTCTTTTCTTTTTTCGTTTTACTTTCTTGGCCTTACGTCTTGCTTCCTCACACTCATTTACATTACTTCTAGTCCTTAATAACATATTTCTCCTTTCTTCTTTCTTGTATCACCATCCTTCACTCTTCATCAAAATATGTTTTCCCCCTTTCTTTATTCTTTCCTCCTAAAACCTCCTTTATCCTTATCATAGTCATTTGAATTTTATTTCATCAATCTTTAAATTCTCCCTCCTTTGTCCCTGAGGATTGCCTTCCTTGGAAGTCTTTTATTTCTTTCTTAAGTTTTCCTTCTATCGCTACTTGATTACGTTTTCACACATCATATCAAACAATTCTGTCAGCTTTCTTTGTTCTATTCAGTCTGTTGTCTGTCTATATTTGGCTCTTTCAACGAAATGATCTAAGTCATGGTTTTGACATTCAAAATGTTACATTTTTGTCGGGAATCGATAATTATATGGTGTATCTGCGTACATGTTGTTTATCTGGTGTTATCCAAGTCCCTTTATGGATTCCTTATGTGAGTATAGTGTACTACTATTGACCACATTATTTGGCCCGGCAAATCCCACCGTTCTTCCTCCGTTAGCGTTATTCTCCTCATGAAGACTATATTGTCCTGAATTCGGCGCACAGGACATTTCCTTTCCCACTTGATCATTCAAATATCCTAATACTATCTTAACATTAAATTTAGGAGTTGCTTTATATATTATATCCAGTACATTATAAAAAGAACTCTTTACATTATCATCTTTGTCCTCCGACGAGGCATGTAGTTAATAAATGTGGTGTTACAGAATTTTCCTCTAATTCGTAGAGTACATATTCTTAAATTATATAATTTAAAATCTATATTAGCTATCCCCCTCCTTCACTACTTGCATTGCTTGCACTATCATTACAGATAATATACCCTCCAAATTATATTATTACTTCTTCCTTCCATCTCACTTTTTGCATTACTAATATAACTAATCTGCATTTCTTTAAGGCTTCCAAAAGATTCCTCCAAGCCTGTCCAAAGATAATATATTCCATATACCACAATAGAAGTCATGTTCCTTTTACTTTCTCGAACTTATTAACATAAGAAGAGAAAGTAATGTAATCGTGCATCGGCAAACGTAGAATTTTCGACACAAAACCTCTTATTGCCGGACCATGGAAACGAAAAAAATGATAGATTGAGTTGCTAAATATAGAAAAAAAATACCACGTGGTTAAGCCAGAATCTATATTTTTTGCGTCTCTCATACCGAAAAATCTATTGACGGCCAAACGTCTGTCTGCCCACCCTCCCGACCGTCTGTCTGTGTGAACGTCTGTGCACAACGCTAGCGCTTAAACCGACATCAGCCGACTTTTTGTAAAATTTATATTCCCTAATCGTTCTGACTGATGTCATGGCCCGTGGAATTTGAAACCGACATTTTAATTTTGGAAGGTACTTTACAGGAAGTCCCTCGGATATTATCAAAAATTTCCAAAGAAGTCTCCAAATTTTTTGATAATTTTTTTGTTGAATATTGTAAAGGACGTTTAAGAGAATAGTGCAATCTCATTTTCGTTAAAATCCTTGATTTTTCGAAAATTGAAAACTACAAAATTGAAGATAGAGACTTTTGCCTCAGAAAAAGTCGGTTGTACAAAATCATCTCTCTAAAAATGGTCAAAGGCAATTTTTGAAAACAATAGTATTTTTTGTGTAATTTGCGCTTGAAATTTAAGATTTTTTCTCAAAAACCACTACAATTTTTTTCTTTAAATTTTATCCACTTATGTAATAATAGACGGTAAAAAATATGGTGCTAGTTCCATTTTCGAGTAACGCTCACCTTTTTGAAAATTGCAAAAAAAAAATTAAAACTACAAAAATGAAGTTAGAGATTTTTGCCACAGACAATCTGTTGTACAAAATTAGTTCTTTAAAAAGGGTTATGTACATTTTTTTGTAAAAGTTAGCGGTTTTCGTGTAATTTCTGTTTGCAATTAATGAAACATATATGGGCGTCCTGTCGTACATAATAATAACATTGTAACATTGCGAGAAAATATGTGCTGTTGTAGCTCCATTAGTTTCCGATTCCAAGATCGTCTTACTTTATCTATCCGGCTTTAATTTTTAAGTTTCTGGATAGTGGTCTTTTAACGCGATGGGTTGTTTGCTCTTTTGCCCTGTGATCAACCTCCAACTTGGGGGACCAGGATTTGTATAGAGTTTGCTGCCCTAAAGAGATTGGCTTCACTACACCTTCCAGAGCTCTATCATTGGTTTTCTGTCAGGGTTTTCCTTTCCTTCGCCTTTGGTCTAAACCCTATCCGCAAGGCAGCGGGAGCTGCATTTATTTAATGGCAGCGCATACTCGCCATGTCACTAGGTAGAGTTTCTGGGGATTGTAATACATGTGATCTCGCCACATCACACTCCCACACTTAGTTTCCTAGCCTCGGTAAGAGGGGACTAGAAATTTTCTCTAGGATTATGCTTCTCAATGGTGTATCTGTGTTACCACCTATCGTTTGATTTGACTAATATTCTTGTGTGGCGTATTCTTGAATTCGTCTTGACAGTGTGAATGTCACAGCCAATTAAAGAATCTAAAAATCTAAGATGGCGAGCACTAAGTATAATTTTGTTTATTTTTGTCCAAACACTTTGACAAATTTCCATTTGTGAATCAATATTCCTTTTGATACCCTACTTGCCATATGATATCTAAAGTTCCTAAAAGAACTTTAGGAGAGTAAAGTCCATTTTGTTTCTTTATTTTCATAGCTCAATAATACATTTTAACCCTAAAGATGTGGCACGCTGTCCGGTGATTTGAACAACTTGTTATTCTCCAAATAAAGTGCCCAGTGCCTCTGACCGACACGTTCTAGGGGAAAAGAGAGGGAAGACGTGGCGAGAGAGGGCGAGAGGTGGCAAGAAAGTAGGGGAAGGCAAGAGAGGATGAGTGGTGGAGAAGTAGGTCGACGAAGAGAGATATCTCCCTAACTCACAACACACAGTTTTATCTGTTTTGTGACAATAAAACTAATTCACATACCGCTAAAAATTGAGATCGTGTTGTTAAATGATGCTCAAGTATGCCAGTAATTCTACCCGTGGTATTTTAGATTTGAGAGAAAATTCCAGTACTTACTCCATTGCTGTGTCAGGAGCATCCAAGTGTTTTGAGTCGATCTCTTTTTTTGTAAGGTTTGCAATGTGTAAAGTAACAGTTGGATTGTCTGTTCCGGGCTGCAATATAAAATAAGGTATTTCAGAACGTTTTAGCAATATTATAATTAATGCTTATAATGCTATTAGCTTCATTATATTGAGTAACATTAATGTGAACAATCTATAAAGCAATCTTAGAGACAGACGATCATTAATATTTGGTTGATAAATCACTAAGAGAGAGTAACACGGTGTAAGAAGTATCCACGATATCCATGGTGTAAGAAATCTTACACTGTGAATATTAACACATTTCCTCTAGTAAATCACAGAGTTATTTGATCTAAAACTAACCTTTGGATAGAACAGTACTTCCCCTTTGGTGTACTGTTCACTGCCATAAGTGGTGTAAGTAAACGGTTTCACCTTAGTATCATCAAATCTTGCGTATACCAAAAATGAACCATTGGGAGAAAACCACATGGCAGAACCGGAACTCAGCACTTCCTCTGCGCAGAAAGAAACAATTCTGATATAATGAGATGAGATTCACCTGCTTATCTGGCGGTTGAAAAGTTAAATCATTAAGACTACATTTCTAAAGCGACAATTCAAAATATTAAATATGTAAATATGTGCATTTGTTGTCAGATTTCGTAGCAAACGTATACGTTATCTGTTTTTATTTTTATTTCAAAACACCTGTAAAAAATCATTTCGTATCATTTATCATCCTGAAGTAATACAAAGGAACAGTCCAGATTTTACTCTGCGGATCAATGAAAAACGAACGAAATACCTTCGTGACTTTTCGGTTTCAATTTGAATGTTCACTTTCTTCTCTGTTTAACATGTTGCTTCACATCATCGATGAATAGTAAAGGAGCTATTTTTATCTATTCTATTTTATTGTAAATGCTGTAAATTTTGTTAACATAAACTATTTTTATTCAAATCTTACACTCGATGTTATTAGGTCAACAGCAATTATTGGAATGTATCCAGAACAGAAAAATAACATAATGAACTAATGGTACTAAAACAGAACGTATTTTATAGTCCTTAGTAATAGTTATGTAATACTATTTATCCCAATATTTTTCTCCGAATTAACACAACTGTCATCATTTTTTTGTAAAATTCATTACAAATTACAAAACATTTGGTGCAAAAACTAAAAATTAACAAATAAACTGCTTTTCATGCAGGTAAATCATATCTAGCAATTTTTGCTTTCCCGTATTCGTGAGTACGTATACAGGTGTCCAGAAGCTCCCGTTACAAAAAAATACCACAAATTCTGTGTTGCACGTCATGAAAAATGGCAGGTCCAGTTTTTCCGAAAAAAATTTTGTCTTTGAGAAAATTGAGTTTAAAAGTCACTTCCGGGCCGCGAAATTCAAACCGGCCGCTACGACACAGCAGACGGCGGCGACCCCTTCTGCGCGGAGCATTTCCTCGTTTCTCCGCGTAAACGGTGAAACAGTCGAGTAATATTCTGTATAAAAATAATAAAAGCATCGCGTAGCTTACACTAGAATACGTTAATAGTATAAAATGTTTGTAGGTTCTGTTTAATAAATATTTTAAATGTACTTATTGAAAATTCAGTTTTGTTCAAAATGATAGCCACGGTACACGGCGGCGTAAACGTAAATGATGAACACATCCAACACATGAAAAATATTGAATCTCCTGGAATGCTCGAATTGTTATTTTTAGCACATATTCATATGAACTAGTGCCTTGGGCTTAAGACTGCCACATGAAGATTATTCTAAATGTCGTGATAAACAAAAAAGGGTTTCGGAAATGAAATATTTGTTCATGAAAATACCAAGTTTATTGATTTTCTCTGGAATTTGAATTGATCTCCTGGCTGTCATATTCTGAATTTTCAGACTAACAATAGATTAATTTTAACTTATATTAATTTAGCTGGTTTAGATAATATGATATTAATAATTGCACAATTTATTGTACTTCATATTTTAGTTTATCGTTATTACTTCTATTTACTCTAAATTTTAAAAAGTGTATCTCTAGTATAAATCAATAGTTGTCGCCAATGACCACAGATGTTTTTAAAGCGACCTCAAATAAATAAATAAATAAATAAATAATAGACAGATTTTGACTTCTCGATAAATGACTGCACGATTTATCTCAGATGAAATTGATAGATATCAATATTTCCCCCCAAAATGAATGTATCTTTCCTAATTAAAACTATCAGTCGGTACAGTAAAATACCCATAAACTTCCTTAATACTACCCGTCATATTATTCTCTCTCAAGTAATATGTGGTACAGAAAGATGCACTTTCTGCTGTCACACAAAAATGCTTTGCGAAATACCTGTTATTGCAAAATATGCTAGTGTGTTCTATGTGGAATATCTAATTTGCAACAAACGGCAAATACTACCCATTTCTCTAAGTTGAATAAACATTCTACCCGTCGTTTTCCTTTTCCACATGAAAGATGAGAGCATGTCTCTGTCCCAAATCTTCGAGTTTCTTCGTGAAATTACTTCACGAGGTAGTTGACGGCTACAAGGGAAACGTTTTATTTTTTGTGTGTTTCATTTGCAATGTAGTCAGCAAATACGTGCATAAATGAGTGAAGGCCATTTCTTCGATTTAATAGTATCGATGCCTATCCCGGATACCTCTAATGCCTATTTTTTAGAACGATGTAATTCAGTTGTCTTTGCAAGCGAATGTCTGCAGTACTGAATTATTTACTTTCTTAGCGTTTTCTAATTAAAGGAAGGACGGGTTATCAAGGCTACTACATTGTACAGAATGTAAGGGAGTTGAAATAGTTTACTTCAGGAACATTGTAGTAACTTTCAATATTTTTCTTTGATATTTCCGTAATGTACAACCACGAAAATAGGCAAACAGGAAAAAACTTTTTTATGCAAGAGAATAAATGTTTAACCCCAAAGATGACTCCATGCAGGTGCTTATTCAGTCATGACCACTCTGCGGGCAAGGCCATGAACTTCGCAATCTGCTGATTTGAGGCAAAACTGACACGCGGCTAATAGGCGAACCACTTGGCGGCGGTGGCAGGTTCACGTGCCTGTTTGCCATACGATATAAACCACGATGTGACGCGACCTAGCAACTGACAAATGCAAGGACATCGACCATATTACGGGCTGTGAATTGCACCGGTCCGGTTCCCTCAGTGAACTTCGGTCGAACTTTTGCGTGCAAGAATGAGTTCTTTTGAAATATTTGTACACCACGGAATGCAACATCAGTCTTTTCAGTTTTTTACCCTTTCACCTCAGGAATATACTAGTTTTCTATTTTTTATTCATTGGCGCATGGCACATAAAGCAACGCCATTTTATCTGTTAATATTCACCTGTGGGATTGATTAATGGTCCACGTGCCTCCTATAAAGATTCTTCAGATTCGACCTGCATCTCCACAAAATGACTGCCAGAGGCATCAATTCGAATGCCGTGCCCGGAGATATTCAATAAACTCGGTATTTTCATGAACAAATATTTCATTTCCGAAACCCTTTTTGTTTATCACGACATTTAGAATAATCTTCATGTGGCAGTCTTAAGCCCAAGGCACTAGTTCATATGAATATGTGCTAAAAATAACAATTCGAGCATTCCAGGAGATTCAATATTTTTCATGTGTTGGATGTGTTCATCATTTACGTTTACGCCGCCGTGTACCGTGGCTATCATTTTGAACAAAACTGAATTTTCAATAAGTACATTTAAAATATTTATTAAACAGAACCTACAAACATTTTATACTATTAACGTATTCTAGTGTAAGCTACGCGATGCTTTTATTATTTTTATACAGAATATTACTCGACTGTTTCAACCGTTTACGCGGAGAAACGAGGAAATGCTCCGCGCAGAAGGGGTCGCCGCCGTCTGCAGTGTCGTAGCGGCCGTTTGAATTTCGCGGCCCGGAAGTGACTTTTAAACTCAATTTTCTCAAAGACAAAATTTTTTTCGGAAAAATTGGACCTGCCATTTTTCATGACGTGCAACACAGAATTTGTGGTATTTTTTTGTAACGGGAGCTTCTGGACACCCTGTATATGGAGTAATATATGTAGTATAGGGAAAGTTATGTAATGCTGCGCAAAAAAACGGCGGATTTTCAGCAGAAAAAAAATTCATTGCCGGGCCCTGACAACGAAAAAGTTATTAAACCAATTAAGAAAAAAAATCCCTAACACATGGTGTAACCAGAATACTTGTTTTGTGGGTCCTTGATACCGAAAAAACAATTGAAAGCAAAACGTCCGTCCGTCCACCGCTCTGTCGGGTCTAAACTACATTAGCTCTAAATTATGCGTATGATCTTTTTCCAAATTGAAAAAAGCCCGCCCATCTGGCGTGAGTCAAAGCTCTGCGATTTTGAAAAAATATTAATTTTTGGGGGTACTTTACATGAAAACCCCAGACATTTTCAATTTTTTTTAAAAAACGGCTCCAACTTTTTCTTAAAATTTTTTGTAGGAATGGATTAAAATACACTTATTAAGATGGCGTAGGTCCGATTTTCACGGTTGTATCTAAATTTTCGAAAATTGCAAAAGTTTGTTTTGTCTCTATTACAAAATTGAAGTCGGAGATTTTTCCTTCAAATGAAATTTGTTCTCCATAGTAAGTTCTTTCATTACGTTCATGTACACGTTTTTCAAAATTTCAGTACTTTTCGCGCAATATTGCGTAGAATATGTGCAATTTTAAAAAATAGCAATAAGAAGATTTTCTCAACAACGGCTTCAAATGTTTTCTTAAA
The DNA here is from genome assembly GCA_031308135.1 of Acheta domesticus. Classification (NCBI taxonomy): domain Eukaryota; kingdom Metazoa; phylum Arthropoda; class Insecta; order Orthoptera; family Gryllidae; genus Acheta; species Acheta domesticus. Next base: position 58,774,804 of record JAHLJT010003656.1, read on the forward strand.
CTTTTGGTAAGGATAGTGCTTAATGTACTCTATAAGTTGATATAAACGCCGTATTGTTCTATTCTTTTTTTTTTCAAAATTTACAAAAAATTATTTTTTACGTGTCTCTCACATCGTCAATATTTACATTAGCGGCAATTTGTTTACATTAATATATTTATGAGGACATGTCCTAATTTAAAGAATGTCATAAAGTTTAGCGAAAACTCAACCGTTTTCTGTGAAAACTATCCCAAACTTCCGCATTTTCAGAAAGGCTCAAATGCCGTTTTCCTCAAAAACTTCTCAAATTTTTTTCTTCAAACTTGAAACGGATAGTGCTAATTGGACCATTTAAAGTTATCTAAAGTCCATTTTGGGGTATTTGTTTGTTTTTCAAAATTTAAACAAATGTAATTATTTTGAAAGATCTCTAACACCATCAATATGCACATTTCCAACAATTTGTAAACACGATTGTATTTGTGAGTTACTTAGCTTCAAATGACTTCTAATGAAGTTTTTCAAAACTCAAAAATTTTCTATCAAAATGGTTTTCAAATTTCGCATTTACACTAGCGCTTAAACCTCATTTTCTTAAAAAACGGCGCTACATTTTTGAAAGAAAATTGCCCTTCATGATGAGGTTGTACTGTTCTTTAATATTCTTAAAATAATATTTCCATTTACCATTAAGAAACCGAAAAATTAAGAAAATGCAAAAAAAACGTACTTTACACGGCGAAAAGATGGCAGCTGGTAAGTATATGTGGCAAATCTAACACGAGAAAGTATGCGCTATTCTGTAGCACCACTAGGTAAATTTATATTATTTTTCAATTCTTTGAAATTCGTGTGACGTTATTCAATAATTGTTATTGCATTTTCTCCAGTCACAGCTGTTAGCAGAGATGTTTGGAAACGTATGTCAGATATATCAAGGAAATAAATGTAAATTTGTTTCAGTGGTAATGATATGTGATGAGTCAGTCGCCCCCGCCCCTGCTTCGTGTTATAAACTACTATTAATTTATTTTCCACTAAAATTGCGACAAAGTTTTGATGAACATTTCATTTACGTCAATGCTGTGAATATACAAAATTACGCTGAATTCAGTAGAAGAAAGTAATTTTCATGCAAAGTTGGAATTTCCAAAGACATAAGGATATGTATTTTTTGCACTTTGCTCTTTTCACGTCGGTGTTCCGGGGTTCGTAGGATAGATAATGGATTATTATTAGTATCATGTAATCTTACCAATAAGAGGAGAAATATACACTAATGTATCTCCTCCAGTTTCCGTTAACCTTTCATAAACAATAGTATTGATGAGGAGCCTTAATTTTAAATTACTTAAGGAAATTCTTGAATTTATTGTGAAAATGGAATAACAAAAAAAAATACTCCACTTTATACTCTGCAACTATTTACCGTCAATATAACTTACCTTCGTAGACCCAGTCTGGTACGCCATTGTAGATTAATGCTGAACCATCCCTTGTGACCTCTTTCGCAGAAGCTGATGCAGTGATGTTGTCAACGAAGTAAACGTTGTTTTTGTATACGTAAGCCAGTCCGTCTCCTTGAGGAGGCAAGAGTGCTGTTTGGAGATGTAGCCCCTGATGAAGATTCTGCCAACCTCTGGGTGAAATTTCAAATTCTCATGTAATGAGTGGTTCAATATATAATAAGAAGCTTCTTTACGAAAGAGGACAAGAGTACGTACTCCTGATATGCCCGGTAGGAATCGTGAATTCTTTGAACATACTGAAGAGTTAACTAAAGTGGGTACGATTTAGATTATTTTGGCCTCTCATACTTAGCGTCTGTTAAACTTGTTGACACAGAACTCAATGTAAAGGCAAACTATTGAAAAGTAATATGGTGTTAACAATAATTGTTAAAATACGGTGCCTAAGGGAAGTTTTAAGAACCTACTACACATATGTCAGGAGGATCGATTTCAAAGTAAATAATCTTTTGTGTATTAAACGATACTAGTCGTTTTATGTCCTTATTGGATATTGATATCTTCTCTTCCAGCGTATTCAGTTTATAAGATTAAGATACTTTCAATTTTAAAACATTGGATAATTTTCAGGTTCTACGTTCAAGCGTGACTACCTAAAGTTCAAAGTAGCCGATCGAACAATAATATTTATAATTACAATACAATAATACGAGTATTTTGGAACCATTCTCGAAGTCTGTAAGGCTTGTAACCTTTATCCAAATGTTAATGAAATTCATTATTCAAAATTCAATATTAGTTTTACTTTTCTGTTTTAACTTTTATCATCTAACTGGCTGACACCCGGCGCGTTGCTGCCACAGAAGAAATAATTGTGGAAATATTCCTCTCCCACTCTCTCTTTTCCCCCTTTCTCTTTCTCCCCCCTCTCTTTTCCCACTCACTTTCCTTTTCCCTTTTCTTTTCTCTTTCTTCTCCTCTTTTTCCCTCCTTTCCCCCTTTTCTTTTCCTCCCTCTCATTTCCCCACTCTGTCTCTCTTTGTCATTCTCTCTCTCTCTCTGACTCCATATCTTTTCCCCTATCTTTCTCCTCTCTTTTCCCTCTCTCTCTTTACCCCTCTCTCTTTCTCCCTCTCTCTCTTTTTCCTCTCTGTTTTCCCTCTTTCCACCTTGCGCAGCTCGTGACTCCTATCCTCCTCAACCTCACAGAGTAACGATGAGGTGGATTGAGAATTGCATTTAACTTTGCAATTAACTGAAGAGCCATCTAGTGGTATTACAATAATTGTACTATGCCACTGTTTTTCCCATTAGTGCAAGCAAGAAGTTGACGAAGTTTTATCGCAATCGGATGAACGGTACGGCAGCGCATTTAGTACGAACCAACAAACATTGATTTTTACTTTCCCATATACGTACGTATATACGGAATAATACACGCAGTATAGGGAAAGTTGTGTAATGCTGCGGAAAAATCGATTTCGAGTTTTCAACGGAAATACACGTTTTGGTGTCCCCTGTTACCGAAAAAGTGGTTCTTTTCAAAACGTCCGTCCGTCAGTCTGTGAACAATACTAGCGCCTAAACCATTGGTACGATTTCTTCCAAAATGAATATTCCCCGGACGATCTGGTTTTCGCTCGAGGCGCTACGATTTTGAAAAATGTTCTTCAAAATTTGGGGGCAATTTACATGATGCCCCCCGGACATTTTCAACATTTTCTCAAAAACGGCTCCAAATGTTTTCTTTAAATTTAAACTTATTAAGGTGGCATAGGTCCAACTGTAACGGTTAAGTCTGAATTTTCGAAAATTGCAAAAGTTTGAATTTAAAAAGGCGTCTTCCTAGAACTACAAAATTGAAGATAGAGATTTTTCCTTCAAGTAAAATTTTTGTCCAAAGTGAGGTCTTTCATAAATGCCATATACATTTTTTTGAAACTTTTAGTGGTTTTTTGCGCAATATTGCAGGCAATATTTGCAATGTTCAAAAATTACAAAACAAGATTTTGTAAAAAACAGCTCCTAATTTTTTCTTTAAACTTTTGCTAGGGATAGTTCTAAATACTCTATGAGATGGTATAAACGCCATATTGCTGTATTCTTTTGTTTTTCAAAAATTGCAAAAATGTATTTTTTTTACTTGTCTCTCACATCAGTAATATTTCCATTAGCGGCGATTTGTTAACATTATTATATTTACGAGTACACTTTCTTTAAATAATGTCATATAAAGTTTCTCGAGAACTCAACCGTTTTCTGTGAAAACTAGCTCAAAATACCGCATTTTTCAGAATCGTTCAAACGCTATTTTCTCATAAATTACTTCATTTTTTTCTTCAAATATTTTGAAAGGATAGTGTTAATTGCACTCTTTAATAAGACGTTATGTTCAATTTGGGGAGTGTTTTTTTTTGTTTTTTCAAAAATTACACAAATGTAATTTTTTACAGATCTCTCTGACCTTTAATATTCACATTACCGGCAATTTGTAAACACTATTGTATTTGTGAGTGTTAGTGCTTCAAATGACTGCAAATAAAACTTTCGAAATCTCAAACATTTTCTGTGAAAAATATCTTCAAATTTCGAATTTATAGTAGCGCTTAAACGTCATTTTTTTTAAAAAATGGTTCCAAATTTTTCAAAGGAAAATTGCTATTTAGGACGGAGTTATAGTGTTTCTTTAATATTCTAATTTTAATATTTTCGTTCTATCATTAGGAAACCTAAAAACTAAGAAAATGTCAAAAAAAGGTCCTTTGGGTGGCGATAGATGGCAGCTGGCACGAATATGTGGCTATTCTGAATAACTATCCCAGCCCTAAGGAAATAGAAAACTAATACGGAAAAAGTCAGTGCCATTCTGTAGCACCACTAGTTATATTTTCTATATTTATTATTATCCTTACATCATTTGATTATTGAACTTCACTTAAAAAGGTCTGCAATAGTAGTTTGCATCAGTTTTACTGATTCTTATATATTTTTGTTTATTGATGTACGCTCATTGCTCGAAATTAGTTGTGCGGTCCTGTCGTTCATTTAAAACAAGAATGTGGCCCTTGGGGAGAATTAAGTGGGCCATCCCTGTTCCAGATAACCACACTTGAAATAAATGCTTGCAACTGTTGTCATTGCAAATAACGATACTTTGTGCATGTGTGTGTTTCGAGTTACATTTTCGTCCTACCATTCGTGACATATATAATGCCTATAAGCCTTACTAATTATACTAAAAATGTGTGTGTCATTACAGGGCTTCTAAAAGCTATAAATAGAAGGTGATTTGTACTTGTAAAAGAACTCACTTGGTGTTAAAATTGTATACTGCGTACTTCGCTTCAGATGAGTGTCGAAAACCCTGAAAACAAGTTCATAAAGTTATTACTTTATGATTTAATTTTAACGATTTACATTGGTCGAAATGAAATTTCTTTCTCTCTGTTTTCTCTCTTTCCTTTTTCTCTCTATCTCATTCACTGTGAACAGAGAATATTACCAAGAACAGTTTATTTACACAGTTTTCTGAGGTCCTTTAATGTGTGTCTTCTACAGTTTTAATGATATTACTTTTATATCTCTCAAAACACGTGTTTGAGAATATATTATTCACAAACAACCTAGAGTATAATCTTTTGAGTTATAAAGGAAGCATCTAGAAGATTAACATTGATATTCTTTAACTTACTGCTTTCACATCGTAGCTCCACAGTAGCTTACTCTTGTCTGCGGACAGAGTCCAAGTTCCTACGTTCTGGTTGCGGTTTGCCTGTTGGCAGATCAAATGCTAGAATTAGAAACAGTGGCGTAGCTTCAATTGGTGTCCACCGGGCCAAACTACTAGTATCTTCCCCCCCCCCCATCATAAATTAGAAATGAAATGTTACTACACAGTTTATACATTATGTAATAAAAATAAACGTGTATTTGCACATGACATTTACTTATAATATATAAAAACAGTATGCAAATCAAAATTCTTGAAATATAATTTTTAATTTTCAATTGGTATACAAGCTTTAATAATTTTTAAATATTTTTTTCTTTAATTAGCCAACTGACATCCCATTCAGGGTATGGGATCTCCTGCCTTTTTGCAGGGAATACTGAATGAAGTGATACGGTGATGATGAGGGGTGAAAAGACGAACAAAATACAACCATGACCTACTCGCGATTCTTCGGCCCCAGCTCGCAACGGTACTACTGACATAGTGATCTCAGCCACCCACAACGGCAAATAAATAATTATATAATTTCAACTATAAAATATTCTAATTGGTGTCACCCCTAAAATGGTGAACCGCCCACCCTGCCCGCCTCTAACTAAGCCACTGATTAGAAACTCCTGCCAGGGTGCGCTGTTCCTAGTTGTTGCGTCGTTAACAGCAAGGGATGTGCAGAGGTGCCGGGCAGGGTCTCCAGGCCCCCGACTGTAAGAGCCTGGATGGCCCCCAGCCGGGCTCCGGATTCGGCAGGCAGTGCCCATCCTCGTGTGAGAAGGGGCATTCTCCGGCGCATGTGAGTGGCCATTTGTGACTCCAGTATTAACGTGTTCAGCCGCTAAGTTTTGAGCTGGCGAGGCGATCCCACACAATTTTCTTATAGATGTTCTGCATCGCCTCTCGGCTTATCTGGATGTCAGTGTACAGTAAAGGAGTACTTGTACGCCCGCGGAGGGTGAGGATAAAGCCCAAAGACAGAGAAGACCATTCCAGGGACCTGACATACCTCACAAGCACCCCCCCCCCCCGCGTCTTGGGAAGTGGCATCCGGCATGGTCAACTTGTATCTTGGCTCTGGAACCGAAAGCCACTCAACCAATCGGGTTAATCCAGCCGATCATTTGGGGGGGGGGTCATAGATTTGTATTAAATAATAAATATACTTGTTATTGTTAGGGGCGGATTTTCATGACCTAAAACATCGTCAAAAATTCTAAAAATTATCTTCCTCAATTAAATGCACTCAAAATGTTTCTAAAATGAGTTAAAAGCAAAGAAAAATGACGTAAATAAACCTTATCACAACCAGTTGAACAACTGAAGCTGTTGGATATGTTACTGATGTAATCAAGACTTCTTCCTTTCGTTCATGTGCACTCAGCTTGCAAATTTTGCTTTGGAGTGTTCTTTATTAGGAAATCTCCGTCTCTGATTGATTGATTCGTGTTTCCGGGCGCGTCAACTACTTAGGTCATTAGTCTCGTTAGTGTAGTGCGTGTTTTTCTCGGGAGGTGGCGATGATCTTCTTTCCCCGCTGGATGGCGAGATCTGGCGCCGACCTACCGTCGACTAGCGGGGTTTTCCCTTCAACCAGATATCTCCCACCAGCGGGGCACCGCCCCAGCCGGGACAAGCTGTAAGCTCCCGATCGGTCTCCCGGCATGTGTGGTAGTGTAGTATATGTTAGTGTAAGTGTGTGTGTAAGAGGAGATGATAGGACAAGGAAGAGGAAGGAAAGATCGCACGCGGTCCGTGGCCCGTTTGTTAGGGTACTGCTCCGGCATTCGCCTGGTGTTGATCGGAGAAACCACGGAAAACTACTCTGTCTCTAGTTATCCCGAAATTACCCGAACCGACAATGGCGCTGATTGACGCCACAGGAACCTTAGATTACATGTAATGTCATATGCTGACATTACAATTATACTTTGGGGTTTCTTTCTTGGCGCATGGGGGTGTGTCATCAAAATGAAATATCTCACGTATTTCGCGTCGTTCTTGATTGTGCCGCTTGGATTCGCATGATCGCGAGTGTATCGAGCAGTTTGGGTGATCATGCGACTCCTAGCCATGCACAACTGAGGACGACGCGAAATACCGTGAGATATTCCATTTTGATGACACACTCTCTCGCGCCAAGAAAGAAAAAACGAATTATACTGAGCGAAGAAAACGAATAAGCTACTCAGGATTTCTATGGAAAACATTTGTTGCGTTTTGTAAATATTGTTTGAAGCAAGTACCATTAAAATTATATTAAAATTGAAGAAATTAGTGTAAATGCTTTAAAAATGACTGAAAAAGATAACAAATAACGTATTAACCAAAATCGACGACAAAAGCAAAACAAAAGTCATAAAAATTTGTCATTTCCTTTTGTCATGACGTAAAATTAATATCTACGTTAAAAGCCATTGTTCTAAAGTAAATATAAAAAATTATATTTCATTAAAATTCGCTCTAGTTATTATATTCTATATTAATTTTGTAGTATATATATGATACTACATAATATTATTTTTTGAAATGAATTAATTTATAATATTTGATGGTATACCAAAAATCCCCACGGTATTTGGTATGAAAATAATGGTATCGAGCCTGCCATTACAAGATCATATGTTTTCGGGACGTTATGTAGACAAAGAATAGGCGTTGTTAAGGCAACGTGTCAATAAATATAGAGATTCAATGTTCCACGTCAAAGCACGAAAATGTGACGTTTTCGTATCGGCCCGGTTGTAATAATATGCTACACATGTGAATGAATGCTACATGCCATGGACTAGCACAGGACACCAGCCGAGCCGCCAGCCGAGGGTAGGTCGGCGCAAAATCTCGCCATCCAGTAGGGGAAGATCATCGCCCCCTCCCGAGGGGAAACACGCACTACATTTACGGAACTAATGACTTTAGCAGATGACGCGCCCGAAATCACTAACGATCAATCAATCATCAACCGTTCGCGGGCTTTTGCGGAGCGACCTTAAAAGCACCGGCAGAACTTCGCCGAACGCGCTGGGTAAGAGGCTCCTGGCTGGTGGGACTACTGTGTGTGACGGGCCCGACAGTGGCCTGCTGCATTCTTTCGCGGAGAAAGTCGCCACCTGCCTACCGGCGAGGGAGTTTGAAAGCGCCGGTCGTGTATCGCAGGTTGTACTTACTGACCTGCAAAACGTAACCCTGAGACACCAATTTTTCGGCCGGTATTTAGCCGACAGAGGTACCATGGTCTCGCCCAGGTTGCACTCCGCTGTATCCCCTAGGTTCGAGTGTTTGGATTTAGAGCATAGCGCGTTCGATCCGCCATTGTATATCCCGTTGACGGGAGAGTTCCAACTGTGAGGGATTATGGGAGTTGAGAAGCACCTATCTATCCAAAACGAATATTAATTTCCGTGAAAATCTCTATGCAATCGATCGTTATCATTTACCTTTAACATCTCAATTCCGTCTGACGGGGCTATAGGGAGAGAGGATATTAAATGGTGATGATTGCGCTACTCTGTGTGTAAGGGGACTCGGAAGGGTCAGCATTTCTTGTTGCCATTCCTGCGCTGTTACCGGCGAGAGGGCAGGTTCTGGAGCTCCGTCCAAGTCAAACGCGCATGCTCTCTGCCTCTAGCGCACTCTCCAACGCCATTTGAACGGGTCAGAAACGAATGGATGTCAGGGAAGGTGATGCATGGTGGACGGGATGTGCCACCATGACGCAACACCGGTAAGCAACCATGCCTTGGTGGGACACCGTGTCCCCATACCGCCGAACTGATCTCGCCAACGAACTCGTTGCGAACTCGGCTTAATATTTGTAGGTAGAATGTCTATACTCAGACTGTTTGGATCTTACTGTAGATGACTGTGTTGGCACTGTTGTGCGTTGTGCTTACCAGAGCAGAGCTTGGGAGAAGTGTAATGGTGGCCTTGGTGTCGACGTTGTACAGCTCGATGTCCCCGGCCGAGGTGCGTCGCGCGATCTCGTTCCCTACGCAGACCAAGAGAGGTAGAGCACAATGACACATGCCTACTAAGATAAGCCGTCGCTACAGATTGATTTCGTACATCAAGAAACTTACAACCGAAATTTGTCATGCAGTTAGTTATTTCTTCAACTTCTGATGTAATATTTTTGGGATGAACTAACAGTCTACGAACTATTCCAGAAAAAAATCGACTTTGTTTTTTTAAATAATAATAATAATAAACAATAATATTAATAATACAATAATTAATAATACAAGAGTACTCCCAGTTTTTATACAATTAAGAAATTTGAAAGTAAACAGTATCTTACAAGTAATACAATAGTTATTTATGTATCTATACTGGGATTTTTCTAAGAGCGACCCTCAAGGCCACTCAAATCCCATCTTGGCGATGGAATATGTCACGGCATTTCGCGTCTTTCTCAGTCGTTCCGCTAGATTTCGCACGATCGCGATCGTATGAAGCAGTGCTTGCGATCATGCGACTTCTACCGGCAAGACCGAGAAAAGACGCGAAATGCCGTGACATATTCCATCGCGAAGATGGGATTTGAGTGGCCTTTAGGGTCGCTCTTAGAAAAATCGCAGTTTACGGCGGGCGCCAAGTAGACGCCCTCGCCCCGAGGGCGACTCCCTAACCAAGGCCGTCTAGAAGAGTATATTAGAAGGCCTGAGCCCATGTGAATGTCACGTGATCTGACGTCACAATCGGTGGCTGAACATTTTTCGTTTCCGTATGTTATCGAGTTAGTCTATTCTAGCTAATGGGCCCTTGAAGGAAAGTTTAGATGCGAACAAATGTTTTAATAATTCAGTATTAATTGTGTGCACGGTTTCCTGCATAAAAAATTCTTTCGTCCATTATCTTCGAGAAAGCAAGGTGTCTCTATTTCAATATTGTGTGATTTAAGTATGTGGTGCAATTATCAAATATTTTATGTAATATGTTTTGTTGTTGCACTTGGATGTTTGGTTATACTATTATACCCTGCATTTTTTTTCAGTGAATACTTGCAAACTATCCTAAAAGGAAGATGTTTTGAAAATTAGCCAGGAGAAAAATATGAAAAATATAAAGTGAAGTGTACCGTGCTGTTGATCGAATTATGATGGATCGACGGAAGGCGTTTCAACTTTGAAACTTCCAAACAATCCTGCTCTGTGACAGAAGTGTGTGAAAACAAATAGGAAAGATTTTGTCTCCTCAGAGAACTTGTCTGTGTGTGTAAAACACTTCGACTCCAAATTTATTCTCTACCAGAACAAGGCAGTAAGAGGAGATGGTGTCGAGATATATACTAAATGTGAAAGATGCATACTCTTCTATCTTAGTGAACAGCCTCAGTACTTGACGAAGACTCCCCAAGTGTTTCAGATATTGATATCCGAAAATTTTTAAATTAAGTTTCTGAAGCATGAAAATCAAAGAACTGTACTGAAAGGCTTTGTGTAAGAGACGGAGATCCGATTAATGGAAAACAAGGTTTGGAGTTGTGGACAAATTCTGCTCACTTTAATAGAACTTTGTGTATCTAAACATTTTGTTAAATAAACACTGTAAATTAGGAATGTTCAGTTATAAGTATAGTGGTATCAGGAATATAAGACGCAAGGTCACAAAACTGAGTGCAAAATAGGAAATATTGCTTTCCTTCCTTCCTCTTCTTATTTTTCAGCAGCTAGAATTTCACTTACTTACCTATGAATATTTTACTGTTTCTTATAATATAATCAACTATTATTATTAATTACTAATACGGCCACCAGAGAAATATCTGATAAATGCATTACTACTAGCTGTACTACTAACTTTCATATTAAATTAAAGTAGACAAATTGAAAGAAATAGAGCAGGAAATAAATAAATAGAATTCTCATGAAGGTACTTAATTTCTTATGAATATCAATTATGGCAGCAAAATTGTTTCATGAATTATACAAAATCTTATATTATAAATAAGGTAGCATGTACAAAAATTATGTTAATTTACGTGTACGAAAATTGTACAATATCGGAATACCTTAATACAAATAACTCTAAAATAAATTCCTACAGAATCAAGAAGGCTTAATGTTTCGTCGTGTTATTTTAAACAAGTATGGGTTTGGGTTTCCATGCGATTTTAAGAACTAGATCTCTGTTTAAAACTTGGACAGCATACATTTCCTCCCAGCCACCCTTCGTGACGTCATTCGGCGAAGGAGCAGACCTTCTATTCTAGACGGCCTTCCCCTAACCCAAGAGCCTCCGGCCCAAGGGATCGGACGCCGCCCGTGGTACATACAAAACCTTACGGCTGACTTGGTCGTTGCTGAATCCAATTAGAATTCGAAACATTTTATATTTTTTCGGGGGGAGGTCTAAATAAAAGACGAATTTGCCTCATTTATCAATATGGCGTCAGATAAACAAAACAGCGTGTGTATCTGAGGACTGATTAGTTCGTACAAAATGAAATAATATTGTGAAGTTCCTGCGTAAATTCTCACAAAAACTAACAAAGCTACGGAAGGTGGTTTCCAGTAAAATCTCGAGAAATATGTGAAAATGATTATAGGGTGTTTGAAAGTTATATGGAAAATAACCGTGTGAATTGCTCTGATGAAACAGTACTTTTCGGTTATTTGCATCAATTGCAGCACACCTGTCTCTAAAAAACAGTGATACGTAACAGTGAAATTGGCGTGACCGGTGGCAATTACAAATTAACGGAAATATTCCAAAATTGCAATTTTGGAATATTACAATAAAACATAATAAGATATATAACCAGTTGTTTTACTTATTTGAGCATTATTTAATTTATTATTCTGTTGGCTTGCATCTTAACTTTAAATAAATCGAACTCATAAAAATGTTAAGCGTGTTGTATTGCTATTAGAGCGAACAAAGTTAAAAAAGTCCTTAGGCCATAGAAATCAGAAAGGCCCGCAATGGTATTAACATGCGTGTGTGTTATGTGTTTTGTTTCAGGTCCGTAAACACAGCAACGAACGAGCAAACCACAAAATAATATACTATAGATAGTAATACTTTACTTCTGCCAATACTCGTGCTAGTGTACTTGTACAGTATTACTAAAGAAATTATTTATATTTTTAAATATTGCTTTCAAATAATATCACTACAAAAGAAACGTTAGTTTTTTAAAATTATTTTTAAATTTAGTAAACGAAGATTGTTGAAATAGTGCTGCGGGTAAGCTATTCCAATCTCGTATCGTTCTATTCACAAATGAAAACTTTCCTACATCTGTTCGTTGTTTTTTCTTCTGAATTTTATATTTGTGGTCATTTTTGCCAATGTACGATGCCTTTTCTAGCCTCCTTCGAATTTCCTCCCAAGCTTTGCCTTTCCCCAAATGCGCCAGTAATCTCAGCTTCCTTCGCCTTGTCTCTAATGTTTCCCACCCAAGAATAGATTTAATGTTCGTATTTTTAATGTTTTTGCCTACAACAAACATAGCCACTCGTTTCTGAACGCTCTATTTCCCCTATTCTACACGGGTCCCAACAGCTCTCGGCGTATTCGAGAAAAGGTCTGACCAATGACGTGTATGCTAAATCTTTGGACTTCGTATTTCCTCCTTTTAAATTTCTCATTACGAAGTGAAGACTTTGCCAAGCTTTATTTAATGCTGAATTCACCTGTTCTTTCCAAGTTTATTAAAAAAGTACTATTTAAAATTATTCCCAGGTATTTACAACTATCTGTACATGTAACTATCTGTTCCTCGAGAAAATAGTTGCATTTTGGTGTAGATGGTTTACGAGTAAATGCTATAGACTTACTTTTAGAAGCATTAATTTTCATACGATTATCGTGCGCCCATTTTACAAGAGTGTCGATTTCATCTTGAAGAATCTGTCGATCTTCAGTTACTTTTCTCTTCAGTTACTTTTCTGAAGAGAATGCAATCATCTGCAAAGTTTCACCCGAGATTTAATATTTTCTGAAATGTCGTTCATGAAGGCTATGAACATCAGTGGTCCTATCACACCGCCCTGTGCCACGCCAGATGTTATACTTGCAACTCCGGAATACGTGTGACCTACCCTAAAAAACTGTGTGCGGCCCATAATAATTACTTTAATCCAATTTACTACTCGTTTATCTATACCTGATGGTGCTACATTGTTCAAGAGCATATCGTGCGGAACAAGGTCAAAAGCTTTTGCGAAGTCTATAACGATTGCGTCTATTATGTCTCCCCTACCAAACTTTTTTTTAATTTTAATATTCTGTTTATTTACAATCTGTTTTTTAACTAACATTCAGTAAATGTGATAATAATGTATTAATTGAAGTTAGAGTTCATCATCATGTGGGTTGTTTGAAACGGAATGGTAATTCCAGAATATGGTGTCTTTTAAGTCCATGTTCTTCCTCACTATTGTCCAGTAGATTGATGGCTGATGGATTTGAATGTTTGGCTAACCGCTCTTGGTAGGTGGTGCTACGCTGAGTGATTTCTTCATATATTGTAGTTATCTTACCTACAATATATGAAGTGTGTTTTTGAGGTGTGGAAATTTGTGGAAATGTCTGAACCAGATTTTGAAACCCACAATTTTTAGATATTTAAATTTTCATTAATCGTATTAAAATATTTAAATTTACTAATATTATTCCATTTGTACACGGACGCCTTAAACAGTGTAGATAGTGAAAGTGATCCTGTGAACACTCAGCCATATATTAACATGACAGCTCATCTACAAAAACTCCAACAACAGCAGCATCTATATCAACAGCAACTTCATTAGTTGCAAACTCAGCCAGGCACATAGCCAGGGGAGAAGCCCTCCCCGAAATTCTAACCTTTTTTTTTCATTCATTCATTCATTATTTATTTATTAGTTTAAAGGGTCCCCCCGATAAGATGGTAAAAAGTTCCCCTCCACCAAATTACATATGAGTGGTTACACTATAATTCTAACATAAAAATAATATTTTTGAAAGGTTTCTTAGCCTCTGTCCTACCAGCCACACCCATATACAGCCAAAAATGTTTTTTTTTTAATTTCAATTTATTGTAGCACCCAATAAAGTTTTGATTTTGCAATATACTTACAAGGTATCATTTTTAAAGCTTTCTAATCCTTTGAATGAGAATATCATACGCTAAGGAAAGATAATAGTGTTTGGCAGTTTATTAAATAATAATTCCGTCATATTTGAGGGATAATTGGGGGACAATGTATATAAATGTATAATAAACACTCAAATAAATGCAGAGAACCGAGTTATTTACCATTATAATGTGTATAATAATCTTTTTTTGTATGTCATAATCTGCAAACTTCTATTTTTTCTTCTAAAATCTGTTTTATGTAGGATGGGGTGTAATTCTTTTATCCACCAGTATCACACTTACAAGGTCTTGTGTCGATTGTTTCTTATAAATTGCCAAAACTATCGTCTTTCCGTAGCATACGATTACTTATGCAAACGATTAGATTAGATTACTTATGCAAACGATTAGAAAGCTTTAAAAATGATACTTCGTAAGTATATTCCAAAATCAAAACTTTATTGGGTGATACAGCAATGTATACAAATGTATAATAAACACTAAAATAAATGCATTGAACCGTTGCAGTCAGTTTCAAAGTATATTGAAAGTCCAGGTGTTTTTAAAGGCGGGAAAATGGTTTTTATTTTTTTAACTGCAGCCCAGTAATCGGAAAAATCTGAAAAAAAATACACAACAATTTGTGTGTGAAGAGGAACCTTTGACATTTTTTTCGAGCCTGTTCCAGGCTTCTAAGACACAGTAAAAAATATTTCTTGATATTGTTTTTCGAAAATATTTTTTGTGTTCGAATTTGGGCCTGAGAAAATATTGAAAAATATTTTTCTGATAGTCCAAGTTGTGTTCTTATTTATCATATTTTTTTCAGTCTGATAAAATAGTGTTCAGTTGTCGGAAAAAATTGAAATTAAAAAAACACGTTTTTGGCTGTATATGGGTGTGGCTGGTAGGACGGAGGCTAAGAAACCTTTCAAAAATATTATTTTTATGTTAAAATTATAGTGTAACCACTCATATGTAATTTGGTGGAGGGGAACTTTTTACCATCTTATCGGGGGTACCCTTTCGAGCTCTGTCGCGATTCAGAGCAAATTCTGGCGATGAAGATTTGAGAAAGGACGTTGTCAACAGCCGCAAAAATGCCACTTATTTGAGCCCGGATATACAAAATGAAATAATTCAGATATGTTCGCAAATAGTTACTGAAGAGATAATCAAGAAAGTAAACAACGCAAGTTGTTTTACTTTACTTGCTGACGAAACCATGGATGTATCAGGCCCAGAACAATTTTCGATCTGTATTAGATATGTAGACAGAAAGAGATTTACAAGCTCCAATAATACGGGAAGATTTTATAGGATTTCTTCCGATTCACGATCAGTGTTCTGAAAATCTAACCAATGTAATTTTGAAGCGCTGTGATGGGCTAGGTCTTGATATGTCCAAGTGTTTTGGGCAAGGATATGATGGCGCAGCGACGATGGCAGGTCACATTCGTGGTGTCCAATCTAGAATCAGTCAACGGTACCCGAATGCACGATACGTTCATTGTGCAAGCCATCGCTTAAACCTTGCTTCATCTAATACAATGTCAATTTCAATGGTTAAGAATTGCCTTGGTGCGGTCAACGAAGTAGTGAATCTCTTTCGAAATCAGCCATTCTCAAATAAAATTCAGGATGTGATTTCTACATACGCGCCAGAGAGTAAGAAAAGACGACTTCTCCGTCTTTGCGAAACCAGATTCATCGAAAGACATGACAGTGTCTTAACATTCGTTGAATTCTTCAGCTGTATTTGCATTAGTTTGGCAGAAATGTCTAAGGAAACGCGGACAATTTCTTCAACTGCCTCAACTTTACTGGCAGCTATAGAAAAAAGCGAATTTCTGGTTAGTCTTCTCGTTTGTGAGAAACTTTTCAGTCTCACTTTACCACTGTCTGTGCTTCTTCAAGGAAAATCTCTCAATCTAGTATCAGCCCTGCAACATGCGAAAGAGGTTCTCGGGACTTTAAGAAATCATCGTAAAGATGCAGACAGAATCTTTAAAGAAATTTTCAACTCTGCATCGCAGCTTTCAGATGAAATGTTTAAAACAAGCATGAAACTTCCACGACTTACAACGAAGCAGACAAAGCGTTCAAATCCACAAGTTGATTCGATTGAGAGTTATTACAGAGTGGCAGTCTTCATCCCTTGTCTTGATAGTTTGATTCAAATTTAACAGACAGATTTACTTCAAATGAAGATATTCTTCCAAGTTTTCATGTGCTTCTTCCAGGCTTCGCTTCCATCCATGAAATGAACAAGTTGGAAAATTTAGCTCCATACTTTGATAACAGAACATCACTCTCTGCAGTAAAAGCTGAGTATGAACTAGGGTGTAAAAAAGCTTCCACCATAGACGCTAACCTCGAGGTGCTGAAAGTCTTGGAGAAGTGCGATCCAGTATATTTACGTTTAGCTACCTTGCCAGTAACAACTGCTAGTGTGGAGAGGTCATTGTCTACAATAAAGAGAGTAAACAATTTTATACGTAGTGTAATACGTGACAACAGACTCAGTGCACTTGCCATGATTTCAATTCATAGGAATATCACTGTGGACCCAGACAAAGTGATTGACATTATGGCTGGTAAAAAGATCAGAAAATTACTTTTGTAATTGAGTTTGGATTTTGAAGTGTAGTTTTAATTTCCTCCTGTAATTTGGATTATTGGAATAGAAAATAAATTAAATATTGTGTTTAAACTTTCGAATAATGTTATGTGGAAATAATGTTTAAATATGTTTAAAATCATGTTGTGTTTCATTTTTTAAGAGCATCTCTTTTTAAAAAACCCGATAAAGATATAATAAATCTAGTACTATCCATTTTTGAAATTTTGGAAGCCCCTCCCGAAAATAATCCTGGCTACGGCCCTGAAGTCAGCTTCAATTCTCGCAACAAGAACAAATTCAGCCGCAGACACCGCAACTGATGGTAGTGCGTCAGCTAATAGTGAGGCATTACTGTTATGAGGTATAGTTAATTGAAAAGAAATTAGTTCACGAGAAAATCGTTTTCGTATTTTAAGAAGTCGCCGTAGATTATTATGATATTTCATAAAATTTTCAATTATTTTTTTATCTTAATTAGTAAGTTATAGTCATTACTTATATGGCAGGACTGTATGAAATGAATCAAATGACACTAACGTTAAAATAGGTCCTACTGAAATTCATTTTTATTTTTTCATGTATTTAACAAGTGATTTTATTAAACACTAAGCACAACAATTTTTTTAGATTTAATTTCACAGGGGAAATTGTACAAACACTAATATTTTTACTTAAAACTATTATTTATAATATATTTCCAAATATTTTCTCTGGCTTTAAACATTGTAATTTTTGTTATTTGTTGAAACAAAATAACTTATAATTTCTTGATACAACTTTCACGTTTTTAGTTTTGTTTTCGAGGGCCCAAAATTGTTGAGCTCCGGCACTGCACGAGTCAAGAGTCATTTCGAGGCAGGTGCCAGTGGACATTATAGGCCTAAGAAGCCTACAGGTATGGAATAAAACTATTTTCATGAGTAGATAGTAGAATGTCCTATACAAGACGTCCGGGAAGGAACGAAACTTTGAAAATAAACTCTTAAGACAATTTTAATCATATTTTGTCTAATAATTTTGTTCAATAAAGCGAAGTTACCCTTCTTCACCCCGCTCAGCTTTGACGCCGGCAAAGTCTAACTTCTTCCCGACAAATCACTTGGTTTTTAACCATTCGAAGAGACGGCCAGAAGTTGAGAGCAGTTACACGAGGAGAGATACAGTTCAGGCATGACAGTTCGCTCTATAGTTTCAATCCGTGGCCATCTGTTATCCAATTGCGAGTGCCATCGTGTGGTGTCAAATACTACAGACAAGGTGATGCTCAGGCGACGTGGTGACATGTTTTTTCCTTCTCTCGTCACTCAAGACAAATTGTGTATTTGGTGTGTTTCATAATAAAGGGCCACCTGAGACATGGCATTGCCTAATTGAAAGGAGATCTTCAATTTTGTGGATTATTCGATCACAACAGCCAGGGCCGTTGTAACATGCTTTTGGGCCCGTGGCTGTAAAATGTAATGGGCCCTTGGGCACTAGGATAATTAATGTACATCCCAACATAATTATGTCTTTGAATGTTCTTGGCTGTCCGGGATGAGCCGCGTCTCAGTCGGTTTTGCTGATTTGAATATTTATTTTGTTAATAAATATTATTATTAAGTAATAATAATATATAATATACATTACATATAATAATAAATTTAATTTGAAATTTTAAGTACAATCATTAATAATAATAATAATATATTGTTTTTAAAAACAATATGACAAACAATGCTCTGTTCAAAACGATGTGGACAATTCTTAGAGGCAATAAAGCCATAACATTATATTTTTCTCGACGCTTTTAACCAGTCCTATGCACACTTCAGATTTTCTTCCATATGAAAGGCTCTTGATTGAGAAACATACTTTCTTGAAAGTACTTTTTTGAGTGTATCGGTCTATGTTAGAATAAAAAATATAAATATATTAATATAATTTATGTGTATTTATTTAAAACAGAGAAAGTGTGTGTAAAGTTTGGAACATTTGCTTGTAAATCTTATTACGATTAAAATCAAATAAAAATTGAAAGCAAATTCTACAAATTTGTAGGCCCCCGAAAGTTCCGGGCCCTAGGCTGCAACCTAGTCAGCCTAGTGGATACAATGGCCCTGACAACAGCTGAGTCCTGGTGGCGTGAGCACTGTGAAAAACATTCCTTCACCGACCGTGGTACGGTGCACATCGCTCCGCGGACACAGTTCTCATTTAGCAGCGATCGTGAACAGTCGTGTCCGTTTAGTGCGAGCAGAGCAGTGCGAACCTACAGTGGTAGTGAATGGCGTACGATGTTGACACATCAACAGACCTTACAATCTCTCATCAATTCTGATTTCACCAATGATATCAACAGTGCCGTGAATTGTGTGCAACAAAACACCTCATCAGAAGAAAATATGGACGACACCGCCGACACAGCCTCGAACCAGCAACGGATCGAGGACAGCGCGGCGGCTAACAACCTAGCTCAGCAAGGCCTCAACACGCAGCAACTTTTGAATCAAGATGGAAGCAATCCAAAAAAGAGGTTAGTCAGTGACAATATAAACTCTCAAGATCCCAAAAGATTCAATTCCGATTCCAGTGCAAATATTGATATAGAATACAGCTACGGAGTTGAGAGTTGATACGCAAAATAGATTCAGTGAACTCGAAAAACTAGAGGAAAAACGTTTTGAATACGCGAAGATAACTTCGACCGTCCGTCAAACAATAACAGAAAAAATTCCACCTACATATGTAGCAGAAATAACTAATCTCAAACACTTTATAATAGAACTCAAAACCAATGTTACCAATAATTTCGTAACAGATATAAAGAACAGTAAAATAAAAATCAGTGCAAACAACTCTACAGACTTTTGGAAAATAATTAACTATCTTATACAAACACAACGAAAATTTCACTCATACAAGGACCCTGCCAACAAAAAGTTTTCCGTCGTGTTCAAAAATCTACATCAATCATTAACTGAACAGGATATATTTGCTGACCTAAAACATCGCCACCCTTCATTGTTAAATATCACCAGACTACATAAAGAGGGAACACCAATACCAGTGGTCGCAGCCGAATTCAACGGCGCGGAAACACTTGAAAATATACTGCAAATAGACCAAATATGCAACCATCGAGAAACTGAAAAGCGGAAAAAACACAACGGTCCCATTCAATGTCAACGGTGCTTGGACTACGGACATAGTAAAAATAACTGTAACTACCCAATCAAATGTGCATTTTGTGCCGGTAACCACTATTCTGTGCTGTGTCAAAAGAAAAATGAAAACCCTGTGTGTGCAAACTGTTTCGACAGTCACAAGGCCGATGTAAGAAACCCAACGTGTAGTTACTACAAGAACGTAATAGACAGCAAAACCAAAGCTAGTGTAAACAAAAGCAATAGAAATATTGTCAACACCTCGACCCCTCCACCCCCTCCCAATCAATCACAAATCCAATTCCCAGACCTACCGCAGACCCTCCCACAGGAAAATTTCACTCACATATCCGAAATAAATCGTTCCCCTCACCACCTCGACCAAATATCCGGAAGGGAAATAATCATAAATCCCGCATACCTGATGCTCAATCAAATAATCCTATTCTCTCCACAATCATTAATTCCATCACAACTTGTATCATCAATTTCATAAATTCATTAATACCATCAATCATTAGTACCATTCAAAGTTCGGTAGCGGAGTACTCAAACAACCATGGCAAATAATAGTAATAATATATTATTAATGACAGTAATAATAATATTAACAGTAATATGAACAATAACAAATTGGTCTTACTAAACTGGAACGCCAACTCTATCACAAATAAAAAACTGAACTAATTCACTTTCTACATCACTATAATATCCACATAGCAAGTATTACCGAAACACACTTACATAAAAACAAACTATTTATTCCTAATTACACAGTATACAGGACAGACAGGCAAGAAACCAAGGGAGGTGGAGTTTTTATAGCAATAAAATCGAATTACATGCACAATTTAACAATACTCCCAAACACACCTGGGTTAGAAACCGTAGCAATTGAAGTAAACTTTAATAATACCGTTTGGAAAATAATATCTGCTTACAAATCCCCCACTACTAAAATAGCCAACACTAATATACAAAATCTATTCGATCCAAGAGAAAACGTTTTACTTTTAGGAGATATCAACGCTAAACACCCAAATTGGGGATGCCGAAACACAAATCGAATGGAAAAGTATTAACACAAATAATAAACAATCATAATCTTAAAATCATATCGCCCAGTGAACCGACGTTTTTTCCATTAGATCGAAAATGTAACCCAGACATACTAGACATTGGCATAACCAACACCAACAATAACTTTTACACATCAGTAATATTTGAATTTGATTCTGATTACATACCTGTACTTGTCTCATCACAACAACTAACACCACAACACACCCCAAGACCAATATCCAACACACGTAAAATAAACTGGAAAAAGTACCCAGAGAATCAAACAAACAATACCCAGAATAAAAATTCTAAAAAATCCACTCGAAATAGACCTGGCATTAACAACATTAATTGTCCTAGTCAACAAATCTATATTAGAAGCACAATATCCCACTACAGACAACAAAATTAAAAATAAATACAATAATCTGCCTCCCGACTTAGTACACGCAATAAAAGTTAAAAATAAAACAAAAAGACTATGGTTTAAACTCAGAACACTGGAAATAAAAAAAGAACTTAATAAAATCACCAACGTTGTTAAAAGACTAATAAAAACTCATAACAATAAGCAATTCCTTGAATTTATAAATTCATTAAGTATTAGCAATAACTCTATATGGCAACTCACCAGAAAAATATTAAAGAAAAAAACCAAATACCCCCGCTAAATACAACGGCCGGAAAAGCTCTCACATCATTTCAGAAAGCAGAGGAACTCGCCAAATATTTCGAAACAACGTTTGTAGTTAATAACACCTACTTCCACCCTGAACATAACAAAATCACCCAAAGTAACGAAACATACCCATACGGACCACACCATAATATACAGTTCGCCTCTCCCACAGAAATTAATAAAATTATTAAAACCCTTCCTAGCAAAAAAGCACCAGGACATGACAATATCACGAATGTGGCAATTAAAAACCTACCCATATCGGCAATAGCATACTTAAATAATATATACAACTCTAGCTTCAGAACTGGTTATTTCCCCCAATCATGGAAACATGCTAATAGTAATCCCCATAGCGAAACCAAAAAAGAACGCAACAGAGATAAATAGTTACCGCCCTATCAGCTTGCTTACTACCTTCTCAAAAATTTTCGAAAAATTAATTCTAACTAGACATAAAAAGCACCTGAAAGTAACCAATTCAATTCCCAAAGTACAATTCGGATTCACTGAGAAAATATCTACACAACACCAATTGCTGAGACTAACTGAACATATCTACACAGCCTTCCAATCAAAGCATTATACCATAGCGCTCTTTTTAGATATAGCACAGGCGTTTGACCGCACATGGCACCAAGCACTCAGTTACAAACTCACCCAAATAGGCACACCTCACTACCTACACACCATTATCATGAACTTCTTAAGTAATAGGACTTTCTCCGTCAATGTCAATAGCCACCTCTCCAACCCCAGATGTATTAAAGCAGGACTACCTCAAGGATCCCCGTTATCACCAATTCCGTTTAATCTTTATGTAGCAGACGTCCCGAAATCGACAAACATTCATTTAGCTCAGTTCGCAGACGACACAGCACTGTACATTTCTGGCAATTTATTAGCAGACTTAAGAGCAAAAACCCAATTATACTTGCACACACTTGATAGCTGGGCCGCGAAATACAAAAGTCAATTAAACCCCACCAAAACAGCAGCAGAAGTATTCTCACTCAGACCGTATACTCCACCCACTCCTCTAACAATCAACAACATCTCTATAAAATGGTACTCTCCCAATAAATCAGTTAAATATTTAGAATTACATCTCAATACAAAATTAAACTGGCGCGAACACATTGAATCAAGAATATTACAAACCAAGGCAAAACTCCATCAGCTAAAACCGATAATAAACAGACACAGCTCACTACAATACAATACTGCCATAGCATTATATAAATCCGTAATAAGACCCACAATTACTTACGCCTGTCCCATATGGATTAATGCCGCCAAGACCAATATTCGCAAACTTCAAATCATCCAAAATCAATTTCTGAGAACCATTACTAAAGCCTCATGGTTCATTTCTAATAAACAGCTTCACAAGGAATTCAATTTAGAATCATTAGATCATCACATCACATACCTTGCTACAAATTTCTATCATAACATCCATCAAATTCCAGCACTCTCCGAATTCAGACTAGCAAAAAACCCAATCCACAGAACAAGAATTCAAAATAAATACCCATTCCATGTTTTCCAAATAAAATTCGCCAACATAGAACCAGATTAGAGGACCCATAATGGGACACCTCCCCCTTGTATAGTATGTAAGCTTAGAATAAGGTAGTGAGTAAGCATCAAAATTACATAGGTAAGGTTTAAATAACTATCTATGTATCTACCTTCAGGAAAATAAATAAATTAAAAAAAACTGTGAAAAACGTGCTTGGTGCTGACGGTGTTGCTAAGTGGGCGAGCGTAATCATTCTAGTCTTCGCCATGTTCAATTGGGACGGACATGTTGTGCATTGTCAGTCTGTAGGCTGCAATTACTAACCCTTTCCCGCTCATATTTCAGTACTGCGTATCCCCAGAAAGTGCCCTATTAATTGAGGAAAATGAAAGAAAAATGCAGCGGTTACAAAAAATGCCTACCCATTAGTGCCCCGCACTACCATCTGGTAGCGGCAACGACGCAGGGGCGTCGTTTCAATGTCTGTGCAATAATTTGCGAATTTTCTTTCTTCAATAGATGTAGATATCCTAAAAGAAACATCCTCAAACAAAAGAACGGCGAATTTTCGGCACAAAACATATTACAGGGCCCTAGTAACGAAACAGTGGATACATCCTGTTGCTAAATTTAGAGAAAATATGGTCTATCACGTGGTGTAGCCAAATTCATATTTTGTGGGTCCTTGATACCGAATAATGTAATGACGACAAATGTCCGTTGTCTGTATGTCCGTCTGTGAACAACACTAGCGGCTAAACTGTTCAATCGATTTTCTCTAAAATTCATATTCCCTAATCGATCTGGCTGGTGTCGCGGCTCCTTGAATTTGAAACAGATATTTCAATTTTTTGGGGGGGGTATTCAGGGTGTCCGGGGAGGAAACGTCGAAACTTCGAAAATAAGCTCTTAAGCCATTTCTAAGCGTATTTTGTCTAATAAACTGCGTGGATATTCCGAATGGTTGGGCCGCTATTGGCACTGAAATGTTGGTTCGAAAAAATTATTTTTACGCAAAAATATGCATTATGGAAACATAAAAACACTCCAGAAACATGTAAATTGTTTATTATTTTCAAAAGAAATGAATATATTTTTTCAGACAGAAAAATTAAGCGAGAAATAAAAAAAGGAATCGAATTGTGTAAATTAGGTGCTTTTTTATTTTTCGCTTAATTTTTCTTTCTGAACAAATACATTCATTTCTTTTGTAAATAATAAACAATGTACATATTTCTGGAGTGATTCTATGCTTCCATAATGCAAATTTTTGCCTAGAAAGTATGTTTTCAAACCAATTTTTGAATGTTTATTGCGGCACAACCGTTCGGAATATCCACGTAGTTTATTAGACAAAATATGCTTAGAATTGGCTTAAGAGATTATTTTCAAAGTTTCGACGTTTCCTCCCCGGACACCTGTATATAATGTACAGGTTGGTGGATCAGCGTTGCTGTTATGTTGCGGTGATATGATGAATCGATTTACCTAAACAAATAAGTTTTATACATAGTTTTATAGCACATAGGTGTTTAAACATACATATTTCTGTCATCTTCGGGTTGGCAGGAAATACATTTTTAATCTTTTTTATAAATACAATAGAAGCAAAAAATATAAAAATGAGTTAGTTTTACAATTTGGCAATTTATTGAAAGTGTTGGTATAATATATAAAACTCCCGTCCTTTGGCCCGACAGCCTGCTACGAGTCTTAGCTGACCAGCGGCCTCTTGGCCATGGGATAAGGAGTTCGAGTGGTTAGCACGAGGACATCCCTTTACCGTATACACCGCTCTTCTTTGACCTCAGAATGGGCTTCCTCATCGTCACACAGCAATCGATACTGAGACATTTGTAAGGAAAGCGCACAGTTCTAATTTACCCGGCAGGGAATAGAACTCGGGTTTATTTTCGTGGAAAGCGAGCACGCTAACCAATAAGCCACTGAGGGCGGGATATAAAACTCCACAAAAAATAGTATGTGAGTCTACAGGTATTTTACGAGTATTTTGTATTAATAGTTTAGATTTGTTTATTGTTTTATTTATAAAGTGAGGAATGTTTGGGAGCTGAAACTCCCAATAAGAAAAATGTAAACTTTCTTTAGTAGGAAAGTGAACGAGACACACCGGAAATTTCCAAATAGGGAGCAAGACAAGACAGGGCTAGCTATACTACCAAGTCGACAATGTAATATTTAGAGCAGTTTTTTGATAATATTAATTTCATGAGGTACGTGACATCCTTATTTGCTTGATTTGTGAACACCAGATTTTCATTAATTGGAATGCATCAAAAGGAAAGTTTACGGAAACAAGAAGACTAGTCTCAAAGAGCTGCAAAAATATTGAGTAAGCAATTCACATTATTGTCGAAGAAATTTACATCGGTTTGGACCAAATGTTCTCATGAGAGTTAATGCTAGTTTGTTACCAAATGGACAGCATTTCGATCATATTTGTGTGATTGATTGCTTTTTAAGAGCAATTCTTATTTTAGAGTAAAAAAATTCCATTTCTTCGTTATTGATCACTTGCGTAAGTAGTCTATTTTACAAGGAATTCCAAACATCATTGAATTATAATGCGATTTTTATAACTTTGCCTCTCAAGGCCTGTCTTCACGATGGAATATGTCATGGTATTTCGCGTCTTTCTCGCCGCTTGACATGGCATGATCGCGACCAGTATCAAGCAGTGCTTGCGATCATACGACGTCTAGCGGCAAGACCGAGAAAGATGCGAAATGTCGTGTGATATTCCATCGTGGCCATAGGAGCTTGAGAGGCAAAGTTATAAAAATCCCACTAAAAGACGGAAATGATTGAGATGAGAAATGACATCAATCATTCAGTGATGTATCAATAACCAGTAAACACTTCTGACTGACTACTGAGCCGCTCTTTCATAATTAAGTTAAATATGACATTATTTTAGTAATAATAATAATAATAATAATAATAATAATAATAATAATAACAACTCCACCTAGGGAGTACACGACCTTGCAGTTGTTGGTGGAGCTTGAGCACCTCCATGAGCCTTAAAGCTATGTCAGTGGTAGCCTAGCTACCGGTAGGGCCTCCCTTGCTGAATAGGTTAAAGGTGAGGGGTCATACGAAGAAGTACTCCATTTTGAGGAGAGTGGGAAGTAAGTAGAGAGGGAAGGGTCATGAACCTTTGGACTTCCTGTTGTCCTGTGTTCCAATATTCAATGTTGAACAAAAATACCAAATTGAAAATGACACCAGCAGGCTAATGGTAGTTGAGAAGCTAAAAGAGAAAATTCAAGCACTGGGCTCAACGAATTAGACGTTACAAACGCAGAATAGATTTCCGTGTACAGATTCGGTTGTTTGAAACAGACGCGAAGAAATTCTATCGCAATCTGACCGAATGGCAATGCTGTCACTCCTTCAAAAGATGATGTCGAGGCATTTTGGGCAGCAATCTGGGAAGAGAGCAGATTCTACAACAAAGATGCATCTTGGCTTCAATCTGAAGCTGATGCTGCAAATGAACTTGTGTAAACAGTGGAAGATGTTCACGAATTCTCGGAAGAGGACCTCTTCCAAGCAATTAAGAACATGGGAAACTGGAAATCCTCCGGGATTGATAAGATCCAGATTTATCGGATTAAGAAACTAACAGCATTACATCCGCATCTAGCAAAGGCTATTAATAAAATTTTAGAAAATCCAAAGGAACTCCCGGAATGGCTCACACGCGGCATCACGTATCTGCTACCCAAAGAGGGAGAGCAGCTCTTTGGCGAAGAACGACAGGCCAATCACTTGTCTGCCAGTACTGTACAAAGTTATAACTTCAGCCATAACTGACAAAATGTACAGACATCTAGAGAAGAATCATCTAATGCCAGCTCAACAAAAGGATGTCGTAAAGGTTCTTATGGCTGTAAGGAAATCTTACTACTGAATAAAGTCATCTTGAATGATGTAAAGAAACGAAAACGTAATTTGAGCATGGCTTGTATTGACTACCAAAAAGCCTTTGATAGTGTACCACACGATTGGATTTTGAAGTCTCTGGACTTCATCCTGGGTCCGTGGGTCCATAAGTCCTGGATTTCATCCTAGACTTATTGAATTTTGCAAGGCTAACGTGAAGTCGTGGAGTACCAGGTTACTAATACAGAGCAGAAAGGAAGCAGTAGAAACCAGAAGCATTCAGATCAACAGGGGTATTTTTCAAGGAGATTCACTATCCCCTCTGCTGTTTTGCATTAGTTTGATCCCACTATCTAGAAAGTTGTCGCAAAATGACTTTGGTTACAAGCTCCATGGTGACGAAAGGCCAGTATCACATTTGTTTTACATGGATGATCTGAAAGTGTTTGCTAAGAATGAAGCGATTCTCTCCCAAATGCTGTCTGTCGTGAATGACTTTAGCAACGACATCTGCATGAAGTTTGGTCTTGACAAATGTGCAAAAATCAATTTAAAAAGAGGAAAACTGACAATGTCAGAGAGCGTTGAAGTTGATATGCACACTGTGATTCAAGATCTTGAGCCAGGTAAAACCTACAAATGTCTGGGCATTGAAGAATGTGAGACCATCTCGAATGACACAATGAAAGAGAGAATTACAGAATGAGTATTACAGAAGAGTGAGACTTATCCTGCAGTCTGCTCTGAACTCCAGGAATAAAATATATGCAATTGGTAGTCTGGCGGTGCTTGTAGTCGAGTACAGTTCCGGACAAGTGGACAGTTCTGGACTGAGCAAGAAATCCGCATCATGGATCGAAAAACCAGAAAACTGCTAACCATGCATCATGTCGCCCACCCTCGAGCTGATGTACATAAACTGTACGTGTCACGTAAGGAAGGAGGAAGAGGCCTCAGACAAATTGAAGCCTCCTGGCACAATGCAATAGTTGGAATTGGAAAGTATGTAGTCAGTCATCAAGATGACCCTCTAATGAGGTAGGTCATGAAATCTGACCAAAGAATGGGAAACAGAGGCATTGTTAGTGTAGCAAAAAGCATTGCAAAGAAAACTATGAAAGACACTTCAAAAACACAGACACTGAACTTCCGGTACTACAAAACATAAAATGTGAGACACAAAAAATGTTAAAGAAGTCGTGGAGGGACAAACCTCTCCATGGACAATATCTAAAAAGAATGGACAAGGTGCAGAAAATATAGATCAATCATTTATGTGGCTTAAAAGGAGAAGAATGAATCCAGAATCAGAAGCAGTTCTAGTAGCTGCTCAAGATCAGGCGTTGAGAACACGATATTATGATAAAGCGGTTCTCAAAATTTCCGAAGATGACAAATGCCGAATTTGCCAGGAGCAAGTAGAAACCATTGATCATAATGTCTCAGCTTGTCCAATTCTAGCAAAGACCGAATACTTAAAAAGACACGACAGGTAGTGTAGTTTCCTCCACTGGCAGATCTGCACCGCCCTCGGAAGTTGCACCACCCTAAAAGCACAGGTCGTCCCGATAGTTATCGGAGCTCTGGGATTTGTTCCGCAAAATTTGTGTAAGAACTTGGCTAAACTTCCAGGTCATTCAAAGCACTGGGAAGTGCAATAAATTGCTTTATTTGGCACAGCTCACATTTTGCGCAAAATATTGTAGAGGCACCGACAGTCCCTAGATCTGCTCCTTAGGTAGCTGGTTGCAACCTGGAGTAGATTTTATACTCAGCCGACTCATAACATCTGTAGTCGTGGTATGAAGCAATAATAATAATAATAATAATAATAATAATAATAATAATATCAAGTAGTAACCACTAATAACTACAGGCGACATATCATGAAAGAGAACATTAGTGACATGTGTCGCCTGTGCAAGAATGCCACCGAATCTATTCAACACATCTGTAGTGGATATTCTCAGTTGGCACAGATTATTTACAACGCCACAATAATGTAGCCAAAATCATTCACCAAGTTCTTGCCAAACTATCGGACTTGATAGAGGAAAGCCTACCTTATTACAAATATCTACCGGAGCAAGTTTTGTCTAATGAGAGAACAAAAATCTTATGGAATACTACCATATGTTACAGATAAAACAATGGAAGCAAATAAGCCTAATATATTGTCGTGTTCGACAAAACTACTCGCAGGGCAATACTAGTTGATATTGCAGTCCCATTAGATCATAATCTGCTGCCAACAATTGCAGAAAAGAAAAGAAAATATCAGCCACTCTCAGATGAACTGAAAAACCTCTACAAACTAAAAGAGGTAGAAATTGTGCCCGTAGTTATTTCATCTAATGGGCTTGTTGCTGAAGATTGAAGGATTGTGAAAGAGAAACTCCATTTAAATGAGTGGCACTTCAGAACCATGCAGAAGGCCGTGCTGCTGGCAACCACCAATATTGTGCGTAAGGTTCTCTCTCTTAGTCATTGAAGCGGAACCTGAGTGCACTGGAGCAAGAACTTCTGACCATCTGTCTCGCTATATGTGTTGACGTTCGGTCCTTGAGTTATATCTGAAAACTCTGGACGAGCGTAATTGTTCTCTCGCC
The DNA here is from genome assembly GCA_031308135.1 of Acheta domesticus. Classification (NCBI taxonomy): domain Eukaryota; kingdom Metazoa; phylum Arthropoda; class Insecta; order Orthoptera; family Gryllidae; genus Acheta; species Acheta domesticus. The sequence continues at coordinate 58,804,596 of JAHLJT010003656.1, forward strand.
TTTCTATATTTCTCTCATAATCTACGGCAGAACTGAAATTAAGTCAGCAGAGGTGTATGCAACTTGGTTTCAAATCAAGACCTCCAAAGTCGCTGCAAAAGCAGCAGAAGTGACAGAACTCAATGGTACGGGTAGTCAAGCGGAGAGAAATCGGGAGTATTAAAGGACACGCTGTCCCTACGACTCGACCCTAAGGTTTTCTTTTTATAACTTTCCGTTTGAGCTCTCCTTATGCGTGCCTAGATGCAATGGCTGTGCACTTACCCGACACCCATACGCCGTTGAAGCCTCTGGCGCTGTAGGTCCCATCCAGCACCTCCTTCAGGCCGAAGGCTGTCGGCTCTTCCTCGGCCCGCGGCGCCGCCCCTGCCCCCGCCACCAGCGCCAGGGCCACCAGCCACACCTGCCCCACACAACTCCACGTTACTGGACTGGTTTTACTTTTTAGGCGAAATATAACAGTCAATGAAACGAAATTAAAAGGCTACCGGAACCGCTCCGCCACCAGCCACACAACGCCACGTTACTGTACTGTTTTTACTTTTGCATCACTTATTTATTTATAAACAGAAACACAATTGCCACTGAAAAGAAATTAAAAGTCTATCAGGGCCCCGTCGGCCCGCGCTGTCGGCCCCGCTCCCGCCATCAGCCACTCCACCTTCACATAACGCCATGGTACTGTACGTTTTCCCCTCCCATTTTGAAAAAATTATTAATTTACAAACAGAAAGCATAATAGTAACTGAAAATAAATTATAAATAGTACTCATAAATGCAGTAATGCAAAAAATATCGCCGTTAATGTTAACGACGAGACGAACTAAAAAAAATTAAGTTTGTAACTTTTGAAAAAAGAAACAAAAGAATACAGCAATACGGCGATTTCATTATTTTATAGAGTACATTAGCACTATCCTTACCAAAATTTAAAATAAAAAATAGGAGCCCCTTTCGAGAAAATCTTGTTTTTGTTATTTTTTAATATTGTACATATTGCATACGATATTGCGCGAAAATTACTAAAATCTTAAAAAAAAGTACCTGACCGTAATGAAAGAACTGACTATGGAGAAAAAATACTTCAAGGAAAATCTGTATTTTTAATTTTGTGATGGTGGGAATAAGCCCAAAATATTTCAAACTCTTTAAATTTTTTAAAATTCAGAGTTTACAGTGAAAAATGAACATATGCCATCTTTATGGGGGTATTTTACTATATTCTTTTCAAAAATGAAAAGAATAAATTTGGAGCCATTTTTGAGAAAATTTTGAAAATGTCTCAGGGGTTTCATATAAAGTACCCCCAAATTTTAAAGAATGTTTTTCAAAGTCGCAAAACTTCGAAACGAGCCATATCGACCGGAGAATATCCATTGTGGAAAAAATCTACGTATGGTTTAGGCGTTAGTGGTGTTGACAGATGAACACACGGACGTGAGTTTTGAAAAATGATTTTAAAAAAACATTTTTTTGCTATCAGGTGACTTCAAAACGTATTTCCGTTGAAATCTCGAAATCGATTTTCCTCAGCATTACATAACTTTGTCTACACTACGGCTATTACTCCGTATGAGAAAATAAAAAATAATGTATCTCTTTTAATTATAAACATTGCAATTTTGTTGTAAAGAGACGATTGTTTTAAACAGTTTCAGAACATTCCGTTTATATTCATGCACTAATCTTTGCATTTAAAAACACTCAATTTTCGAATTTGAATCTTTGCTATCTTTGCTTTTCTTCTTCCCGCACACACGCTTGCTGTAGACAAAGATATTCTTGATTCATAATCAAATGTAATTAATAAATGATGGCAGATAAGTGTTCATTCTATTAGTTTTACTATTCTATTAAAATTAATGTTTATACTATTAACCACATAAAAATAACAATAGATAACACGTCTAAAGTTCACTATATTCTATTTAAAAGAAAAAACGCAAAATTTGGTTGAATAGAAATTTCTTTCTAAACAAAAACCTTTAGTTTTGTAAAAATATTGATTTTGTAATTTTCAAATGTCCAGAGATCAGAACTTTACCGTATAAATACAACTACTTCGAGAAAACAATTTTTAAAAAATGCTTTTCAGCCATTTACCTGAAAAATTGAAAAATGTCAGAGAGGCAAACAGGTGAAGCACCCTCTAAAATGAATATACATTAATGGTCCCCATCAACGGCACAATTGGATCTTAATCTTCGAATGCAAAATCGCGTGTATGACCTCGCCTACCTGCATCAAGTTTTATTACGTTTGGAAGAGCACGAATAGACCTTAACCTGACGTGTGTGCGAAGTTACAGTTCAAAAGAACCTGAAACATGATTTTATGAACGAAAATTCGATGTATTTTCGAGATCATATTGTATCGTTTCAAGAACAAGAGGAAGGAGAAGTAATAATGAGCTTCTTTAATATTTTCTAAAAATATTAGTATTCACAAAAAAATTTAAAGAAAACCACTCCAATATTTCTCTCCGTAAAAAATGTGTAAATTGACCACAGCCCTATAATATCCAAATTGATAAAAGAAATTTCCAGTGCTTCCAGAGACTCACCGCAGCACCAAGTCGTTGCATCCTTGCGCGTTGTCTACCAAACTCGAAGTGCGACCGGAAACACGGGTTCAAGATAAGGTAGACTTATCGAGAGATAACACACTTCATTGTCCCCCTCATCACTCCGTTTTCAGTTCACTTCCTTTGCCCCCACATTCCACCCACTTAACTAAAACTTGCGAAGGTCGTCAGCCTCCAGAAGTCAAATAATGTTCTTCGAGGATTAAGCTCAATTATCTCGAAGTCCTGCGTTAAAACATTCGCTGACTATTGAACGGGTTACTTTCACTGGGCGATAAAGCGTCTTCACATCAGATTCGCCATTTGTCTAATTCTTTCCTAGTATTTGTAGGATTTTTTCGTATCTTCTGCCGGTTACTCTTAAATCCAAGTGAGTCGAATTTCAAAACGATTCTTAAAATTTCGAAATCCTCGAATCTTACTGGTACTGGTCATCCTAGTAGGAAACGTCAATATTTTGGAAGTTCATAGAATCGGACTTTCTAAGCAAAAATATACATACGAGAATGAACTTGAATCCAATTCCGAAGGATTTCCTAGATGGAGCTAGTATACTGTTTAGTATTGTGTATATCTAATAATGAATGTTCTCCAAAATATAACTCACTGTAATATCGATATATTTTTTACCTTCTCGCCCTTACTTCGTAAGGAAAGAAAGTGTTCTCCAAAAACCTACAAATTTTCGACAGAACTCTTATGGCCAAGCCCTGCTAAGAGAAAAAAAGATAAATTTTTGTTCCAATCCAAATTATTTCCCCTGACTGATGGAATAGTCAAAAGAAGTTCTAAGTAACACTTCTCCAACTTTTCGATGGACTATATTTTTAAACATTTACGAATAATTAATTTGTAAGCATATTCCCTTTATTACTAACCACAAAATTTAATCAGTTTACTAAATGTCCAACTCAATTTTAACAAAACGAATCCACTCATCAAATCCATGGATCAAAACTTCCTCATTCGAAAAATGTACGTACGTCGCCGCTTGTCTCCTATCGAAATTTCTTACATAACGCTTCGTCTTTCGTTTACCAAATCATGTGTCTTGCGTCCAGGCTGTTCATTTGCCATTGTTCAACCCCGTGCATAGATTTTAGAGTGGACTTCGTGGGTATACTACGCGCAACTTTTCTTGAACGAGACCTTGCTTCCCTCTCTCTGGCGCAATAAACAGTTGAAGGCAAAATCTCGCAGCGAGCATAAATGACAGCATTCCAAACACATCTTCATTGGCGCAAAATATAAACAATTTTCTGTTGAAGACGAGAACTTCTGTCGGTGGTTTTCTCAAAACAAATTAAAGATATTACTGAAGCAGTTGAAGATCCATCATAGGAGAAACTTCGAACTCCTGAGAAAGTTAGAACGCAAATTATGGAGAAAGTTGCGTAGGCATGAATGATTCTCCGGAGATTGGCATTGCCCACGGTGATGCGAAAGGTGAGATATAGGTGGGTTCGCTCCCTGTCTAAAACTGAAGCTAATGTGAGGCTAGTTCTCAGCAGTTCTCGCTAGATAAGCGCTGCGAACGACTTGGGCATTTTTTGGGACAAGATGGTGATCCATTTAACAGCTTTGTAACCATTGGTTTCAACGCAGTTAATAGTCATTTCGCGGTGGAATTTCTAGTCGGCTGGAGTGAATAGTTTAAAAAAATGGGTAGAAGGTGTTTTATAAAACACTGTGATTGCAACAATGAAAAATGTCATTCGCAGGAAACAACTTTATTTCGTGTTCCGAAGCGAGAAGATTTACGACAGAAATGGGTTGAAATTGTTCCCCAGAAGAAAAGAAAATTGAGACAAGACGATTATGTTTGCGAAAAACATTTCAAAAGTGAAGAGATAATTGTTATGCAAAATGCTGTAAGTAACATTTCAAGAATTTATCATATACTGTTAATGAGTTAATTGTAAAATAATGTAAATAATTTGTAAAATCATACACAATCAATATTGAGAAATGTGAAAGAAAAGTGAACTTTTTAATGTCAATTAGAAAAAACATTCAAAATTGCCCGAGAGTTAAAGTGTATAATCAAAGAATATAATTGAATATTTAGTAATACTAAATTATTTCAAAGTTTTCAGAATTCACATGCAAAAAGCTTAAATCGGAAGCTGTTCCTAGCAAATTTCCTAGTAATCTGTTTATTATTTTTCCTCTAGAATAACATCACCTCCTGCTTTAAAATACAAATCCTCATACTGTGGTACATTAAAAAATTAAAACCTCCGACAAATATTATAATACGTCTTAAAAGACTTTAATACATTTACATTACGGTTTCTACGATTATAACAAAAATTCTGCCCTGTGGAAACCATACTCTCGGGATGGAAGCCACTAAATAGCGAGACACCATCATGAATGCCCAACACGATCGTGCGCACCGTACGGATAAGCGAGGAACTAACCTCAAACTGGCTTCAAAAATTTTGTCCAAAAGGCGGCTAGTTGACACACCTATATACCTTACACCGTGGCATTGCCTCATGAAATCTAAGTGAATTGAGTCAGTCGTTGTCGGCCAGCGATTCAGACAACTGACCGTCCGCCAGCTAGTCGGAAGAGCAAGTCCCTTTTTTTCCCTTCGCCTCGGCTCCCGTACTTCTTGCCTCTCTACCCATTTTCTTGGAATCCGCGCACACCGTCACGTGTGTGATTCCGTGCTTCGGATTGGTTGAAATTGCTATGTTCTGGAATTTTCTAGAAAGTTTTGAGATTAAGCGTGTTTCATTGGTTAAAGTAATCCCCTCTCTTTTTTAGTTTGTCACCAGCTCCCTAATTGGTGAGCCTTTGTTGCTGGGCACGTGATGTTCACGTGATATGGACGCTGCCCGAACGCCCACACACCGACGGTTCATTTTCCTAAGGGATGACCTGGCGGATGACCGTAGTCTTTATTTGTGCCTCCTCTCTGCCTCGGAACAAAGAATGAGGAAGGGTGTTCAGGGTTGCCCTCTGCCGAAGGCGGTCGACTATGTCCAAGGGATGGCCCTTTGGACTGTGAAAGTTCGAGGCGCTGGACGTTCATAGCTGCACGCGTCCAATTGGGTGCGGACGGCGCCAAGGCGCCGGGTTGCACAATTAGCGCGACGGAGGGGGTTGTGCTATGTACGAGGCAATATGACTCATTGCAATGTGCAACATATCTGTTCCTGAGAAAAGTAATGTTGAATATGTTTTGACTAATTACAAAAACTTTCAATAGAGACTATCCTATGAAATCAGAACCAAGGAAGGACAAAGTGAAAGATCTAAAATCTAAATTAACAGTGCATCAATGCGTTTTTACAAAGCCAGCTGAACAATCTAGTGACGTGATAATAATGTCTTCCAAAATCTGTCAGGTATGTATTAGCTAAAAAGTTTCTGTGATGGAGAGCTAGTTAAAGAAGCAATAATCAGTGCAGCCTTATCGATTTTGGACGGCCATAAAGATAAATCTCCACTCATGTCTTCTATTAAAGGACTTCAGTTATCACACCAAACTGTTGCTAAACGAGTTGAACAGATTTCTAAAAATTTGGTACGTTAATTACATCAGGACCGGCAATCATGTGAATATATTTCATTGTGATCTTCATTGTGATGAAAGCACAGATATTTCAGATGTTGGGCAGTTGCATTCATTTATTAGAATGTTTTTTGAGGACTTCATTGTAAAGGAAGAATATGAGAATCTGCTGCCGTTAATTGAATGTACTGGGGGAGAAGACATATTTAACACTTTCCTTAAATTTGGCAAAGACAGTAATGCCTCCCTTTCAAAACTTGTGTTGGCCCATTGGCATCAAAAAGATTCAAATTTGGAGCCGTGGCGGGAGATAGGTTTTTAATAACAATCTTCGTCCTTAATTACCAGCTCAGAATTTGCATTTTAAACATACCGCGTCGGACTTATAAAAAATTCCCTCCAAAACCGCGTGCTGGCTGCAAAGGGAGCGGATATAACTTCCTTGCTTTTGGATGTCTTGCATTGGATTTGGCGGGCCTACTTGTTAGTTCATCTCCCTTCGCCAGGTGGCAGCTCCTACTGGGCCCTCGCCGCAAAACACTTGTGTACACAAGAGATTTATTAGACATACTAGATTTCCGTTTTTAACTTTAGACAGCGTTGTCGCCAAATTCAAACGCCGAAACAGGAACTTCACAGCAGTTGCTTTCACATTGGGAACAAGTTTCAGTGAGCGTGCATTAACGTTCCATGAGAACAGATTAAGCTCTCAAAGTTGGTACTAGTGTCGTCTTGCTCCTCTGCCCGTCAAAGAATAACCGCCTTTTGCGCCCGAAGCGAGCAACAAACAACTAGCGAAACTTGTTGCAGAAAAATTAACAAAAGGGAGGTTGCCTTTCCGTGAGAACCAGGTAAAAAGATGATTCAATGGTTGCTTATTTCTTCATATTATCTTCTAATAAGAGGGGTACATTGTGTCTTTCCAGAGATCGAGCGAGCGAGCCAGCGTTTCCAGAATGTTCGTTTCGCCATAACCCAATTCATAGCTCTCCCAGTCACGTTAATCTGAAGCTATATTCGCTGCCTTAACACTTGTTATAACCACAGACGGGATTCCTTTAATGGTTTGCCAGAATAATGAAATTCTTGCTATTTGTGCTAGGGATAGATGATTTCCAAAATTTATTTTATGGTTTACAAGTTCATTGCTGTGTGCTTACGGTCTTGAAAGAAAACAAGTAATGGTATACTTAATACCCTTTTTATTCTTTTTCTACTTCCATTGTATAATGCTGCCATTGGATGGCTGCAACCAGTTGCATAATGATAGTCATTTTGATACAGTTTTCATTATAATACAAGTTCTTGACCAATCATAGAGACGCTTACAAACCAAGTATTGTCACTTCATCAATCATTGAGGATCGTTGCAGTAAATGTTTCGTTCGAGTGTGTGTATTAAAATTGCATTTAATATTTTATTATGTTTCTCAGTTTTAATTTCTTTTATTGGTAGTAATTTTTACGTGAAATATTATTTAAAATAAATTGGATCGTAATTTCACTTTCATCCTATTCGACTAGCGCAATGGTAGTTATTACAGAGAACATTTGAGTGACGTTAAGATCTGAACGCAAGTCATTTTATGTTATTTGTTGCTGTCGTGTCGTTGTCCTTAAAAACTGTCCCATTCTATAGTTTAAAATATTTAGTGAATGGTGGTTCTTTCTGGTGGTGTTGACGTTTCCAGAAATGAGAAAAAATGAGAAAATGATGACGTCAGAATACTATTGCCGCAACTTTTGTAGTCTCTCGTAGGCGCTCTGGAAAAACAAAGCCACCTGCGAGTATAGGGTAGAGAGGTGGCCGCAAGGTGGCCATGGCTGAATCTTGCATATCGACTGCCACGAAACGATTGAGTGGAGACGTTTAACTTATAACAGTTACCATAAGTTGTAGAAAAGTACCGTATGAAACTCGATGTAATGGGTATTAATACACTCGTGTGGAGTTTACGATACTCGCTCGTTCCTCGCTCGTATCGTAATATCACACTCGTGTATTAATACCTATCATTACATCATCGTTCCATAATGTACTATTATACCCTCGAGCCTCTTGAATACTTTATGGCCCGCTCTAATACCAACACAACATACTTTTTTTATGAATTCGATTTTTTAAAGTTAAGATGCAAACAAATACAATAAATAAATGGCATAATTCTCATATAAGAAAAATAACTCGTAAAACAACCTTATTTTGCTTAATTTACATGAAAATTGCAATTTTGGAATGTTTCCTGAATTTATTATTGTCATCAGTCACTCACATTTCACTCTTACGTATTACATTTACATTCGAGACTTAATTATATTATTCTTGAGTCGCACATCGGCTAACATCCTCGAAATGTTATTTTTTGGTGTTATGACGTATTCTAAATAACTTTTGGCAATAGAGGCTAATAACCTAAAAGTACCGTTTCATCAGCGCAATTTACACTGTTATTCACACTGGTAACTCTCAAATACACCATAAACAGTTTCATATATTTCTCGAGATTTTAATGGAAAGCACTGTCCGTAGTGTTGTTAGCTTTTGCTAGAATTTCCGCAGGAACTTCCCAACATTCTTTTATTTTGTACGATCCGATTCTTTTATTTTGATCAAATCAGTCCAATAATGATTGTGCAATAGTAATTACATATACATTTTGTTTTGTTTATCTGACATGTTGACAAATGATTATTACAATGCGTCTTTTCACTTTAGACACAAGGAATATTACAAAATGCTTCGAATTCTCGTTTTATTCAGCAACGAACTAGTAAACCATAAAGTTTTGTACGCACCACGGGCGTTACTAGATGTTTCTCCCCTCTGGCGACTTCCAGAGGCGCTCGGGTTTGGAAGTCGCCCCCGGGGCAAAAACATCTACTTAACTCCCTTGATACATAAATAACTATTACATCAGTGCATGGATGTCTTTTGTAAACGTTTTGAAGTTCGACAAAATAAAGCAAGTTCTACTACGAGTTGTTATACGTGTTGTTAATTTTCTCATTTCCTCTTTTACTCACCCTCGATATTTTGGATGAGTCAGTTTCGGAGCAGAGTGATGTAATTTTTCACGCAGATGTAAGATAGTACGTCTTAGTAGGGAGAAACACTCGAACGATTCTGCTACGTTCTGGATGAGATCAGAACTTTTGTGATATCAAATGCAGGTCAATGTCATCAGGAACGTGACAGATCGTGTTTACTGTATCTAACTTTCTTCGGATATCACCTCAAAATTAAATGAATTAAGTAAGTACTTATAAGGGAGATGACGCAACATTTCAGGTATGGTCAGCGTAATAAATTCTTTTCAGAAAAAACCGAAGCTATGGATTTATCAATTAAAAAGAAATTTCCTTCCACGTTTTCAAATTTGAAGTTTTTCGTGGGAACCGTGAATGGCGTTGGATGTGATCTTCCACTTTGATTATACGTTTAGCCAATTTTCAAAACTTCAGCCAGAGGAAATATTCCATCAGTAATCCATTTGCTTCTGTTAACGTGCGTGAACTTAGAAGTAGTATCTGCGAAAACGTTTAAAATATACATACTTAAAGAAATTGGAATTTTAACTTTTTAGTGACATATCTTTGAAATTCTCTTATAAAAATGTAATTAATTTCTGGTCACTGGTGGACAGAAATAAGTATCCCAGAATTCGTAGTGTTGGTTTTCGGATTTCGGTTTTCATTTTTCGGTTCTACATTCTCTCATTTCCAGCCGTAGTTATATAGTAGGGGTCTAAAACTCACTGGCACCGCCGAAACAAGTTCTCACGAGATGGTTATCTCGCCGTGATCTGCTCTGCCGATGGACATGGGGAGCACAGTCAAGTCGCACCACTGCCGCTTTCTCGCCCCAGCACAACACACTCTCTCCCATTTCTCACCGCCGCAAGTCCAGCCAAAAAATGCCCCGCTAACCTCCCTGGCCACCCCGCCCCGTGGAATCACCTCTCCGGGCCGAGCGGCGGGCAGAGGCAGCCGGGCGGGTGGGCGGTGGGGGGCAGAGAGGGGGGAGGCGGTGTTTGCGGCGGCGGCGGAGGCGGTCTCCTCTTGGCTCCATCAGCCAGGCCATCTCTGGCGGCGACGCAGACTCGCCAAGCGCAGATAGCGGGCAAATAAAAAATTATTTTTATTTTTATTACTTTTTTGTGGGACGCGCGAAATTCATATTCACGCTCGAATGTTAATGTTTATCGGGAGCTCGGGGAAAAATGTGCAAACACCCAGCACGTTTCCGCTACATGCGTCTCCCGGCACGGCTCTAGTTCCGTGCATGAGAAGGTATCGCGGGCGATGAAACCGCCGATTTGAATTTAGCTCAGAGGCTTCTTTTAGGCTTGAGAATATTTTACATGCAGTAAATCTACTACATGGGACAGCCGGCTTTACTTCCATCCGAAGAATGGCGTACGAAGATTTTATTCCTCGCGTCGCCGAAGGGAGGCAAGCGGACGCGAATCCCCAGCCTGACATACTGTGTAAAGAGCGAGCATACAGAGAATTATCCGCGTATGTTGGATTCGTTATCGTCACAATACCTTTCTCTTGGTCTTTCTTTTCGTCTTCATCTCCGTCTTCTTTTCATTTTCATTTATGTCTTTCTCTTCGTCTTCATCTACGTCAGAATTGGTACGGGAGTTTAATCAACGCCACTTTCATTGATCTATTTAGGTAGTGTTGGTTTAATTCCCGGCATACTCACCAAGATGGCAGGGCCAAAACACGAAAAAACACGTTTCTGAAAATTTCGTAGATTATAATGGCCAAATATGAAAACTAATTATCAGTTCCCCTTCAGGAGACGAAACGCGTCGAATGATACCTCGTATGTCTCGATTGGTGAACGGGAAGTGGTCTAACCGTGAGGCACGGAACCGTATTTTCTCCCTGCTTTCACACGAGGAGTTTACTCAAATACTATGTAGGGATATACACTCATCGTCATAAAAAAAAGCTCATTCATAAGTGTTTTTTTTTCAAAACGTCCGCCCGTCCCATTGCCAGAAAAATCGATTGCCGGTAAAACGTCCGTCCGTTCGTCCTTCCATCTGGTGCATGTGAACACCACTTCTCAAAAACGGCTCCAACTCTTTTCTTTAAACTTTTGGGAGAGATAGTGCTAAACGTACTCTGTGAGATGACATTAATACTATAATGCTTTATTCTTTTGTTTTTTCAAAAATTACAAAAATGTAATTTTTTCGACTTATCTCACACGTCATTTATATTTGTACTAGCGGCGATTTGTTCACATTATTATAAGTTCATGATCTTTAAATAACGTTACATAAAGTTTCTTGAAAACTCAAATGTTTTGTGTGAAAACTAGCTCAAATTTCCGAATTTTCAAAAACGTTCAAACGCCATTTTCTCATAAATGGCTCCAATATTATTCTTCGAACTTTTCGAACGGATAGTGCACTGCACGGCTCCAAATTTTTCAAAGACAATTGCCATTTATGGGGAGATTTTAGTATTCATGAAGGTTATAACTAGGGCTGTGATTTATATGTATGTGCATATTTTTTCTGTTAACTAAAACATCCCGTTTAAACAAATTGTATATGTTTTGAGGCATTTGGAATCCATTTAAGCTATTGTTGTTTCGCATATATCGCCATAATTGCATATTTTTGCCTATTTGGGCCATATTTCATCTTTTTGTTGCATATTCACCCCTCATTCGCAAAAAGAAGCCCAAAGGTTACAGTTCCGCCAGCATCCTGACAGTTCTTTCGCCACGTGCATCATATGACCTGCTCTGAAGCAATGAGCTTCTGAGATTTGTTTGCGTTGCCATAGCCACGGATCAACGTTGCCGCTCACCTCACTAGTACGAAGTTGCTCGAGAAGCACGCTAAGACCTTTCATTGGCAGTATCAGTTGAAATGAAATGTGCATCCGCCGAGCGCCTATGCGTGCCCACACACGGCGCAAACGTGGAGTGGTGTTAAAAGAGTCAGGACTGTGAATTTATGGCACAGACGATCTGAGAGTGCGTTATTTGTTCGCTGAGTAGAGTGCGATTTTTCTAACTCTGCCCATCAAGCCCCTAGAGCCACCATAAAATATCACACGGCATTTCGCATCTTTCTATCTCGTGCCGCTAGAAGTCGCATGATTGCAAGCACTGCTTGATACGGTCGCGATCATGCGATATCTGGCGGCACTGCTGAGAACGTCGCGAAATACCGTCACATATTCCATTGTGAAGACGGGCCTTGAGGGGAAAAGTTAAAAATTCGCAGTGTAGTGAAGGAGACCAGCCGGAGCGGATGAATAATCTTTTCAACGTCTGAGTTTCCCATGTCCCATTTTTTCCAATTTACAAACGTTTCTCTTTTAACCAAATATCGGTGGCTAACAAGTGAAACGCATTAAATCAAGATTTTCAAGTTTTAAGTTATTTTATTTTTGGGTTCTAGATTTTATTATAATTTAAAGTCATATTTTTGTTGGAATACCCTTTTTTATTTTGTGAAATGTAGCACATTATCTGCATCTCCCATTATTTTTCTAAGAAACGAGTGTTCTTCAAAATTAAGCCCTTGACTTAATGTTTGTCGTTTGTAACAATTTTTATGATTTCTGTATCGTTTTTTGCTGTAAACATATTTTCCATAGTATACTTCACATTACACTATTTCGCATATTTTCCTTTTTTAATTGCATATATTACCAAATATATTTACATATATATGTGCATATTTCGTTGTTCTTATTGCATATAAATCACAGTCCCAGTTATATCGCTTGTATGTGCTGACAACGTAATTATTATATTCCAGGGAGCCGAATCGTCATCGCTGTAGACGTGTAGAGGCTACTTTGCTTCATCACGCGGCTGTATTTATTTCGTATCATTGCTCTCCCAAAACTGCTAAAAATCTATTACATAGCCTTAACAAAACTCCAATCAAATTATCATAAATGTACACAGAGGTTTCATGGAAATAATTTATCAATAATATTATTATTAATTTTCTTTATTTATAACAAAATTAGTATTAATACATTAAATAAAAACTTTTATTACACATACCAAAGACAGATATTACAAAAGTGCCACAGAATTCAAAGTGGAGTTGAGAAATAAAGAAATAGCGCTTAGAAAAAAAGCGTAAGGAGTAAAATTCATGAAGAGATGGAGCAATATGCTGCAAGAGCATTTAAAATAGAAAGAAAAGAAAACAATCAATAAGAGAGCTGCCAATACAGATAAGGTGGGGGTTTCTGAAATATTTGTTGAAATGCATGTATGCATTCCAACAAAAGACTGCAGTCACTGAAATGAACACATGTTGCGTCACTGAATGACTATTGTGGTTCTCGTCAGGGCAACTACAAAACTATCATGTGTATAATTGAATACATTACGTATTATATGAAAATATTGTAGCGCTCTTACTTTATACAATTATTAAAACGAATACGTATTTTTAGTAATCCAAAGATTCATTATTTCGCGTTCTAGGAATTTAAATATCCTATGATTTCGATGTCATAAATTTGTATATTGCTTTTTCAAATGAATTTTTAGAAGAAACGGATGTGGGTTAGAGCTGTGTTCATATTTTATGATAAGATGGCATTAAAAGATATCGCGACAGTGAGGACATAACTATGCTAGAAAACGAGCGAGAAGTGGAAAGAACAGGAGGGCAGGCAACAGAATCATTGTAGGAGCGGAGTTTGCCTGATTTAGGAGCCAAGCACTCGTCGAAGAAGACAGTCATTGACATGTACACGTGCTGCACCACCGAACGGATACTGTGGTTCTCATCAGGGTAACTCTGAAAAAATACCAAGCATTGATACAATGTAAGAAATATTGTTGAAGTACGTATGTATTCATGATTTTTTCGAGAATAGTTTAGATGATAAATTAATACAATATATCTTTCGTAGGTAGTTTTACACATTAGTGCGTTGTATTACAAGTTATCTTACATTTTGGAAATTTAAACATTTTTTGAAGGGATCATGATAGCGCCCCAGAGCTGAACCTATCTCACCTGCGTCAGAAAGAATATATTGTCCTCTTCCAGAGCGCGCGCCAGGCGCATGGCTTGCTGATAATGAACGTTATCATCCGCATTTCCGTGCAGCAAGTAAAACTCGTGGTTCTTGAAGTTGGCAATCTTGTTCGAAATGTTTGCGGCTTTATAACCGGCGTCGTTGTTACTTGGCAAGTCCATGTACCGTTCTGTGTAAATAGATCTGTAAAGAAGATAAATGTCAGATAAGACTTAAAATGATTGATGGCTTCTCAGTAGAAACAAATAAGAATAACAATATTTATTCATCAAAGTTTGCCTTTCATGGGAAATTAGCATTGTACAGAGTGGCGAAGGGAACAGGAAATTTTGAAGGTTTGAGTTAACAACACTGAAGTGTCGACATTATGGAACCGAACGCATTACCAGTGTTGGGAACGTGCTTTCGCTTTGAGTTTTACGAGCAGAGAGGTAGTGTGCCTGCTGCGGAAGGATTATTCCGCTAACGCATCGTTATTAGCTTCTTCACATCGACAGGTAGCTAACGTTAGGTATTCGATGCAGACTAATTGGTTATCTTCTATTTTGCTTCGTCCGTTCCTCGCTGTTTTGCCCCTCCGTCTGCCCCTTCCGCAAGCTCTGCCCTCTTCGTCCGGCCCCAATCTGCCCCGCCTCGCGTCACACGGCAAAGCCCAGCAACAATGAAGCCCAGATGAATTGGGAATTTCATTTAACTGAATATGAAAAATAAATCATGCCGCATTGGAGGGATGAGGAATGTGCCCTCGAGATGAATTGGGTGTTGCATTTAACTCAAGATAAAATAATCACTTCAGGGTAATAGTTTTGAATCGCAACCACGCTATTTTTTTTTTCATTCATATCCCCTCAAAAATATTAGTGCCAAATTTGCGAGCAATTACTTCAGACGTTCTAAAGCTTTTGTCTAACATACGAACAGTCTTCACTCATTTTTGTGGTACAAGCACGATGCTGAGCAGCACGAGGGTTGGGGAGAGATGAACAAAAAAATCATATCTTTGGAAGTGTTGACTATATTACGGGAAAAACTAAACCTGGTTCCATGGGCAACGTCTACAATGTTCTAATGTTTGTTGATAGATTAAGTAGTTCTTTAATTAAATCGGTTCGTACAGACGGACAGACAGACCAAGATTTGATGTGATATCCCTTTTAGTTTATCGACAGGGAACGGATTTCTCTCTAAATATATACTAAATAAAAATATCGATACTAATTTACACTTTCTTTATGTTGAAAAATGTTACTTTTATTTTTTCCATATTTGGGGTTCAGGTACGTATTTGGATAAAAAGTCCATATATTTTCCATATTTCTTATAAAATCAGGCCTAACATATTAAACTTAACAGTGGAATTTCATTAAATATTAAAAATGCATCTCAATAAAAAGAGCTTGAAATTTTTCAGTAATTCCTTCAAATTTAGAATGTTTTTGGAAAATTAGGGAGAACTGACAATAGGGAAGCAAGTTAAGAAACTGTTAATGTTTCAATTTATGAGAAGAATAGATTCACTCTCCGGTCCTGAGGCCCTGTCTGATGAGTCTGAGTGTCCCGCTTGCTGAAGGGGCGCGAAGAAGCGATGGATTTGTCGACTGATGACCTTGAGACCTCGATAGTCGGTGGGAAACGCGAAACGAACCTAGTTTCAGTATTCACATTACCCATTCTCCTTCTCCCTGAGGCTGCCACCCGGAAATCACATAACGTCACAGAGACTTTGACATCAGAATTCAACATGTACAGCTTTTCATTGTCAGTTACAATCTAGTCAAAATACTGTGTTCATTCGGTTCTAATAATCTCTCTATTAAGCTAATGTAAAATGTGAAAAGTGGCACGACCAAAGAGGGCACGACCAGCCAGTGAAAAAAAAATAGAAGTAACATTTCAGAATTTAAGGATGAAGGTTTATGAACTGCCAATAAAATATGACTGTACCATTGTAACTTTTAAGTCCATATTTAACTCCATAGTTTGATCAAAATAACTACGTATACAATTTGCACATTTCGTATATTTTTAGTCCTATATATATATATATATATATATATATATATATATATATATATATATTGTGACGAACCTGAATTATGAAGTTCGTCACAGGTGCTAGAACCCCATAAAACGCAAAAAAAAGAACGAGAAAGAGAGCGCGGCGCAGTTCAAAAGAGGCGCGCCCGCGGATGAGGAAGTTGTCGCCTATAACGTCGTTCACAAGTCGCGAGAAAATGACGCGGTAACTGGAGGGGTAGGAGGCACCGCGTTACCCCTGCAAACCGAGGGCATAAAACGCGGATCCGCAACCGGATGGTGCTCTTGAGCTTTCGTCAGTGATGGAAGAAAGATCTCTTTAGTTTTCGTCAGTGGAGGAAGAAACATCTCTTCAGATTTTGTCGGTCGGAGCAGGCAGCATTTTTTTCTCCGAAGCATTGGTGGCCGACGCCGAAAGATTACGCGAAGGAATGTCAAGTTAGTTAGGAGTATCCGACGTCCAAAGGCGTCTAGCTAGTCATCAGCAAAGTAATTAAAACATTTGTGAAGATTCTGGCAGTTACGGCATCGTGAGAGAGGTCGTCTCTGAAATTGGTAACAAATTGACGCTCAGATTACACCATAAAATCTGTAGCCGAAACGGAGGAGAGATCTAGTACGCGGCGAAAACTATACCTCACGCTGGCGTGCGAGAAACAACGGGCGTGAGTAAAAGAACGCGCCGGACGAGACCCGAAGGCGGACGAGCACCGTACAATATCGGACGGAGGAGTCGGGACCGAGGCGGACGAAGAAGACGGAAGAAGGACGACGGAGCTGGGAGCGCAAGAAAGAAGAAGGACGGGACCACAAGAAGAAGGAGACGGAAGAAGAACGGCGACGGGAGTTGACGACGGAAGACGGAAGAACGAAGACAGCGCGTCGCCGAGTACCGAGGCCGCGGCGCGGAGCGCCAGCGCTAGCAGCGACGCGACAGCGAGCGACTGGGGACAAGGCCACCTAACCGCCAGGAAGGAGAGGTAACGAGGCTAGCGAAAAATATAGGTCAAGTTCGCGCCGTGTCGAATGGAGACGTTAGGAGTTGTTTGGGGATGTTATAGAATGTAAAGGATAAATGACTTTCATGTTACAGTGTTAAAAGCACGAGCCATTTTGACGCCTGGTTACCTATTAATTTGCTTTTGTAAATGAATTAAAGTAAAGGTGTTAAATTGTATCAAAGTGTGAAGGAAGGTGCGCTACAGAGCACGGTTTATTATTCAGTTGCGAAAGAGTTAAAATCGAGTGTTCAATAACATTGGTAGAGCGCTGCCGTGATAAAGTTAAAGCGCAAGCAGAATTTAATCAGTTGGTTTTGTTAAAAGAATTACGAATTCTACTGGGACAGTAATTATGTTAAGAATTGGCAGAAATTTTGGTTACGTGATTTTTAAAGAGGATGTAATGTAAGCTAATGACTTATTTGGAAAATTGAAAGTGAAAAGTGACGAGTTGTGTCTGTAGTAGTATTAGTTATTATTTTGGAATCATTAAACTTTTGTTGTTACTGTTATTTTGTGTTCCTGTGTTTGGATTGCTCTCACACCCCAAAGATCCCACTGCCCTGAGATTCAAGTAAGCTCGAAAGAGCAGATATCTGACGCACCCGCCCTGACGCTCGATTGTTGTCGAGAGGATTGGCAGATTTTTATAATAAATATGAAAAGGGGTGTTACGGACGGGTTTGCGTCAGAAAATATATATATATATATATATATATATATATATATATATATATATATATATATATATATATATCCGTTCCCTGGTTATCAAATAAGGAAGTTGAAAAAGTATTGAAAATCTGAAAATCCGTAAATCACACACAAAACACTGCAGATGTATTTTTTGTGTTCGCGATTTGTTTCCTGCAGCCCGTACCGTAGAGGTCCCAGGAGGTGACGGGCGCGACGGAGGCGCCGCAGCGGAAGGTGGCGTTGGTGTCCTGCGCCAGCGCCATGGCGGCGGCGTAGCCCCCGTAGCTCCAGCCCCAGATGCCCACGCGCGCCTCGTCGATGAACGGGAAGGCCCTCGCCAGCGCCCGCGTCACGGCCAGCTGGTCCTGCACCTCGACGGTGCCCAGCCGCTTGTAGAGCGCGTACAAGCGTGTTGGAGCCCTGGAAGCCCGAGCCGCGCCCGTCGATCGACGCGTAGATGTAGCTCTTGTTGGTGGTCAAGTAGCTGCCCCAGTTCACCGAGAACGCTTCAGACACTTGCTGCGACCCAGGACCGCCGTACCTGTCACAATTCACAAAGGGCATGTGAAGTAAGACCAAATGATTAAGTTTTCCTTCAAAACAAAGTTTTTTCAAAATTTTTCCAGTTATAAAATATATTAGGATTGTTATTTTGATAAATTGAATTTTGTGATCTCCACACCCTCTCTGATTTTGAGTGAGTCAAAACTGAGAGCACGATTTTTGGTCTGTTCCCTCTGCAAAGCGTCGTACTAACGATCTCTGGCCGTATGTATAAAATGTTTAGTCATCATTGGGAGCGTTAAGATAATTGGTTGGAGATTATGTTGTAGAGAATATATTTATATATAGATATAGATATATTATTCGTCTCTCTGAAATAGGTCCATGTGACGGCATGATAAATCAGTGAGGAATATATATTACTTGCAAAATTGAAACCGAATTCCTGCCACAGAATAACAATGACGCATGTAAAGAAGACAAAACTGTCGATGTACACTGCCAGAGACCATCAGATTGGTGCTAAAAAGAAGTCTACTAAAAGCGATGTCTCTGAAGGAGACAGTGTAATGGCACCTTTAGCACTGTAACTCCTCATCCACTGTTTCATTGTTCCGTTCCCATATTTAGCTGCTTGGCGTATAAAATGTTAAGCGTGTATCCCATTTGTGAGTCAAAGGCGGATCGTGAGTTAAGTAAGACTATGCCGTCACCAAAGGATCATCCAGCGGTCAAGAATAATCGAGCAAGGTGGACTTACACGTAGACGATCATTGGGTATTTCTTCGATTTATCCAAGTTCGGCGGCAGCCACAAGCGTGCTTGCGCTACGATCCCGCTTGCGACTTCAAGCGTAAAGTTGCCCTCCACGGTCGGCAGTTTTCGCTTGCTCAGCTTCTGGATAAGGTCGTCATTTTGCTCCAAGTAATCTCCCCAGGTGGCACCGCTAGCTGCCGTTATCTGTAAAGAAAGAAATTACTTTGAAGTACAGTTACATATCGTGGTCACATTTCAAAATCTTAGATTGGCGAACCCTTTGTGTCAGCCAGAATTGATCATATGAATATTAATATTCATTTTAACATTAAAATGTGAATATAATGGTGTGAGTTACATTAATACAAAACGCTAAGAAGTAGTATGAATAGTATGAATTCATACAATTCGTATGATCAATCGCTCCACTGCAAGGATACAAAATTTGTCATAAATGTACAGATATTTTTCGAACAATATAGCAGTGAATCAAACTTAAAATAAACGATGTTATCGTTGAAAGCGAGTAATAGTATTTATTGTTATATTTGCAGATACAGTATGAGATGAACTTCTTGTTTTTAACTCGTGTCCGCGTCTGCAGACTGTATCATGATTGATAAACGTATCGCCTCTGGGCTTCAACAGTACCCGAGCAAAACAAGTGCTGACGTTCAAATCACACTAACAACGTTCTTTTCGACTCTTTGCCTGTACACATAGCCTTCCAAAGAGATAAGTACAAGAAATTTGTGATATTGTGCACATGTTTCAACAGTAAAAGCAATAAGCTCTTAGGAACCGTTCAACATATTCAGGGCCCTCCGCCAACCCAAAATCGTTAAGGTATTGGATTTTTTTCTATTTGAAGCAGTGAAGATATAATTTTAAACATTATTTTGAAGAGAAGTTTCTATGATCATTTTGTATTTCTTATACGACTGCTAATACTCTATAATTAAAATGTTTTAAACTCCAACTGTTGCTCGCCGAAACTATTTCGACTGTTAGAAACCATTATTTGGGTCGTGTGAACCATTATTTGTGTTTGCTATCGTGCGCGTTGTGTGAAATTTGCATATTGTTTTAGAGTTTGGACCAAAAATGATCCCCACAAAATTAATTGATATTCTTTTTGAATTAGAAAGAGCGTGATGTCCAAACTTACATTAAAATAAAATCGTTTGTATAATTAACTATGTTTTCTACTGGAACTAAGTTCGTATTTATGGTTCTTATACTGAATTATTTATTGAAAACATTTTTGGGGGTAAAGGAACCAGTACTTTAAAATGCTGGTTCATTATATTATTTCCAGTTTCTAAGGAAGATTATTAGGAACAGTAACGTAAGCTATTAGATAGTATTTTAGAGCGTTTAGTTCAAAGAGTACATTCCAATACATTGTAGTTGTGTTTATTTTAGGTTGACATGCTGCGTTAATTAAAAGATCATTATCAAGACTAGAAGACACTTGAATTAACTCTCTATGTTAAGATTTTTCAGAATATGACCATTTCCATAAAAAACTTCTTTATGGAGGTAAATTGACTTTCCGCATGTTGCGGACAATGCTTCAAGTTGAAATAGACAAATGGTAATACTGTTTGGGGCTAAAAGTCTCACCGTGGCTAGGCACACAGCAGATACAGGATAACTAGAGTTAACTCTTTATTATTTAGTTTATCCTGCACATAGGCAACTTTAATATGGAGATAAGTCTAGATCGACTTTCCGCCTGTTGCAGAGAATGCTTTAACTTGAAATAGGCAAATGGTAATATTGTTTGGGGCCAAAGAGTCTCACCGTGGCCAGGCGGACGGCAGATACGGGAAAACTAAAGTTCACGCTTTCTTGTTATGTTTATCGAGGACATAAGTATATTCGTAGACAACTTTAATGTGGAGGTAAATTGAGATCAATTTTCCGGCCGTTGTGTCAACTGTTTGGGGCCAAAGAGTCTCACCGTGGCCAGGCGGACGGCAGATACGGGAAAACTAGAGTTCACGCTTTCTTGTTATGTTTATCGAGGACATAAGTATATTCGTAGACAACTTTAATGTGGAGGTAAATTGAGATCAATTTTCCGGCCGTTGCGTCAACTGTTTGGGGCCAAAGAGTCTCACCGTGGCCAGGCGGACGGCGGCGGGGCCTGGGCCCGAGCACGTGAAGGCGGCGCGCGAGAAGTCTGTGCTGAAGGAGGCCGACGCGTAGAGGCAGGCCGTGCCGTTCTGGTACGGCTGCACCAGGCTGCACGACAAGCACTGCAGATCCGGCGTTCCTTGATCGTTGATGGAGTACACGTGGCGCTGCGCCGGGTAACGAGGGGGAGCTGCCTGGAAGTAGCTGCGCATAAGATAACACTGGGATGAGTCATTTTTGACCACCTTAAAAAGGTACATCATATAAAATATGTGTGTTTGTAACAGGAAAGTGACAAACATGTGATACAAATGAACTACAAGATGACGTATACATTTTTATGAATAAAATAAAGAAAAAATGAAGAATCTCTGAATAAATACAATAAATAATAAGCGATGATTCCGGTCATATGTCAAATATTCTACTTCATCGACAGAAGCTTCGATCTCTTTTGCGAGATACTCATCAGTATCTGAAAGTATATTATTAAAAACTATATTGTTACAATTTTATACAATATTTATAAATCAGATTTATGTTTATAATTCGCAAGATGAATAATCTACGTTAACAGATATATTAACAGTGAATTACCTGTAACTAATTTGAGGTTATGACACCCGAATTGAATATTTAGTGCTAGTATAAAAATTGACATTTCGGAAAACAGTATTTTATATCAGACGATACACTTAGTTGCAATTCCCTTCAAGTCCGGGACATCGTGCATGTTTGAACATGGACAGAAAGAAAGAAATGTTGTAAATGCAAACAGGGGGATGCAAACACTGGGCAAACATTTTATAAAAATTATAACATTTATAAGTGGAATTGTGAAGGAAGGAAAAGTGGAGGGTTAAATTCTTAATTGTGTAATTAAGGTTGCCATATATCTCGACAAATTACAAGGCAAGGGTAGATAACAAATGTAAAATGATTAGTGCAGAATAAGGTAGATGGAAAGCTTCTGGGAATGATCTGCAGGTAGAAGGTAGTTGAAGGCTAGTGGTATTGGTGGCAAAAGGCTGAAGGCGTATTTAGTATAAGGGCGTATGAACGCGAGTGGTAGAAATTTTAAATTAAAAACACTAAAAGAAATTACTTCTAACAAAATGTTAGAAATTTAAAAGAGTCTCAAGCCTAAAAGAAGCCTCTGAGCTAAATTCAAATCGCCTGTTTCGTTGCCCGAAGTAATACCTCGTTTCTCCGCTAGATGGTGAAAGGAGCGTAGCAAAATTTGCGTGGTCAGACGGAAGTGCGGGTCTGATGGCCAGAGTCGCGTCACGTAAAATGAGGCACTAACTAAAGCGGTGTAAGTAAAGTTATGAGTAGGAGCGGATTTCTATGATTTTGCAAATTTTTGTCCTATTCTTCGGTGCGTAGCTAAGTGAAATTTCTTGTTATTTGGTTATAATATGCTGCTATATAAATTAATATGCTAGTGCATATTTGTGCATATTTCGCCTATTTTTCCTGTTGGTGTACATTCGTGTAATTATAGACGTATATTTTGTATATTTCACTAAAATGGATGACATCTTTTAAACGTTCCATCTTTTCATAGAATCTATTTAGTTGTGAGCCGTTTATTGAGTCGAAAGAGCTTGTCACAGTTGGTGGGATTTTTTTTTCTAAAGATGATAAAATACTTGGGCAAATGTGAGATTTCCTTGAAAACACATTTTTTAAACAGAAGAAATACAACAAGAGATACAATGTACTTAATAATTCTTTAAAAGTCCAATAATTTGTAGGCAGACTCAAAATAACATATTTTTATTTTACAATTGGGTATAACCCGGTCGCAGCTAATCACATAAATAAGGTAATACGAGTATATCTAACATGCAATAATAATAATAATAATCATAATAACAATAATAATAATAATAATAATATATCGCTCTTAACTGAGGCATCTTCTAAATCAACGCACACCACTAAAGTTCAACGAAAGATATTCAATGTTGAACAAAAATACCAGATTGAAAGTGAAACAAGCAGGCTAATGGTAGTTGAGAAGCTAAAACAATGTACTTCTCTAAGGTGAAGATGTACTTCATTATTTCTCTCGCGAAATTAAGAGGATTATATTATATTTGCACATAAATATATCTTTTCATTCCATGCATGAGTCTCCTGAATTTTATCAAGAAAGGTTTATAGGGGAAATGAAATACTGTTAATTTTAATTACATATTTGAAAGCGTATTTCATATTTTTAGGTCATAAATTCTTATTTTTAAAAGTATATATTAAGATATTTTAGAGCATAAATACCATCTCCCTATTTATGAGAATTAGATAATATTATACGTGAAATCTCCGGAATATATGCACATCTCACAGCTTTCCAAGTTCTTGTATATGTTGTAAATATTTTCATTTTTAATTTTGTTATCTTCCAACATATATTACTAATACAAGTTAAACTATAAGCTTGAAGATGGCTAAAAGAGTTAACCGAAAAATGCTTACTTCTAATGACTATTTACAACAGAATAAATCTATTATATGAAAAAAACTGAATGTCTTTAATTGATAAGGATAGATTTTTAACGTCCCATGTTTTCTAACATGTGATATAGACACTCATAAGAAGAAAAAAATGCCATTCGGTTTTTGAGTCAGATAGCGATAGTCAGTCAGCGATAGAATCTTTTTGCGTCTGTTTCAAACAACCTGTTCTGCACAAGGAAATCTATTCTGTGTTTGTAACGTCTAATTCGTTGAGCCCATGCTTGAATTTTCTCTTTTAGCTTCTCAACTACCATTAGCCTGCTTGTTTCACTTTCAATCTGGTATTTTTGTTCAGCATTGAATATCTTTCGTTGAACTTTAGTGGTGTGCGTTGATTTAGAAGATGCCTCAGCTAAGAGCGATTTATTATTATTATTATTATTATTATTATTTATTATGATTATTATTATTATTATTATTATTATTGCATGTTAGATATACTCGTATTACCTTATTTATGTGATTAGCTGCGACCGGGTTATACCCAATTGCAGTGTAAATAAAAGTATCTTATTATTAATGGCGTTATTTCATGAGTCCTCCCAGTCGCAGGCGATGAAGCGCTGATATCATTTCCAGATGAGAAGATTTTGGAGAGCCAACAAGTACCTAACAAACTTCTTATCCACTGGCAATGTGAAACGTATCAAATGACGTGATTCATGTTCTAACAACTAAATTATTAGACACACTGACTGTACTCACATGCGTTGATTTTTAACGTCCCATCCGTACAGGGCGGTGGCGGTTAGGTTGAGGGTCACGACATCGGAGACCGTAGCTTGGCTGCTAGTTGAACTTCTAAAGACTGTGGGACGCGTGAATCGCTCGCCGTTTAAGGTGCGAGGCCACAGCGCCACCCAGGCATTTGGACCACTTGGTCGAGGAGTGCCAACATCCAACCAGCCTTTCGTCTCAGAATCAGTGAATTCCTGCACACGCGGAATGTGTTCAGAAACATAGTCAAATACCGTATCTTCAAACAGTCATATAATCATATCACATTTATAAGTTAGAATTAGTTTCTCTATTACCCCGTTTCAGTTAAGATTTTTTAAAAATTTTTTATGTACTAAAAGGATAAAATACACAATCAAATTTAATGTGTTATCTTGTACTACGTATCGGCCAATTCATCACGTCATGAATAGGCACAGAATTAGAAAAACGGCAAGATCAAGTGGCAGTTATTTTCAAATTAATAAAATCACACATCATTATGTCGATGAGCATAATATTTAGAATCTCACGACGTTCATTCGTGTATTTCTATAATACTACATTAATAAAAACATCATAATATTCCATTATTTCTTTGTACGGTAATAATAGTAATTTATATGACATAGGGCTAAAAAGGACCATTATTTGTTCGTGAAAAATTATGCCACTCGGACTAAAGCCCTTCTATTATAATAATATCACCCGCAAATAATGGTATTTTAGCCATTTAATGGTATTTGTGGTATATTGAATTATATCTTATACCATTGATTTCGGTAATATTTTCATTTTTATTGGTCGTAATGAATATCGGACACAATCCGATAGCGCGCTACCATGTTTATTAGTTGCTTTGACACCGAGCGTAAACAAGTCTAGGAAACTTTGCAGCTGAGAAGTGGCATATAAAGAAAAGAAAGACTTGGAAATTCCGGAGGAAATACGAGTCGAACCTGTTGAAGCGGTCATGAGTTTACTATTAAAAAAGTCGAAAGTCACATATGACAAAGAATATGAATTATTCAAAGCATGGAAGTCAGAGAAAAATAACTAGTTTTGCAAAGATGTCTTACTGGCGTGTTTTGCTAAGAAGGCAGGTTCAGTTTTGAGCAATTTTCTTGTTATTTTCAATTTGATTCATTCCATGCGAATAATTCATTAACAGACAGAAAAATACAAATCTTTAACATTGTGGGCTCAGTATTTCATGTTTAAATCAACGCTTTAAGTTGATGAATATTTGACATAAGCGTAATTTACGTAATTTTAAATCATTTTTACTTTACCGTATACGTACGTATACACGGAGTGATGTACGTAGTATAGGGAAAGTTATGTATTACTGCGCGAAAAAAATAATGGCGAATTTTCGGAGGAAAAAAATTCATTGCCGGACCGTGATAACGAAAAAGTGGATAAAACCAGTTGCTAAATTAAGAAAAAAAACCCTAACACGAGATGTAGCCCGAAACCCTCATTTGTGGGTCCTTGATATCGAAAAACCAATTCAAAGGAAAGCGTCGGTCTGTCTGTCCATCCATCTGTGAACACTGCTAGCGCCTAAACCATACGTATGATTTCTTCAAAAATGGATATTCCCCGGTCGATCTGGTTCTAATCAAAGCTTTGAGATTTTGAAAAAGATTCTTCAAAATTTGGGGGTACTTTAAATAAAGCCCCCCGGACATTTTCAAAATTTTCTCAAACACGCTCCTAATTTTTTCTTTAAACTTTTGGTAGGTATAGTGCCTAATGTATTTTATGAGATGACAAAAATGCCATATTGCTCTATTCTTTTGTTTTTTCAAAAATTGCAAAAATTTATTTTTTTGATTTGTCTCTCACGTCGTTAATATTTACATTAGCGGCGAATTGTTTACATTATTATATTTATGAGTACATGTGCTTTAAATAATGTCAAGTAAAGTTTATCGAAAACACAACCGTTTTCTGTGCAAATTAGCTCAAATTTCGGCATTTTCAGAAACGCTCAAACGCCATTTTTTTATAAATGGCTAAAGAAATTCTTCAAACTTGTCGATCGGATAGTGCTAATGGCACTCTTTAATATGACGTAAAGTTTATTTTGAGAATATTTTTTTTGTTTTTTCAAAAATTACACATATGTAATTTTTTAAAGGATCTCTCACATCTTTAATATTCACATTACGAGCAATTTGTAAACATTATTATATTTGTGGGTGTAAGTGCTTCAAATAACTTCAAATATAGTATTTTGAAAACTCAAAAATATACTGTGAAAATGAGCTTTAAATTTCGCATTTTTAGTAGCGCTAAAACGCAATTTTCTTTAAAATGGCCCATAATTTTTAAAAGAAAATTTCCATTTAGGTCTAGGTTTTTGTGTTCTTTAAGAATCTAAAATTAATATTTTCGTTCTACCAATAGTAAACCGAAAAATTAAGAAAATGACAAAAAAATGTACTTTTGGCGGTGATTTATTTATTTATTTATTTATTTATTTACGTCAAAAACAGTTAAAAACTGCGTATGACGAGTTATGGGGAGAAGTGAATTTTGTGCACGTTTTCATAATTCTGTGGTGTCTATCCTAAACCATATTCTAGTCGAATTTTGAATACAGAAAAGAGAGGTTTTTTTTTCGAGTTTTGTTGACAAAATATTCGCTCCTATATAATAAAATATATTTTCAAAGGTAAATTAGCTATAAATTCCTGCCCTGAACCCTCATGTTCTTCATGAAAGAATAATACTTTTTGCCGCGATAATATAAAAAACGATAATTTGAATAACTATATTTCCCACTGAAATTCAGAAGACGTGCACAAATAATGAAGTTACATTTATGTCCAGAAGCAAAACAAGGGACCATCTCAGCATTTGCTCAAGGATCAGGGAAACTGGACGAAAAACCTGATCGAGATGGGGGCCATCAACCCAGAAACTGTGGTACAATGCTTGTTACAGGTTCTTTAGAATTATACAGTCCAAATGATAAATAATTACATTAATTATCATTGTTAAAATTAATTCTACTTTCCTTTTTGATGCTCGGTATAGTCTCGAATTGTATAGAAACAGTTATGCAGCAGAAAAGATTTTACTTGGGACTTAAACTTTTCTATTGAATTTAATCGTTTAATGTCTTAGATAATAATGTCTTTAATAGATGATAGCTGGCAAGTAAGAGTATGTGGCAATTCCGAATAGCTAGTGAAGACTCAAGGGAATAGAAAACTAATACTGGAAAGTCTGTGCCATTCTGTAGCACCACTAGTTTGAATATTGAAATTTTCAAGAAACATATAGGATACGAAAGTAAGAAATCTAATAATCTGACGAAACATGAGATTGAACAATTTCTATATGAAGATTCCTGACAACTAATTTCTAATGCGTACAGTATTTCTGAGTACCGCAATAGCTTTTTGATGGTGTTACAATGTGGCTATTTATTTTTCTGAATGCATTGCTTTCACATGGAAGTTGCTGCAGTTCAGTACTGCGTATAGTAGCTGTGGGAACGAGTAGATGCTATGAACTGCATCAATTGATAACGACAATATTCAAGACAAAGGAAAACTTATGGTTGTAAGCATCCTGGATTCAAAAACCAGTAAGAAGCCATTTTTTATAGTTTTAAAGGGAGAACATGGGAATGGAATGAGTTTAAACCTAAAGTATTTCGCCATGAGACCAAAGAAGATACGGCATTGGCAATTGTCTGGTATCCAAGAGGGGAAATTCTGTACAGCATGTTGGTATTAATACGTTACATAAGATACCTAGGATTGTTGCTGAATATATTGAACATCCGGAGAAGTGCACATGTCATTCTTTGCATTTCTGTAACTCTCTCAGCACTTTCCGGAATAGATATACTAACTCTTCAGCGACACAGTGGATGGCGTTCTGAACACGTTGAGGAGACTTGTGGAAGCAAACATTGGTTGAAAAATAAATATTGCCAGGAATATTTTACAGTGCGATGGACAGGCAACGTCTGTCGGAGATGAGCAAATCCTTATCCATACAACCATCAAATATTGGAGGAATTACATTTGAAAACTGTAGCAATTGTAATACCACTGTAAACATTCGTAAGGGAAGCAAGGAACCGACGTTACATTGATATTAAAGATGAGTTTTTAACCAGAAGCACATTATTGTATACGATGAAATAATGGTTGCTAGGCGACCATTTAAATGTAAACAAGTTTATTTCGTCCTATGTAATGACGATTTTAGAATCTGAAAATCCGGCATTAAACAATACACAAAATCAATGGTATAAGATAAAATATTGTTTTTGGCCTAGTTTATTTTTTTGTTTAAAATACGATCATATAAATTTCAAATGCGCACTACATTCTGTTTATGTATACTTACAATTTTTCGTGCCCAGGACAGTGCAGTTTGAACAGAAGGGGGATTGTAAGAAGAGACGGTAACATTGCTTTGAATGCGATTTAACCAAGTAACGAGCACTGTTTCATTGCCGGCCCACGCCACATTTTGCAGAATCCTGAAAAATACCAAATGTTCATTATACACTTGAATGTTTGAAGGCATCCAAATCTCTTTAATGCTTATTTATTTGAATCGTTTTAAATTTTGAAAATGGGTATATGTATATGGCATTTTAGGGACGGATTAATCAGACTTTCTCCACCTCGTGATGATCTGGCCTGAGTACTGCTTTTATTTACAATCTTTTCTTATTCATGCCCGGAGTAAGGAAGCCATGTGGCGAGCTTGACGAATTCGCTTTATCGAATCTAGCATACTTGGACTGCCTGAGCTTTTCTTTCTTTTTTAATTTTATTTATGTAAAGTCCATCAACATCAAGGAAGAATAGTGACAATTATTGGGTTTAACGTTATGTAACTGAAGATGACATGATATGGTGATGATAGGGGTGAAAGGGCATGCCCGAGGCGCGGACTCGAACCCGCTATCCTTGGATCAGCGGTCTCTATGACACTACTGCCTCGGCGATCTCGGCCACCAGGAATCGGTGAGCTTTTCTTTCATTAACACAGTCATATGAACTCAGACAATTGTAATGGAGAGCTACAGCTCTATTTTTGCCTCAACCGGGAATCAAACCAGGGATCGAAACACGAAAAACCAGCGCGCTGACCATGAGCCACCCAAAGGGAATATTGAAAATATTTATGCAAATACATGAGATTATGAGATTGCAAAAGTGTAATTTTGAATTCACACACGTCTCTAAAAAATTAATTGATTTTGTCAATGTTGAAAGAGAGAAAATCTACTGCTACATTACCAATCTCAATGCCAGAAGTTAGGTTGAAGGGCATGACGGTTCACAGGGCACATGTTACTTAATCTAGTAGAAAATAGTAATGTTGACAGGAAATTAAAAGTGAATTAAAAAAATACAACGGTTGATTTATTTTGTAGCAGAATTCTGAGTTTCCAGTTTTAGTTACAATATTTTATTCAAGGATGAATGGTAAGCCAACCAAAATAATATTTTTAACGGGCTGATTTAGCTCATAGAGTTAATGCATCTCTGCAGAGTTTCTGACCGGGGATCCTAGGGTTCCATCCCCGACAGTGACAGATTTTTTGACACTAGCTAGAACGCTACAAGGAAGTCGAATTCAGTCTCTTTCTTGAGGGAAATTCTAACGGCCGGCTGCTCCAAACAGTAGTTTTTCATGTTTTTTTTACCAATACCAACCGAACGCCGGAGTACTATAAAAAAAGAACCACGAACTGCGTGCGATCTTCCTTTCCCTTCCTTGTTTTATCTTCTCCGCCGTCACATACACACACACTTAATGCGTTCCATTACCACACTGCGGGAAGACCAGTCGGGACCAGCTTGTTCCGACTGGAGCGCTGCCCCACATGGGGAGACAGTTGAGATAAATTCCCAACAAGCCAACGTCTGGGTCAACGGCAAATCTCATTATTCAGCGGTGGAAATCCATCACTTCCCACGTTAAAATATCCACTGTACTAATGACAATAGTGGTTCACACCGGAACAAGCTCTAAGCTCCCGACTGGTCTCCTTTGCCGTGATAACTGATCAAGATCTTGTCACCACTCCTGGGACGCGGGTGTCAGGAGAGAGGTCATAACTCGACCAGAGTTACAAAAGCATTAGAAAGAGTGCCAACTATTGTCACTACAATCATTGACTACAAGTTCTTTTCTCAAAATGGCACTTGCATTTCTTACACATACACTACACAGTTTTAACTGTTTTATGACAATAAATAAATAAAAATAATTCTTCAACTACTGCAAAAAAAATGAAATCGTATTTTTAAATGATGCTCAAACTTGCCAGTAATTCTACTAGTGGCTTCTTATATGGGAGAGAAAAAGACAAGTACTTACTCCACTCCAGTATCAGGAGCATCCAATTGTTTCGAGTCGATCTCTTTTTTGTAAGATTTGCTACGTGTAAAGTAACAGTTGGATTATCTGTTCCGGGCTGCAATAAAATATAAGTTATTAAGAACCATTTTTGCAATATTATAACTATATTATATTATAATATTATAACATGCTTGTAATGTTATTAGTTTTATTGTATTGAGTAACACTAACGATAACAATCGAAAAAGCAGACAAATATCTTAGAGACAGACGGTCAATAATATTTTATTGATGAATCACAAAGAGGTATTAACACATTTCCTCTAGTAAATCAGAGAGTTTTTTGACCTAAAACTAACCTTTGGATAGAATAGTAGTTCCGGCTTGGTGTATTGTTCAGTGCCATAAGTGACGTAAGTAAACGGTTTCACCTTCCTATCATCGAATTTGGCATATACCAAATATGAACCATTGGGAGAGAACCACATGGCAGAACCGGAACTCAGAACTTCCTCTGTGCAGAAAGAAACAATTCTAATTTTATGAGATGAGATTATCCCGCTGGTAACAAATTATTGAATAGTTTAATGATTATCGACTACTCTGCTACTGTGATAATTTAAAAAAATAAAATCTGTAAAAATGTCCTTTTGTGATATAACTAGTTTCATTGAAAATTGCGTAAACAATAATATTATTGAGAAACCTTATTTTTAAATTACCGCGACGAGAAACTTTTTTACATTTAGTGCTAAAATTCCTGGCCAATAACACAAAAAATAACAACAAATTGCACCAAACAACTTTTTAACACCAAACAACTATGAAAATAACTTACCTTCGTACACCCAGTCTGGTACACCATTGTAGAGAACGTCTGAACCATCTATCGTAAGTTGGATCGCAGTTTCTGAGTCAGAGATGTTTTGAACGTAGTAAACATTGTTGTTGAACACATAAGCCACTCCCTCCCCTTCAGGGGACAGCAACGCTGTTTGAAGGTATTCCTCTTGTTGAAGATTCTTCCAAGCTCTGGATCAAGTTTCAAATTCCCATATAATAAATGTTACAAAATAGCAGGGTTGCCAGATTGGGAAATTCTGTCCCCAAAATGGAGAATTTTTCCGTTGTGGGGAAAAATGGGAAACAAATGGACGGGAAAATATTTGGGGATTTTTGAGGAAGGTATTTACATCTGGAGTCGAGTTAGAAATATTATTCTCTCAATTATTATGAATAAAGAAGGAAGAACATAAGTTATTCTCTCTCACTTTTATGTATCAAGAAGATAAAAATAAATGACAAGCATAGAGAAAGAAAAACGAAGGTAGTATAGGGTTTAGAGCGTAGAGAACAAATATCCCTCCTCTGTCGTTTCGAGCAGTTCAAAAGAAGATGATTGGTTGGTTTGAATGTAAGGGAACAGCACATGGATTTGCCAGGTTCAGTTCATGTCGTTTGTCGTAATTTGGAGAATATTTTCGTTTAAAAGTTGGGAAATTTTGTTTCATTGGAGACGTTATTTGGGGAAATTCCGGAGTAGTGGAAAGGAAAAAGACCTCCCAACACGTCTGGCAATCCTACAAAATAATTGCATTACGTGTATATCTGGTGTAGTCGTTACGAAAGCAGTACTCATGGTATGACCTTTGAACGTCAGCGAATTCTTTGAACAAAGTATATTGATGTGGGTGCGAATTAAATTGTTTTGGTTTCCCATCCTGCAAACTCAATGTCTTTTAAGCGTGTTGACGTAGGAACCAATGTAAAGACAAACTGATGGAGAGTAATATGACGTTTAAACTTCATTGTTAAACTACAGTTCCTACAGAAAGTTTTAAGAACCTTCTACCTAGAAATATATTAGTAAGATGTATTCCAAAGCAAATAGTGTTTTGTGTATTATGTGATATCTGCCATTTTCTATCCTCATCAGATGTTGACCTCTTCTCCACCACCTTATGCCGTTTAAATTTTAATTCATTTGATAATTTTTAGTTATTCTCAAATGTGATTACCTTGTGTCAAAGAAGCTGATCAGAAGAGAAGATCTTTTTTCGTATATGTATTACTCCTATTTAACCAGAGTAATAAGTAATTTTAAATACAATTTTACAATACTATTTTGGTACGATTCCCGCAGTCGGTAAGACTTGTAACCATTATCCATGTGAAATCAGTTACTTGGATAAATTATTCAAAATTCAATGTTTTTTGTTTTTTCTCAGTTTTACCTTGTATAATATTCTTCATTAGTTTTATTTCTGGGTCTACTGAACGTTCTTGGTAGGTGGAGCGTAGATATTGGATATCTTTAACGTTTAGGGCAATTTTGAATTTGTTTTACCCAGGCAGTAAGTCCCGGGTGACGAAAAAAATTGGGCAGTGTGTTGATGCAATGGTCAACGGCTTCCATATACAATTCAATAATCTTTTATAATGTTGATTTTTTATGATTAAAATATTATTTTCTAGTTATACTGTAAAGTATAGACTTGATATTCAAAGAGGAAGCGGCCTTAAGGAACCAATTTGTAAGACACCATTATTTCACTCTCTGATATGGTCATGTTCTTATGAGAATTCAGAGATAATTAGTAATAATTAATATAAATAATTATTTTTAATTCATAGAAGATTGATATTTACGAAGGAAGCAATCTTAATGAATGATATGTAAAATATTATTATTGTCCTCCTTTTATATGTATTTTGTATTCTTTAATAATGTTAGAATGAGTATCCAGGGTTAATAATATTTTTTAAAACTTCGTTTAGGTTGCGGTAAAGTAGAATTAACTAACTTGTTTATCAAACACCATTAATTCATTATACATCCATTCTGCGATTGAAAAGCTCGAAAGTAAAAGATAACTCTGAAAATTATACCTTTTTATTACAATTTTTGGTACCCATTTGTTCTTCCATCTATTGTCCACGTTGTGTGATAATTAAATAATAGCTCAATTGCTATAGCTTCCGCGTTGTCATTTTAATATAAACATGTTAAACCCAGAGAAACTCCGTAATACTAATCATTTAAAGTTCTGTTACTCATAAATGCAACGAAGTATAAAAACGCCTGGAATGTAAATATTAACAACGTTACAGACACGAAAAATTGTATAATTTTTGAAAATCCAAAATGGCAAAAAAATCAAAATGGCATTAATGTTATCTCTACATTTAGCATTTTTCCGTCCAATTGTTTTTTAAACTCATCACGTTATTACAACGTGATAGTGCTTCTGGAAGCTAAAATTAGAAGATAGTAGTTTTAAAAGCACCCACCTTGTTTTAAAGTTGTATACTGAATATTTTGCTTCCGTTGAGTGTCGAAAACCCTGAAAGAAAGTAAGCCCATAAAATAATTATTTCTTGTTTTGATTTTAACTATTTACATTGCACAAAGATTACATTCTTGTTTCACTCATTCCTCCCCCCCTCTCTCTCTCTTTCTCTCTCACTCACTCTCTCCCCTTCTCTTTATCTCATTTGCTCTCAACTGAAAATACTACCACGAACAGTGTATTTACACATTTCTCTGGGATTCTTTTATGTGTGTCTTCTTCAGTTTTAATGGTATTAATTGAATATCTCTAGAAATACGTGTTTAAGATTATATTATTCACAAGCTGTTTAGATTATAATCTTTGAGTTATAGCGGCAACATCTAGAAGATTAACATTTGAAATTCTTTAACTTACTGCTTTCACATCGTAGCTCCACAGCAGCTTACTCTTGTCTGCGGACAAAGTCCAAGTGCCTACGTTCTGGTTGCGGTTTGCCTGTTGGCAGATAAAATACTAGTATTAGAAACTCCCTTCAGGGTGCGCAGTTTCCATTAATTGCGTCGTTAGCAGCAACGAATGTATAGAGGCGATGAGCAGTGTTTCCAGATCCCCGTGTGTAAGAGCCTGGATTGCCTCCAGCTGGGTTCCGGATTCGGCAAGCAGTGCCCATCCTCATGGGTTGATGTTACGGGTCATGTGAATACTGTTTAGTGCTTTGGTTTAGTGACCTAAATATAAAGCTGGTCAGCTGTTAAGCTTCAAGCTGGCTAGACAATCCCACTCCGGTTTGGGTGGATGATCTACATCGCGTATCCGGATTTCAGACCAAAGGTGTACTTACACACCCGAGGAGAGTGGTAATCAAGCAAAAAGACATAGGAATCCTTCCTAGGGACTTGACACCCCCCTTCCCAGTGTTCCAGGGAGGGACATTAGAGGAAGGCTCCTGTTACCTACTTTTACCCAGAATTGATGTTAACCATTGCCGGGAGTGTCCTATTACCAGGTAAACTTCATAGGATATAAGTGTACTATTCTTGCGTTTGCGTGAAATCTTAGAAGTGCTACAACACCAAATAATATCTCCCTTTATTTATAATGGTCTCGTAATATAATATGATTATATGGTACTTGAACCTGCGAAAGTGCTTCCAATGAGGAAAAAGTTTTCCCAGCTGGAATTTGAACTCAGGTACTTTGCTTAGCACGTCAAACATTACTCCACACCAACTGCATCAGTGATAAAACATTCCAGACGCTTCAAAAATGAAGTTGAACATTCAAATATTTTGCAATAATTATTTCAAAATCTAATTTTAAAGAACAGATTTTAAAATGTCTATCTTCAATAGTGCAGTTGTAGGAAGACGCCGAAAAAAATGTTTAATTCATCAAAAATGTAGGAATATCAATCAAAATCAGACCAGCGACATTTAAAATGCGTACTGTTGGCACACAGGCGGCCAAATTAATTTAAGTTTGGCGCCGTTCTTGGAATTCCATCATTTATAACAATTATTTGGTACTAATTACCAGCGAAGAACATGGATTTCATATGTCGCACCTTCGAGAAAAGTTACTTTCCCCCCACAAAACCGCAGGCTGGCTTTTCAGAAAGAAAGGGAATTTATTTGTTGCATGAAACTCTTTGGAAGAACTGAACTGCTTTCAAAGACGCCCGTTATATTGGCCACATCCCGGGCGCTAAGCTAAAGCTTTATATTGCTTTGAGCTTCAGAGTCTAGAGCGATTCTAATTTTATCCTTCAAGATCCATCAAGATTTATCTTGATGGGTGGATATGCGCGTGGTGTTGTCGTTTGACGAGCTGTCACTTTGAAATTCTTTTGAATTCTTCTGAATGTCGGGAAGTGCGTTGAACTCATGTTTTATGCTTCATGTTTTATCTGTTTAATGTAAAAAACAGTTAAAAACAGTTTGTGACGTAGAGTAGGGATAAATGTGTTTTGTGAACGTTTTCTTACATTCTAGCGAGTTCTCCATACCCTAACCCTGATACATGATGAATTTTGAATACAGATGGAAACGATCGTTTGTTTTCGAGTCGCCAGTTAACTGAAATTAACCCAACTCAATTTTCTTTTTTTAAAAATACTATTTAAATATAATATGAAAGAAAAAATTAAAAAATTGAATACCTGGATTTTGTACGAACGTTTATTACAATAATTTGATATTACCATCTTATGCAGCGTTGCCATACTACGCAGCGATGGATATTTGAGATGTTTTTCTGAGAAGTTCATTTTTAGCGACTTGAATGGGAAAGCGATAACATAAGACGGCTTTAACGTTAATGTTACAATGTTTCTACGTTCAATAAAATGGTATTCAATTTTATTAAGTTGAGAAGAATGGACATACAGATATGCATAATAGTCCAGTCAGACGGTGCTCAAAAATGGCAAATAGCGGAAAGTTTTGGTGTAGTTTTGATAATTGGGTCCTGTATGTTTTTGGAGTTGCTGAACTCGAATAGCAAAAAGCACTAAAATTCACGTTGCTCTAGCGGCTAAATGGCAGGTTGGAGAAAAAAACCTTAAGGCATAAAATGTAGGCAATTTTATCTACTTTTATTCCGTGTATGACCATTACTTATGAAAAGTGGATGGTTTTCGAGTTATTGGGAAAAACCTGAAAAATGTCGGACATTTTACACGTTTTTTTGCGAAAAAAAACTGTTTCTTGGCAAACGTTTTGTTAGCAAACCTGATATTCGTGTTCAGCGACCCAAAAAACATACAGGACCCAAATATCAAAACTAAACCAAATCCTTTCCCTATTTTCGACCATTTTACTAAACTAATGATGATATCTTGCGCCTTCAATGCTTCCTCCACTCTAACATCGAAGTGGCCCACGGGCCCACATGTTTTCACTGGCCCGTACTAGCCCTTAGACCCCGACCTATCAGTCGGTATTTGGCCGATGGAGTTACCATGATCTCGCCCAGGTAGCGCTCCGCTGTGCCCCGTAGATTCGAGTGTTTGGATTCAGAGAGTAGCACGTTCTTTTGCGCCACCGATTCCGCCATTTTATAATAATAATTAAGAAATGCGCACAAGTGTGCATGGAGTTTACAGTTCAGTCTTCGGAGCTGAGCTCCGTAATTGTTTTCTTGTTTTCCTTACATGAAAGCACATGATACTTGGTACACTTTTCGTTGCACAGTTTGCACACGCATAGATCACTGGCGGTGTGATATGTGGTTGTCTTGCAGAGTTTATGGTGGAATCCATGCACCGCTAATCTGTTTACTACACTTCTCATTTCCTGGTTTGGTTTTGTCCAACTCCTGTCAATCATGGCACTCGTGCAGTAGAAAAGTTCTTCCACATCTTCTCTCTTCTGTTGACTTTCTGCTAGCAGTTTGTTGTATGCTGTGGTAGATGGTAGCAGTAGATTATATCTTAGGTCCTCAATTAGGAAGGGCTCTCTGGTTAATAGATACACGTATCTGGATGGTGTATATTTTGATACGCCTAGTACTTTCTTCAGGTACAGTGCCTTGATGTTTTCTAGTACTTTTAGATCTCTTAGTTTCAGGTATTCTCCTATTATGTGGATTCCATATGTTAATATAGGTATTATCTTTGTTTTGAAAATTTTAATTGCCGTTTCTAGGGATATTTCTCGAATTTGTCTGATGTCTCTCATTGCAGCTATGGCGGCGATTGCTTTTTGTTTTACATGCTTGTTGAAGGTGGTTCCTGATGTTTGCATGGTAATTCCTAAATATTTGTAGTCATTAACTACTTCGAGTTTTTCGGATCCAATCTTAAGCTTTTCTTTCTCCGCTACCTTTCCCCCTCTTCTGAAGATCATTAGTGCGCTTTTGCTGATGTTGATTTTCAGTCCGTTTTCCTCGGCCCATGTTGCGAGTTTGTTTAAGCTATTTTGTAGATCTTCGTGGTTTTTGGAGGATAAGGCCATGTCGTCGGCATAGAGGTATGCTTTGGTACTTTCTGTGGTTACCGCTTGTATTATATCAGCTGTTGCGATGTTGTACAATAGGGGGCTCAGGGGGTCTCCTTGTAGTACCCCGTTAGTTTGAGTGACTGCTTTAGATCTTTCAATGTTATTGTCTATGGTTATGGTGTTGTGTTTTAGCATGTTTATTGTGGTGGTTGCGAGATAGTTTTCTGGTCCAAGCATTTCTTCCAGTTTTCCTTTTATATTTTCACGAACTGTGGAGTCAAATGCCTTGCTGTAATCGATGAAAGCTGTATAAAGTTTTCCTTTGGGTGTCCTGAGGGCATCTTGTATGTCTGCTTGCAGAATGGAGATGGCTTGTAGTGTTGATCTTCCCTTTCCGGAATCCAAATTGTTCTTCTGGTATTAGATGGTCAACTTCTTTAGTCATTCTTTTAGTGATTATTTTTGTGAAAACTTTGGCGATGGTGTTACTCAGGGCTATTCCTCTGTACGAGTCAGGGGATTGTGCATTCCCTTTCCCTTTGTAAATTAATTTGATGATAGATGTTCTCCAGCTACTGGGGATTTGATTTGTTTCTATGCATTTATTGAATAGTTCCCTCCACGTGTCTGCTAGTACGTGTATGGCTTCTTTTAGATGTTCGTTGTACGGTTTCGTCTGGTCCGGCCGCTTTCCCCGGTTTTTAATCCTTGTATTGTTTCTGTTACCTCGTCCTTTGTTATTGGGTAGAAGTTTTCTGGACTTTTTTCGATTGTGTTGTATGCTTGCTCTGTGTTTTCCGTGTTGAGAATGGCTTTGAAATGTTCTTCCCATTCCTTCATTTGAATTGCCTGAGTGAAAAACGTCTTCCGTGGCTGGAGAGTTGCGAATGGGTTGGTTTCCGCTAAATTTATGATTTTCTGAGCCTCTTGTTCTGTGTGATTTTCTTGTTTTCTTCTCAGAAGCGTTTTGTATTTCCGTCTTGCTTGAGTGTAGATACGAGTGTCTAGAGCGGTTTCCATGTTTTGTAATCTGTGTAGATGTTGTAGGACCTTCTGCCTCTCCTTGTAACATTCGGCATCGAACCATGGTTTGGATCTTCTTTTCTTTTGTGTGTGTCGTACTTGGGCTTATTTCATTATTCGCTCTATCCGCGTTGTTGCTTCTTCGATTTTCCCTTCGTTAATTATTTCTTTTATATTCCTTATTTCCGTTTTGAAATTCTCTACTTTTGACAGATCCAGTTGTCTTCCTATTTTCCCATGTGGTTGTTTTGGGTTTGGCTTTGTGATAGTTTTTGTTTCTACCGTTGTGAGCACTGGTAGGTGTTTTCTGTACGGGAGTTGCATGATGGTTGATTGCATAGAGTTAGTCATTGCTTTCATTCTTGAGTTCAGGAATACTAGGTCTATTGTGCTGCTTCCGTTGTGGCATATGTACGTTGGGTGTTTAGGATTTTTTATTAGTTCAAAACCTTCTTCTTGTAAGTACTCTAATAGTAGCTCCGTTTTGTGTGATCTTTTATCGGTGCGGCAGTTATCTCCTGCAAGTAAAATTGGGTTGTCTTCTGCTTCGCTAGAGCTTCGTTTAGTTCTTCTATTATATTTTCTATTTGAAATCCTGGTTGATAGTAGCTTGCTATCACTGTGAATAGTTTAGTTTGGACTGTTATGGTGTTTGTGGTCTTTTGTAGTATTCTTATTGGCGCTAATGTGGGCTTGAAGTAACAGGATACTCCACCGCTGGGTCTTCCTGCTTCTCCTTGCGTTGCTAGGCTGTGAGTACCATAGTATCCTTGTAAATATATTTCTTTGGTGGCAAATGTTTCGGTTAGTATTAATATGTCGTGAGTTGGTATGTTGAGAGGTGAGTTTCTTTTTATGCTTTCCAAACCTTCTACATTCCACAGGAAGATGTTCCACGATTTTGTTCTTTTAAAGTCTTGAGCCTTCTCGTCCGAACCTACGAAAAATGTATTTCTTCACCAGAACACCCGTTGGCCAAGCTTTTGCCTTGTTGATGATTTCTAGTTCATCATGTGGTATGCCGAGTTTGAATGCTTTTAGTTTCCCTGGTGTGTCGACCTCCTCACATTCTACGAC
This sequence comes from Acheta domesticus, assembly GCA_031308135.1. NCBI lineage: Eukaryota > Metazoa > Arthropoda > Insecta > Orthoptera > Gryllidae > Acheta > Acheta domesticus. The sequence continues at coordinate 58,844,810 of JAHLJT010003656.1, forward strand.
TCCATTATCCCTTTTTTCTGCACATAATCTTTTACTTTTTCCGCCGTGGTTGTTTCGTGAAGTCTTCCTATGTATAGCCATGTTCTGCGTTGTCCTGCTTGAATATCAGATGCCTCCTTCATGTTTCCAATTATTACTGGTTCTCTTTGTTTCCCCCTTTTGTTGTCTGAGACGGGTGCCTGTGTCTTCGTAAATGTGATGTTAGTGATATTTGTCTCCTGCTGGGAGCTTTTATCCGATTCTTCTTTTTGTTTGCTTTCTATCTGGGGCTCTGCTTCCTTTCTGATTGCTGCTTTTCCTGTTTGTTTTATTACGGATGTATAGGTGCTATTTTCTGCACGTGGTTGTTGTACAGATGACGATATTGTCTCGGTTAGTTGCAGTTGAGTTTCTAGAAGTAGGGCCATTTTTTGCATCAGTGTTTCACTGATATTGTCTAATTTGCTGTTTAGCTCATTGCAGGTTTGTTTGGTTTCATTTGGTGTTTTTGTGCTTTCTTGCATGTTCTTCTTTTTGTTAGCAATTATTTGCAGTTTGCAATCAGTGCATAGCCATGTTAGTTTGCATCTGCTTCGTTTGAGCATCTGGAATTCGCCGACTGTGATGTCCGCACATTTGTTGTGTTGCCACCTGTTGCAATACTCGCATTCCACCGCTTCGTCATTTTCTGTAACCTTTAAGTTGCAGATGTTGCATTGAGTGCTATCTTCCTTACTCTTATTCTCTTCTTTGTCCGTGTATTTAGTTTGTGTCATATTTATCTCGTTGTTCTGTTTTCTCTGTTTTGTTTGTCACTTCTGGTCGTATCTTTCTAACCTCACTTCCCGCACTGGTGTATTAATGCTTCACGAGTTTGAAACGGTAGTGAATCTGGTCTTACCTTTAATTCCGTTTGGTTATGGTGGTATTGGTAATGTTCAGACTTACTCGTCCCGATATACTATCTTCGTTGTTAACTGTTTATTGTAATTTTCACAGTTCACTTTCACTGGTTTCACAAGGCACTCGTACTCTCAGGACGAAGATTCCGCCATTTCCGCCATTTTATATCACGTTGTCAGGAGAGTTCCAACTGCGAGGTATTATGGGTGTTGAGAAGCACCAATCTATCCAAAACGATTATTGATTTCTGTGAAAATCTCCATGTTATCAATCGTTATCATTTCCCTTTAACCCCTCAATGCTGTCTGACGTGGCTATCGGGGGAGAGGATATTAAATGGTGGTGATTGCGCTACTCTGTGTATAAGGGGACTCGCGAGAGTCACTATCCCTTGTTGCCACCCCTGCGCTGTTCGGCGAGAGGGCAGGTTCTGGGGAAGTCTCCGTCTAAAGGCGGCTCCACACCTTCGCTATTCGGCGAATAGCGAGCAACTGCTCGCTGAATCCCGAGTAGTGGATGGGTCGCTTGCTATTCGCCGAATGATGAATATTCGGCGCTCGCCCTACCCACTGCGTGTCGGTCTTTTGGACACATCAAAGGGAGCGAACATTCGCTGAACACATCTGCTGGTCGCGATCGGACGAGCAATAGCTCGCTGCTCGGCGAATGCCGAATGTGTGGAGCCACCTTAAGTCAAGGACGCATGCTCTGTCTTCTAGCGCACGCTCCGACACCACCTGAACGGATCGAAAAAAAATGGATATCAGGGAAGGTGATGCGTGGTGGACGGGATGTCCCAACATGCCACGCAACACCGGTGTGCAACCATGCCTTGGTGGGTCCCGTGTCCCCATACCGCCGAACTGATCTCGCCATTGAATGCGTAGCAATCTCGGCTTAATATTTGTAGGTACTACAATTTTTACACTGGGGCTGCTTGGTTCATACTGCGGGTGATTATGTTGACACTGTGCTGCACTGTACTTACCAGAGCAGAATTTTGAAGAAGTGGAGTAACAGACTTGGTCTCGACGTTGTATAACTCGATGCCCTCGGCCGAGTTGCGTCGCGCGATCTCGTTCCCTGGGCAGAAGAAAAGTGTTAGAATACGGGCAGGTTTCGTAGTATCGCGGATTCGGTAGTATACCGATTAGCGTATGGGGCTGTTAAAACAAAGTTTGCTGGCTCAAACCCGAATGCAGTCGTAGATTTTTAAGAGCGAAAAAATCCTTCGTATACCTTCCTTCGGACGGAAAGTAAAGCCGGTTGTCCCGTGTTGTAGATTGCCTTCATGTAAAAGGAGCTAAATTCAAAAGCGCCTCTTCCGTAGCCCGAGTAATACCTTCTTTCTCCACTAGATGATGAAACGAGCGTAGCGTAATTTGCGTAGTGTGACGAAAGAACGGGCCTGATGACCCGAATCTCGCTACGTAAATAAGGTATTATTCAGTTCAATTCAATTTTATTTGTTTGCAGGGTTAACCTATTATAGATTGCTGTGTATTATCACAGCTCTATCGGAAACAATTTCATTACAAATAATCTCTAATAGCATAAAGTAGTTAGTACAAGATACAAAGTAAACAATATAAATAATATAATACAATAATAACTATAAATAAACAATATAAATAGTGCATTAGAATGCAAACAATATAAATAATGCATAACAATGAGACATCCACACGAAGATGAGCCGTCGCTAGACATTGACTTCATCAAAAAACTTCAACGCGCTTTAGAAAACCATAGATTCATTCTTGGTTCCCCATTGAATTCGGTTTTATAAACAGAAATTGAACATACCATTATTTCTACAACGTCTTATTATTTAATATTTTTGTTTTGGTGGTGAATTAACATTCCACGCGCTACCCCAGCAAACAAAACTACATCTTCTTGTTTTTGCGTGAATCATTTTAGACGATGACCTTCCTTAGGAAATGATACTCTCATTTGAGATCAACTTTCAGAGATTCCTATCAATTCTGATTCTTTCAACTCTCAGAGACAATATTTTTGGAAGTCAACCTACTGCATTATTTAGAGTGTATTAATCATATCCGATTTTGGAAAAAGGGTCGATATCAAGGGACAGAGATCATTTATAAATATCATTTCTCTATCCACTATTTCTATTTTTTTAAAGTTAGATTTCTTTTGCTACACACATTTTGTGTCAGTAAAAGCATCGTCTTAGGCATCTACAAATTATTTTTGTTATGAATATTCATTGATGAATGGAAAGGTTTTCAAATTATACAAATATTTAAAGAACTATAAATGTCATTGCATTTTTAGCTATTACTGCGTTTTTAATTAACGTCCATTTTTTGATAAAATATAACACAACTTCACGATTTGCAATATTTTCCTTATTTTAATACAAGAAGCAAACAAAATTCAAACTATGGACTAGTATCTGCCTTGTCACGAAGAAGTACTTATAAGTTTCCGATAGCGAAATGTCTGATTAAAAGTATTCGTTTTCTTGATTCTGTTGAAACTCTGCACCAAGTATCCGTCCATATGGGTCATACAAATCCGGCCATATGGGCCACCAATTATCCGGCCGTATGGGTCAAAACATATGAAGTGCAAAGATGATAGAAACAAGCTTTGATATTCGCCATCCCCCGATAAAGTTAGAATGCTCAATAGTCAGAATTTGATTCTCTCGTTGATTTATTAATTTCATGAAATCTCCTATTACATTAGTCTGGCATTTTTCGTACAACGTTTTGAGAAAAGAGTACAAAGGAATATCTGCATACGCTTCATGCTTTTTAACTGTTCACCGTACAGTATATTCAGCTAAAGTAACATGACTATATTGGTCCTAAACTGTTAATGAACATGAGCCTTGATTCATTGGTGAGTTTCTTGGGTACATAGAATAGATGCTGCAAAAACTCGGCCTGGAGATTGTATCCTTTTTGGTGATCCCTAACACGAAAAACTGTTTTGTAAAATCGGATGTTTGTTTACAACACTATCACGTAAACAATGCATTGAGTATTCCCGAAAATGATGATTCCCTTTAGATCTGACCAAACGCGAATCCCTATTAATTTGAAATAAATCATTTTAATTTTTATTCCGAAACTCCGAAATTTTAATCATTTTCTCAAATATGGCTCCAAATTTGCCCTTAAATTGTTTGCTGAAATACAAATAAAATGTTTGCTTACAAATATGATAGAGATCCGATTTTTAAAACGACCTCGGACGACGTTTTCTGTAAATTTTTGAAACGGATTTGTCAAGAATGCACAAATTCGACAGTGCTATTTCGATTAAAACTGTTGATTTTTACTAATATAACATACATTTTATTTGTGGGAAACATATCGCATATCGTTTGTATTTATTTACATGTGTATATTATAATTTAATGATTTTTTTCTGAACACAAATACATCAGATGATCTTTCATAAAGTTCTTAAAAATAAATCTCAAAAGTTTTTGAGAGTAAATGAGCTTTTAATGGCAATGGTTTCAGAAAAGTTCCAGGATTTTCTCCAAAACTGCTCCTAATTTTTCTCCCAAAAATGTTCATATGAAAAAGGTTTTTGCCTTTCTGTTAATAGTCTGAAAGCCTTATTTCAATTAAAGTGACGCATAAAGATTTAATACGCCTGTAATAAGTAATGTACTTCAGCTTCCGGGTCAATGACCCCCATCTCGATCAGGATTTTGTCCAGTTTCCCTGATCCACTGAGCAAATGCTGAGATGTCCCCTTGTTTTGCTTCTGGACGTAAATGTAGCTTTACTATGCCCACGTTTCGTTGAGCACTCCATTTGCTTATAGTGGTAGGGGTAGAACTGAGGGTGAGTTACTATTGCGTTAGCAATACAGAAAAATCAAATCAGCAGTTCGTTTACCGTTGCAATTATGTTTTCTGTAACTAGGGAACTAAAATGTCTAATTTTTCAATTGTTGCTAATCAGGGGCTTTTAAATTCTGGACTTCAAGAAAACGTGCGCAGATAATTTCCTCCTCCATACGTCAATACAGTTTTTACTGTTTTTTTGGCCAAATAAATAAATAAAGTAATACGAGACGTTTTTATCACTTCTAATTACACTTGATACACATAAGAAAGATTTTACATGACCTTACGAAAGTATGAAAAGCGAAAGAGGTAAATGCAAAAACCGCAATAATATAATATAGACCAAAAGTAAGAGAACATATTTGAAGCAGTATATTATTGTATGCTATCATTTCTTTTGTTAGTGTTTGGCAAATATTTTTAACTCTACATTTAAGTATTCGTAGAGCCGTGTAAATATATTTAATCTTTCTTTTTCTTAAAGAAATGTAATACGTAATGATGGAGTAAAAATTAGTGCTAAATTATTATTTTCTTAATTTGTAATCTATAGTAAATGTGCATTTTTAGCTATTCGAGTCACTTATCACATTAGGCAGAGATCTACCCACAAGCATCAGGCTGAAGATATGTTTGAACCGATTTTTATCTTCTTTTGTTCTTACTTTATCTCTGTGTCTGTTCGAAGTTCAAATGCGTAGGCAAACGGCAAAACCCGTTAAATACATTTTTTTGAAAATAAGATAGTTGTTACTATGGAAAATTCAGAGAGATCCATTGTTTCCAAAAGATATTAGGGTTAAAAAACTGATAACTAAGCACAAATTTATATTGAAATACATGCCAATTTCCAAAATTTTTAAATTGCTTATAACTGTAAACACAAACCCATGTTAATGCATCTACTATATTTTCAGTTTCGTAAGCTTTTAATCACGAAACTTCCAGTGACTATACTAAAAGCAGGTGTTAACCCGATTTCTTTTAGTATTTCAAGTGTTGCACCAATAGGATATTGTTTCTATTTAAGTTTGCTTCTGGACGTATTTGTAGCTTCCGCTGCTTAAGGCTGATTTAATGGTCTAGACTGTTGTATTTCTTTGTGAAATATTGTCATTTTGTTTTAAACATATTAGCAACATCTGCATTCTGTCTTGTGTAGAACATCTTGAGAACGGTGAGGAAATTCACAACTCATTAAACTTTCTATTAAATGCATTTTCATTCATTGAAATAGCACAATTAGGCTTTGAGTGCGATGTTTTTTAACTAGAAGTTTTCTTAAAGCACGCAAAATATCAAAATTTTCAAAAGATAGATTTCGTTTCTCCTAAATAAACATAAAAATTAAATACAATATTGACTTCACAACACACACAAACATTACTTTAAATAAATCTTATATATTGAATAAAAAATAATAATATTCAAAAAATGTTTTTAAGGGACACGATAGAGATCGTAATACTGTTAGGGATGCCAAATCCTAACAAATGATTTACAAAAATTGTTCAATTCCTTGAAAACCGGTATAGCTGAACAAGAAGAAAATACAATGGAAAAAAAGAGTTCGCATCTGCCAGTAGCAACGGAGGTGGTACCAACGATTATCGAAGCAAACATGGTAGGGCAGGGCAGGGCGGTGTGGCCAAGTGATGCAGATAGAGACGGGGGCGGGAGAGTCAGAGTGAGGTGGGATGGTGGCACAGGAGGTGTGGGTAGTTTGGCGGGTGAGAGGGAGCAGAGTTAGATCGGGCGGTGCGGGAAACGGATAGGCAGGGGATGGCCCAATGCATCAACTGATGTCACTACAGTCCCTCTGACCGGTAGGTCCTAGGTTCGAGTCCCGACGGTAGCAGGATTTTGGACACTAGCTTGTCAGCTAGATCGAATTCAGTCGCTGTCTGGAGGAGAATTCTAGTGGCCGGCTGCTCTGATCGGTAGTTTTCCGTGGTTTCTCCGATTAACACCAGACGAATACCGGAGCAGTACCCTAACAAACGGGCCACGGACCGCGCGCGATGTTTCCTACCTCTTCCTTGTTCTATCCTCACCCCTTACAAACTCTTACACCAACATTCACTACATTACCACACATGTCGGGAGACCGGTCGGAAGTTTAGAGCTTGTTGCGGCTGGGACAGTGCCCCGCTGGTGGGAGATACCTGGTTGAGGGAAATCTCGCTAGTCGACGGTAGGTCGGCATCGAATCTCGCCATCCAGCGGGGAAAACCTCCACCTCACCACCACCTCCCAAGAAACACAGGCACTACACTTACGTGACTAATGACCTACGTAGTTGGCGTGCCGAGAAACAGGAACAATTCGATAGGCAGGGTGAAGAGCGAGGATACACTATGCATAGCAATCACTGCTTTTCCTTTCCTATAGCTCAGTGTGTCAACATCCACTGCACTGTCTATGACCGGGAGGTTCTAGGGTTTGAGTCTCGACAGTGGCAGATCTTCCGAGTAATAAAAGAGAAAATACGAAGAAATAACTAGTTTTAGAGGGATCGTTTTAATACCCATCACGCTTAAGGTTGTTGAAAAATTAGGAAGATAAGGATGAGGTGCAAAAAAGGATAGTAGTATCAGGTATCCAAGTGGTAGAAGGAGGAGAGATGTGGTGGAAGGGGGAGCGAAAATATATAAACGATAGTGAAGAGAACGGTAAAGCAAAGAAAGAAAAGTATTCTTCAGTAATATCAGGGGAAGCGTTCAATAATGTGAATAGAAGGAAATTGTAAGAAGTTACTGAGAAAGATGTTTGTTGGAAATTGTGAGAAATGACGAAGGATACATACAATCTATGAAAATGAACGAAAATACTAGGTTCTGAATTAAAGTAGGATGTCAAAAGAAAGAGATATTTTAGAGGAAATTGTTTCTGCTTGATTAATGTTTCCGATTATGTTTGCTGTCATTAGTCCTGTTAGTTTAGAGAATATTTTTTCAAGATGGCGTGGTTCTTCCCCCGCTCCTTGGTCAGATTCGGCACCGGCCTACAAGTCAGGATTTTCTAGGTATCTCCCCCAAGCGGTATGTGTGGTGCATAATGCTAGAAGCGAGGACAAGGTTTTTATAGAAGAAAACAGGAAAACCGACGATCAGAGAAGCCGGTCTCTAGAATTCTCCTCCACACAGCGCCTGAGCTCGATCTAGCTATACGGCTAGTATAGAAAAACCGCCATTGTCGAGATCCGAATTCTAAGACCTTCCTGTCAGAGTCACTGCAGAGTAAGCGGATGGCCCTGAGCTTAAGTCACAGGTCAAAAGTGGGTCTGGAACAAGAAGGTTTAGTACTATTTCATTTATGCACAGTAGAGTTAAAAGAGAGAATTAGAAGAGGTCATGAAAGAGGGTTACTAATTGGGAAAAAGACACCTAGGACTTAAGGCCGTAAGGGGAAATAAAAAAGATGACCCAGATAGCCGAAAGCTCTAGGTCGGAAGCACAGTAGTTCGAATTATTTGTACCGAATTGTTTGTTTGCATTGAATGGAGCTCTTTTCCTACGGCTTGTCCTTAAAGGTTTCTTATTATAACTTCCAGTTTGAGACTTCATGAGGCGTTCCTAGATGCAATGGCTGTGCACTTACCCGACACCCATACGCCGCTTAAGCCTCTGGCGCTGTAGGTCCCATCCAGCACCTCCTCCAGGCCGAAGGCTGTTGGCTCCTCCTCGGCCCGCGGCGCCGCCCCCGCCCCCGCCACCAGCGCCAGGGCCACCAGCCACACCTGCGCCACACAACGCCACGTTATTGGACCGTTTTTACTTTTTAGGCGAAATATAACAGTCACTGAAACGAAATTAAAAGGCTACCGGAACCGCTCCGCCACCAGCCACACCTGCGCCACACAACGCCACGTTACTGGACTGGTTTTACTTTTTAGGCGAAATATAACAGTCACTGAAACGAAATTAAAAGGCTACCGGAACCGCTCCGCCACCAGCCACACAACGCCACATTACTGTACTGTTTTTACTTTTTTTTTTTTTGGATAGATTATTAACTTACAAACAGAAAATATTGTAGGGCTGGTGTCAGCCAGTTAGGTGTCGCTTTTTGCGTCACTGACGAATAAAAAAATTCAGGATCGCTTGAAATGAAAATATTTATAACTAAAAACAGCAAAAAGAACAATATAAATTATTAATACTTAACTAGTGGTGATACAACAGCACTTACTTTCCCGTATTAGAGGAAACAGCTAAGTAGTACTGTAATATTGCACTTTATGCGCTACTAACATCTTCGCTTGGAACTCACTATTTCCATTGCAGTGTTGTCAGAACTATGTGAATTCTACAACTTCACAAAAATAGAATGCAAAAGTTTTGTAACCCTGTATTGGAAAAAGAAGCCTGATACCCTGGAAATATAGAAATACCTTCCATTGGGCCATGATTAGGGAAGAGTATTTTAAAACCATGCAACAAATTCTCTACTCACTACAAATGGTACAGCATTTGGTGCAAAACTAAATATTTGCCTGCAAATATCAACATAAATTAGACAATTATAACTCCTTTTCATACAGCTCCATTAGGTCACAACAATGACACTAATTCGCAGATATTCGGGAGGGCAAAGTGAATTCCATTAGTGCAGACCCTGCATTGTCGCTATTCTGAGAGCTATTAATTCTTTTTACTTATTTCAAATATTTCAAAATAAACAATTTCTAAAATATTAATGTGTAAGTCTATAACAAAGTTCGAATGTAAGAAACGAAGAAAGAAATAATATACAAAATTGCACATTCTAATTTACGACGCATCCAGCTGTCCGAAGCGCAGTAAATTTACAGCAGCCTATTACGTTTGTCCCAAAATTAAAGAAAAACTACTCGTATTTTGAAAAAATTAAGCATGACCATATTTATTTTATTTATTTATTTGTCAAAAAACAGAAATAGAATGGCACAGTCTTTCCCGTATTAGTTTTCTATTTTCCTGGGTCTTCGCTAGCTATTCGAAATTGCCACATACTCTTTCTTGCCAGCTACCATCTATCATCGCCAAAAGTACATTTTTTTGTCATTTTCATAATTTTTTGGTTTCCTATTGGTAGAACAGAAACATTAATTTTAGAATATTAAAGAACACAAAAACCTAGCCGTAAATGGCAATTTTCTTTTAAAAATTATGTGCCGTTTAAGAGAAAATGGCGTTTTAGCGCTACTAAAAATGCGAAATTTGAAGCTCATTTTCATAGAAAAGTTTTGAGTTTTCAAAATACTTTATTTGAAGTTATTTGAAGCACTTACACTCACAAATATAATAATCTTTACAAATTGCTGGTACTGTGCATATAAAGGTGTGAGAGATCTTTCAAAAAAATTACAATTATGTATTTTTGAAAAAACAAAAAAAATCCTAAAAATAAACTATACTAAAGAGTGTAATTAGCACTATCCGTTACAAAATTTTAAAGAAAAAATTTGCAGCCATATACGAGAAAATGACGTTTGAGCATTTCTGAAAATGCCGAAATTTGAGCTACTTTTCACAGAAAACGGTAGTGTTTTCGAGAAACTTTACTTGACATTATTTAAAGCATATGTACTCATAAATATAATAATGTAAAAAAATCGCCGATAATGTAAATATTAACGACGTGAGAGACAAGTAAAAAAATTTACATTTTTGTAATTTTTGAAAAAACCAACCGATAGACCAAAATGGCTTTTATGTCATTGATAGAGTACATTTACCACTATCCCTACCAAAAGTTTAAAGAAAAAATTTGGAGCCGTTTTTGAGAAAATTTTGTTTTTGTAATTTTTTAAAATTGCACATATTGCATGCAATATTGCACGAAAACTACCAAAATTGTGAAAAACATTTACATGACCTTTATTAAAGAACTCAATATGCAGAACAAATTTTATTTGAAGAAAAAATCTCTATCTTCAATTTTGTAGTTGGAGAAAGACGCCGAAAAAAATTCAAACTTTCACAATTTTCGAAAATTCAGAGCTGTACGTGAAAATCGGACCTATGCCATGTTAAAAAGTGTATTTTCCTCTATTCATACAAGAAATTTAAAGAAAAAATTTGGAGCCGTTTTTGAGAAAATGTTGAAAATCCCCGGGGGGCTTCATATAAAAACCTCCAAATTTTGAAGAATCTTTTTCAAAATCACAAAGCTTCGACTAGAATCAGATCGACTGGGGAATATCAATTTTGAAGAAAATCGACCGAACGGTTTACGCGCTAGCGTTGACCACAGACGGACAGACGGACGGAATGCCGTCAATCGAATTTTAAGTATAAAGAAGCAACAAATCATGGATTTTGACCACACCACGAGATAGAGGATTTTTTTTCTTAATTTAGCAACTGGTTTTATCCACTTATTCGTTTTCACGGCCCGGCAATTAATTTTTTTCCGCCGAAAATTGGCCATTTTTTCGCGCAGCATTACATAACTTTCCCTATACTACGTATATCACTCCGTGTATACGTACGTATACGGGAAAGTAACAAGTTATTAAACTTTCATATTCTTCGAACAATAACGAAACCAAATTGTGGGAATTCTGATGAGGTTTTGTTGACATCATTACATGAAGAAATAATGGAAGTCATCTCCATCAACTTCATATACTTAGAGAGGTGACTTTCGCCGGCTTTGGCGTCATCATGTGTATCGCTGTGTGTGGCACAGTATCCCGACTTTTGCCACACACAGCGAGAAAGCTATTATTTCTTGAACGAAACCAAATCCAAACAAAATTAACTAGGCTGAGCAAAACGATGAATTAAAATCAACAAAACGATTAACCACTCTTTATAACATCTGTCTTAAGTTCAAATTGATCGACAAACCTTTCCAATAATATCGCCCCACAGCCTTGAATTTATATTAATTACTTGAATCCACTTGCTGCTCTGTATCTCTTTCAGTCCCATTTACAACTTTAAGTTCCTCGACATCTCTGTTGTCTCTTACTATGATTGTTCATAGCTCACATCGGCTATCGACAGTTAGTCCAAACCTACTTATTGGTTCCTTACACTGAGACCATTATTTCCATTTCCTTGGCATCCAATGTCTTCTCCTCAATTTCATCTTAACAAACTTTGATCACATCTATCGATCTATGCCTTGCGATATTGACTCGTAACATTGCCTTCTGCGCACTTTCCATCCGTCTGCACACTTTGGGCAAGCCAGTTTACTAGTGCCAGGTAGACACGATCGAAACTTTATTACTAACTTCGAATATTCACATAAAATGACGGAAAAATAAGAAGCCTCTGTCCAAGAGAGAGGAGTCATTGGTTTCATTAAATACCCAGGAAGGCTGGACAAATACAAAAATTATTAAACGTTTCGATTTTTAATAAAAATGCAAATACTTGATTATGTTAATCCGCAATTTCTCATAACTGATGTTACAACTATATTCTTACACTGAGTGCGACACTGATAAAAAATGCAAAAGAAAGAGCTGCAGTATTCACGCGTGTTGTTTCAGATCAATCACTTTTTGGAGCTTCCATTTTCCATACTTTGCTGTCGCCCTGTGCTTGTATATAACCAATGCATACCTAGGTGACACCGTCGGGTGTCATCGGCTAAATCTTGTATGCTAGCTGTCCCGTGACGATTCAGTGCAAAAGTGTAACTTCTATTAGATACTATTAGACGTTGAGAAAATAATTTATGAAACTCATTGTAATGGGTGTTGATACCCTTGTATGACGTTTAAGACACTCGCCCGATCCTCGTTCGTGTTATAATATATTTACATAGTTACACCGTTATATATACATCATTACATCGTTTCATAATATACTATTACAATACAATTACGTTACTTTTTAATTTTAATGGAGATATAAACAAACAAGTTCACGCTTGTTGGAACTGTTAGGAAAAGAAAAAGACATCTAATTCTAAAAGTAATCGATCAAACTGTTAAATTCATCAGAGTTTTCGCTGAGTTTCCTTTCATCCACTGAGCAATTAGTGGTATGAACTCTTGTTTTCCCCCTGGGCATAGCTATTTGACTAAGCGTTTGTTTTGCTGAGCTCTCCTTTTGCTAGTTGTGGTAGGATAGAGTGGATTGCTATTTTGTTAGCAATACTATTAAATCAGATTGTAGATGCCTCCCAATAAAATATTTTTGAGGAGCAAAATTTGCTACATTTATGTTGGTAAACGCGCTTTGTTGAAACTTCTATTCTTAATCTAGATACGTGTTGTAATACTATACTACAAGTGTGAAGTTTCTGGTGCTCAAGAAAATTATGGCGGAAAAATTTATTAACCCCTTTTTTTATGAAAAATAGCATGTAGTTATGCTGAAAAGTAAAAAAGTTAATAAAAGTTAAAAATAAACATTTAATTATACTTTCATAGCAACCATATTGCAAGTATAGCAATGTTGAATTAAAGTTTTTTTTGTGAAGTTGTTTTATTAATTATTCATAACTTAATATTTTCAAACTTTATTTGCAGTATTGAGAACAGAAATAGAAAATAATGTAACTAAACATTTTTGTAAAGCAGTTTAGAAAATATGCATTTGAATTCTCCACGAAATGTTTAAATGTTTATAGAATTTAATAGAATTAATTATATATTGTATGTGAAATAATATGATCATATTCTCGATAGAAGTTTTGAACATGCAATTTCAATATATTTAATTGAGGTTGAACTTCAACACTTATTTTCTTAATTCGTTCAATTCTTTGGTACCCTGTTCTTGACAGCATTGGATTGTAAAAGGCAAACTATTCGCAGCGTTTTCTGGCTCTGGGCTTGGACGTACTCCATCAGTTAATACACCAACTGAATAGGATGTTCCTGAGCTGAGAGGGACTTTCTTCAATACATTTTTGAATCATTTGTGGAAATGTGATGAGTTTACTCTTTATGTTCAAGTGATGATGTTTTCGAGTTTTTGAAATTGTGTCGCAGTTCGCGATAATAGGTTTTAAAAGATAGAGCATTTGTGTCATGCTAATCTCTGAGGAGCTTGTTAGAGATTGAGGACGATGTCCCCTTTTCCATTCCAAAGGCGGCAAGGTGAGTTTATCTGGGATGATAATGTATTAGGTTACGGATTGATATGTATCATAACACTTTATTTACAATCGCACCATTTTTCGACAGTGAGTAATCTCATCACAGCCAAAACTGTTCCTAAATTTTTGTTTAAACTTTTTGTAACGATACTGTTTCTAGATTGAATAACAAACATAAACGTAATTTGATGTAATTTTTGAAAAATCAAAAAAGTATACAAATTATTTTTTATAATATCTCTCGATATTTACATACGATACATATATCTCTCGATGTATACATATACGATTATTTACATTATGAGCGTTTTTATACATTATTGCATCGGTGCTTGAAATAATTCCTTATTAAACTAGTGAAAATAATTTCTTATTAAGTTTCTTGAAAGCTCAAAGCTTTTCTGAGAAAATGAGCACAAATTTGTGCATTTTCAAGAAACAATCGAACATTTTCTCAAAAACTTCTCCAAATCTTTCAATGAAAATTTACATTTACTGTTCTTTACATATCAAGAATGTAAAAAAATTGCTTTTCTACAGAGCAACACGCGAATAGCAAATATTGAATGGCGGGAGATCGGAAGCACGATGTCAGCTGTATTGTAAGCAGTAATGCATTGAGTACCTGTGAGGATGCAGTTAGTATGCATAATGTGGCAATAGGTGGAATTACTCAATCAAATATTAGCATGTGTATATTTATTATTTCCTGCTAATGAGCTTTCGCACGTTGTCACGGTTAAGTCAAGATCGAAACTGTTTCACTGTTTTTCGACTTTTCTGAGATCCTGTGTAGCCAACGAAACTAGAGACGGTCCTGTCACATGCTGTTTGTTTGCTGCGCTGTTTACTTGCGTTTTCTGCGCGCATTGAAAAATAATAATGTAAATTTTTAAGCTCAAAGGCCAAAACTGTTAAGTATTTTGAAGTTATGAATAACTACTAGGCGTTTTGCTATTTTAAAAATAGCTCATGATGATATAGTTTTAGAACTATTTTATTCGTTAGAATAGCAACAATTTGACGAAATCAAATTAAGCTAACTGAAGTTCCATCAAAGAAGGAATTTCTCATTTTCTTGGATTTGTAAATGATACATTAATCTATACATACATTCCATTGTGGCATATCTCAAAGATTAAGTGATAATAATAAGCACGTGCCTGAATCATCTAAAAAACTGTCAATATAACACAGCTGTCAATTGGTTGAATTATATTCACATTACAATATAATATACAACATAATACAGTTGTCAATTGGTTGAATTATATTTATATTATCACAGAATGAACAATCCGTTTATAGCATTAGTCAAATTTTATTTAATTCAATTTATTTATTGGACTTTTCAACTGCTATCTACTCAATAGACCTTTTAAGGAGCTGAGGTCTATGAGTGATCGAATGAGTAATTGATAGTGATAATGTTTATGATGAATTGAGAATAAATGGAAACGGGAATATATCGAGAAAACCTACCGAAGCATCACTTCGTCCACCATATATTCTACAATGAAATGCGTGGAAGTCAAACTCTGGCAACAGTAGTAGTAAGCGTACGCGCTAGTTATCATTTGGTTAAATCGATAACTATACTGCTGATAACTGATAAATTGTCCCCGTTATTTAGCACGTTGGCTGCCATTCGAGGCCATATGGTTTCACAGGGATATTCAATTTCTTTTTAGCACGAGACCGTATGGGGTCTCGCAGGAATATTTCTTTTAGTTACAGACAATATGGTCTCATGTCTCTATGATAATACTCGCCACTGATCTCATTATTTTGTTGACGGTTGCAAAATGTTCCCGCGAGTCCATATGTACTCATATATTTTTGTAATTCTACGTAATATTGTATAAATATTGGTACAAGTTTCAACGTTCTAGCATGTATTTCCATAGTAGTGTGTCAATTACCGTTCGCATGGAGACGTAGTACGCGAAAAACGTGTTCGGTACCGAGGTACAGTACAGCGAGAATGCGTTTGGTAGTGAACGTGTTCCAAGAATTCTTTTTGCGTCATATAAAATTAAGAGAAATTGTTGTTATTTTCTAAGATAATTCCTATTTCAGTTTTATTGAAGAACGAAAACCACCGCTTCCTTTTCAGCTTCTGATTGAGATGTTTTATAGAAACAAGACTCTGTTTTAAGACTCTGTTTTTTCTGAAACAAGTTTTACCTGATTCAAGATCTTAAATCATAGTGTGCTTAGATTGATGTAAAAGTTCAAAAAGATCCAAAAAGATTTCGGACAGTCATATTTATAACATTAACAACTTTCATCAATCTAAGTGACATCAATCTAAGTGACAGCCTAGCAAAAGAATTTAAAAAAAAACAGAGTGTTTTGAAAAAAGAATCCTGAGTGTTTAAAAAATTAAGGTTTTCTAATTTTCAAAAGTTTTAGATGGATATTAATAATTTAGATTTTGATAGTTTAGATGGATGTATAAATAAAATTTCTCCGAGCAAGAAAACTTTTTTTAAAGTTTTGAGCCATTTTCAAACAAAATTGGAAAATATCACAGTTTCATGTAAAGAATCCTTAAACATTAATGTATCGTAACGATCTCTGAAACGGCACAGCTAGGTCTTACTATACTGACGTATTTACCATGTTTTAGCTTGAAAGCTTCTAATCTGACAGACTTACGCGTCACACAGTCCCGTCCCTCCACTCATCCATCCACACAGAGATCCCGATTTTCGATTGCAAAATCGCGCGTTTGAACTCGCCACGTGCACGAATTTTAACCATCTTTGAAACTCCACTAATAGACTTTAATCCAGACGTTATTGCAAAGTTTCAGCTCAAAAGAACCGTAAACACCGATTTTACGAACGAAAGTACGAAATCGAATTGTTGAGATGATGCCAATACTTTTTCTCCTTATAATGCAATATAGGGAGGAAAAGTAATATTTTAAAAAATCCTAAGAATTGTCATTATTTACAAATAAAAATAATGAAATGTAAAACCTCTAATCCAACTAGTATTTCGGGCCGCAGTTTTCACAATGTGATAGCCAGAATGTGTAAATTGCCTGGAAAACCCAAATTGACGAATGAGAAGTCCAGAGACTCACCGCAGCACCAAGTCGTTGCATCCTTGCGCGTGGACCACCAACCTCGAAGTGCGACCGTAAGCCTGCGTTGAAGATAAGGTAGGCTCTATCGAGATATATACGCACTTCATTCATCACGTCATACTGTTGCGTCCTCAACCCACTTCCTTTCCCCCACCATCCACCCACTTAACTAAAACCTGCGAAGGTCGCCAGCGACCAGAAGGAAGGCAAAATATCCTTCGAGGATTAGGATCAATTATTATCTCGAAGTCCAGCATTAAAGCTCTCGCTAATTATCTCTGTTCAAAAGATATTTTTTTATTGGGCAATAGGACGTCGTTATATCAGATTTCCGATCTCTCTAACACTTAACCTGAATTGAGTATTTTTTTTTGTATTTCTAGAATTTGGTTCTAGCTTCTAGCAGTTACCTTCGATTATTAAGGGAGACGAATTCGAAAACGATTCTTAAAATCTTCTCGAAATCATAGAGTCTTCCGTGTAAAGAATTCCCTACAAATAAAAGTGAAATCAACGACGTGTAATTGACATTGATTCCATAAAAGGGAGGGCATGAATAGATACGAAAATTTTACAGATTCTTCTTCAGGATTTGACGCAGTGTCCCGAGTTTGACACAGTTTCGGTAAATATTAATAGAACACAAATGCTGAAAATAAATAATTTAAATAATATGCTGGTAGATGCATAATGATCATTTTATTCGCCTGCCGCTTGGATACAAATCTTTGTTTCTAATATACTCCACCATAGGCCAGTAAGATCACATAATAAGATTTTAATTTTTTTTTAATTCTAATCATTAAACCGCGTTAAACCATTAAATGAAAATTTTGTAACACCATAGTTAACTGTTTTTTCAAGATGTTAACAACAAAACATTAAAATCCTAATACACTGTAGGTGGAGTGCGTGGAGTCATGTAAGTGGAGTACACGTCTTCCGCAGTCAATGAGCTGAGCATGCATTTATTAAACAAATTTTGTTTACACGTCAACATCAGGCCACATGGTCGAAGGCTTGAAGAATTTGTATTTTTAGAAATATGCCATCTACATGCAATCAGTTGAGGCACAGATGGGAATCCTTGGCTGCGTGTAGAGCAGGGGAATCCATGGAAGCGGCTCAAGCAAGAAAGGTAAGAACCAGATTGGCCGCAAGGCTAAGAAGGGAAAGAACAAGAGAGAACGTAGTTGTGTTTTTTTCTCATTTCGTAATTACATTTATATACATAGTTTTTGTGTTGAATGCAAATGAATTCTATATTTCTTTCTATATCTATTCTTTTTGCATAGGCATACTATGAATCTATTTCAATTTACTAACCATTATTTATATGTATGGCATATTACATACCAAATAAATCAAATTAAATTAAGCATACCACCATTGCATACCACATCTTACAAAAATATTGTTTTTAAAGTTTATTGGTGTTAATGCATGTATTTTATCAAATAATTCTTTGTATCACAAATGTATATCACAAATTTTGTGTACAGGAAAGTATGAATGTAATGTATTTTAATGAAGTGTTGAAATTTATTGCGACTTGGCTATCCTTCCACAGGCGTTGCTCAGAAGTGGAATATGCTCTGGGATTGCAGAAAGTACATCTAAATTTTTGCCCTGATCAGAAAAAACTGAATGTGTATTTTCATACAATCCACGATTCAGCTACAACTCTGATACATCTGTAAGTATTGATGAGTGAAATATGTCCACTCTGCAAGGCTTTAAAGTGGGGGAAATATTCCATATTTGTGGTGTAAAAATGGAAAAGTGGACCTAAAAGAAATAAGTGATCCACCTGAATCTTGCTGTGTGGTAATAAGTCTGATGCACTGCATTTCCAGAAATTCATTAGACATTACAATTCATGCTTTCAAATGACGTCAAAATTTGAGTGTACTAGAATTGTGCAGGAAGGATATATCCCACTTTTAAGATCCAGGGGCAAGGTTATCATAGGAAGTTTAACATGTTAGTGTGATATCACTCATAAGAGTGAATAGTTTTCAATATGCCTGGCAAGTGTGTAAATTCGCCACATCTCTTTTGTTACGTTCGTGAGGAGTGCCCGACGATATCACAGAGGGCGTAAGCACATCGAGAGGGAAAACGTTTACAAATTGAATTTTAAACATAAAGTTGGATGTCAGGTCAATCCCTTGGCACCCCATTTCTGTTGCAGTAGGTGCTCCAGTAATTTACGTGGATAGTTGCAGTGTACACGTTCTTCCTTGCCATTCGCTGTGTCCAAGAAATAGCGAGAAGCCAAAGATCATGTCTTGTCAAAAGGGCTCAAAAGATCTATTGACCACCTCTGAAGGTGCCTTAAAACAAAAACAATTGGAGCCAATTTTGAGAAAATTTTGAAATTGTCCGGGGGGATTCATGTGAAGTACCCCCAAAAATTAATGAATGCTTTTCAAAATCTCAGAACTTCGACTCAGACCAGATGGACAGGGGTTTCTTCAATTTGAAAGAAATCGTACGCATAGTTTAGGCGCTAGCGTTGTTCACATACACCGGACAGACGGACGGACGTTTTGCTTCCAATTGGTGTTTCGGGATCAAGGACCCACAAAACAGGGATTCTGGCTTCACCAAGTGTTATGGGATTTTTTTCTTAATTTAGCAACTGTTTTATCCATTTTTTCGTTATCACGGCCCGGCAACGAATTTTTTTCTGCCGAAAATTCGCCATTTTTTCACGCATTACATAACTTTCCCTATATTACGTATATTACTCCGTATATACGTAGGTATACGGGAAAGTAAAAAGACACGTTTTAGATGCTATCCTCTCCCAACAAAAGCCAGTTGTTTCGATTATTCTCTGAAAATACTATGGCAAGACAAAATAATGTCCAGTTCCCCACCAGTAGACAAAGTTGCGTCAAACGACACATTTGCCCCAATTGGTGGACCCGAAAAGGTCTAACCGTGAGTGACGGACGGTCGGAGGAAGATTGCTAAGTTACTTATATAATGATATGCACACGCAATAGTAATAAATGTACACTTAGCAACTAATGACAGCGCGTTCTAACAGTTATCTCGCGTAATAATATTGTTTTTTTTTATTTTAATGTTTGAAAACATATTTTTGTTATACGCGTTTTGTACTACAGTGCAAAATGATTTTCTATAGATAAATGTTAACTGTAGCTTATTACATTTTTGTTTAACGTATATTCTTAGTTTTAAGCACATATATTGGCTATTTTAAGTGCATGTATTGCCAATTTTAAGGGCATGGTTGCATGGACATTTTAATATTTATTTTAGTGCATGAAGTTCCGAGGTCTACACATCAGTTGGTAAAACTCAGTTGGCCTTTGAAGAATTAATCTGCTTCAAATAAAAAACATACTGACATAAAATACGCAAAGTACACAACAGCAAAGTTCGTAACACGTATTTTGAATTTTTAGCTATTCTATTTGGGTAGAAAAATTTCAATTTGATTCATCAGAAAATAAAATAAAAGTCCTCAGAAATTGAGCTATCTGATAATGAAACTACAGTACGAATCAGTTCTATTCTTGAAGATCTTTCACCATTAATTAAACGAATTCTGATGTGATAGAATTGGATAGCCTATGACGCATTATACTCTAATATAATTCGTCAAACATTTATCAATTGGAGATTTTCTAGAATCTTATCTATAAAATTTCATTGGGTTATGTAAAATTATAATGCCTCAATTGTATGACGTCCGACAGTTTATCTGCGAGATTCAGAGTACCCTCAGGAAAAGATTCGCGTGAAACCGTTGTTTGAACTATGAACGTACAGTGTTGCTCCATTGCACAGAAAAGAGGAAGCTGCATTTGGCGCTTAGATGTTCCGATAACGGAAATACGAAATGCTTTTATCTACACCTTTGTTGAATTACTGCGTATCTCGTTATCAACCAACGTTAGTCACATGTACGAAATATGTCACGTACCAATTGATCTAGAGTTCTCAAAGATAGGAGAGCACTTTATAAATAACTCGTCGTTGTACAAGTCATCGCTGCTTCTATCGTCATTTGTTTATCAGTGAAATATTTTGTCAGATAAATGAGTTTTAACGTTTTGTCCTTAAACAAGGGAATTCGTGAATGTTGCATAACATTCAGTAAAACTTTCTTTGTGATTTCTACATTGCTCTTCTTTAAACTATGATTATTCCTTGAACATATTTTTAATATCATAACATTAATTATTAATTAATATAATAACAGTCATAAGACTATGTTTATGAATTCTACAATATTTTGCCACAATATATGTACTATGTTAATACAATTGAAGCGTCTGAAATTTCAAAGTTACTGATTTATGCACATTTGTTTATTTTCATGATATGAAAAAACCTTCTAATTTTTATTTAGAATTCTTGTGTGCCAGTCAATCTTTATGCCTGAGATATTCACGAAAACGGCTAAACCGTTTTTGTAGCAATTTCATTGACCCGTAGGGTATTATATCAGTCATAATTTAGGCCGCTAATTTGATTTATTTGATATGGCTTATTTAGTCAAAAAAGTAGTCTGACGTAAGGGAGAGAAGATCATCTACGCACGTTTTCTTGAGTTTCAGAATAATTTGATATTCCAGAGCTTCAAAATTAAATTTAGTTGAGATGGGTTATTTTTATAAATGTTTTGTTTTCTGATATCGAACATGAAGATACTTAGTACAAGTGATCGTACGTTTACAACGTTAAAAAGTAAATGTCTGTTAATTCGAAGTGCGTGCGTTAAACATAAAAAACTAATTAATATCAAATTCCGTGTAGACTTTACGAAAGAAAAACCCAACAAACAAATGTAATATCTACAAATAGAACAAACTGTGTCAGAAGTCTGGCAGACTAGGCGCAGAAATTGATCGTACAGGTGAAATACCGAAGCGAAATGAAATAGCTACCTTCTATGATCCAAGAAACTCTGTGTAGCTCTGATAAGGAGCAAAGCATGGTTAATCCTCAGTACAAAGTTGCCAGCATATCGTGTGAGGTACGGATTGGCAGCTACTACACTGAAATCAGTAACGCTACAAGAAAAGTACTTACAAAATTGGATTATGGGAGTATGTTTTGAAAATACATCGAAACTTGTAAATAATCTTCGTTCAAATCGCGCAATCAATAATTAACAGGTTTTGTATTTACAAAACTGAGATATCGTCATGAGCAGGAAGACTAAAAGTATTCACGATGTATTATACAATAAATTAAGAATTGCCTTATAATTAGTGTTGTGAAATCGGGAGAGAAATTGAGAAGACGTGAAGTTGAAGCATCAGTTCCTAGTGCGCAAAATTTGCAGAGAATGTCTTCATGTTCGGAAAGTGTTATAGGTGGGTTGAGGAAATCACATTAAACGATTAAATTCTGCGAAACAGTACTGAAATCCAGGATTGTACCTTGGGTATTTAGACCTTGTGACCTTGCGTATTTTCAGTCAAAAGCAAAAATAATATGTTTGAGTCCGACGAGAAACGCGTTGTATGCCACACCCTTAATGTAGAACTGGACCCTTAACATTTTGTTCCTCCAGAGACACATGGTGACGGTTCCGTGGTGGTCTGGGGTGTATGAATGCTTCAAGAGGTTGTCTTCGTGTAATAAGAAGAGGGATGGAACTAAAGATGTATTCACATGTTAAAGGAAAATCTCGTTAATGTGCTGGAAATGGGCCTCGGAAATAACTTCGTGTTTCAACATTACTGTGACCCGAAACCCAAATCTTTCAATGCTCAACCGTGGCTACTCCAAGCAACACTAAAAACAAATTCTTACACGTCCACAATTCCTTAACCCAGTAGCACGTGTGGTCTGTTCTTGTAATTAAAAACAGAAAAACCCGCTTGGGTAGCTCTGGGCATCAATTGATGTCACTGGAGTCCTAGGGTTAGAGTTCCGGCGGAGGAGGGATTTTCAGGTAGGTCAAAAACAGCCGCTGTTTGGAGGGAAATTCTAGCAGCCGGCTGCTGTGATCGGTAGTTTTCCTTACACGCAACACTCACCATGCTGGATACTCGGATTGACATGAAATTTCACTAGCTGATAGAACACCATACAAAACCTACATACGCAAATTTCGAAGTGTTATGGAATATTATAAATAGTGTTTTATAGGCATTTTGTATCAGGACCTTTCGTAACCTTCGCGCTTCCCGCAGCGGGCGAACCGTTGCTTCGGCAGCGCTAGGAACGTTACGCGGCGTCTATCATCCGGTGTCAGATTTCCAAGCGCGTTCGTTCCATCTGAACCTGCAAAGTAAACACCCGTTTTTGTCGCCCCGCCTGCCCTCCAAGTAACTGACACGCCGATAGGCCGATAGTGCAGGCGAGGTGTATGAGTAACGTCCGCAGAACCAGCGGAGAGCAGCGATTTCCGCCCTTCCACGGTCGGTAAGGTCAAGAAAGGTCCCAATACTAATTATCGCAAAAACATTACTTGCAATGCTTCATAGCACGTAAAAATTTGTATGTAGGGGTTTTGAAAGCTGCTGAACAGGCTGGTAAAATCTCAAGTCAATCCGAGTATCCAGCACGGTGAGTATTGCGTGTTAGTTTTCCTTAGTTAACACCAGGCGAATGCCGGAGCAGGCCCATTGCCCAGGCATTGTATAAGGAGGTTGCCGCGAAGACTAACTGCGCTCCGGCGGAATCCAGATGCCAGCCCAAGGGGGTGCTTGTGCTCCTGAGGCGGGTGCAGATAGGGGCTAACGCCCATATACCCACCCCGGGGATAATTCTCCATAGTAAAGACAAGCGCGTGACAGGGAAGCGTGAATATACGTGCATACGCTCGATCATTCCTTCCTCTTCCTTTTCCTATCCTCGCCTCTTACTTAAACACACACTAACACTTATGGCGGCGATGGTGTAACGTATTGGACTGTTGTACCCAAGTTCGCGGGTTCAAACCCGATCGAAGCCTTGGATTTTTAGGGGCGAAAATATCCTTCGTATGCCTTCCTTCGGAGGGGAAGTTAAGCCGCCTGTCCCATGTTAGTAGATTTACTGCATTTAAAAGATCCTCAAGCCTAAATGACGCCTCTGACCTAAATTCAAATCGCCTGTTTCGTCGCCCGAGGTAATACCTTCTTACCATCTCCGTTAGTTGGTTAAAGGAGCGTAGCGAAATTTGCGTGGTCAGACGGAAGAGCAGGCCTCATGGCCTGAGTCTCGCCACGTAAAATAAGGCAATTCAATTCAACACGTATATGCACTGCACATGCACAATATCACGAGAGCTTAGACCTTGTCGCGGCCAGGGCAGTGCCCTGCTGGTGGCAGATACTTCGTTGGGGAAAATACGCACGCCACATATAGATCGGCGCCGGATCTCGTCATCCAGTAGGGATGATCACCGCCACCTCCAGCGACAAAAGAATGCACTGCACTTACGATACTCGTGACCTTGACAGTTGACGCGCCCGGAAACATTGATCAATCAAAATTACGAAATGCAGGATGTCTGATAAAAAGGCTCTCTTAAGATAATGAAGTTTAATTGACCCCGTGACTACGGAAGTGTTGGTGAAATCAATAGCACTGAGATTGGAAGCGTATTATCACGAACGGATAGATACCAACAACCGCCGTCAACCAACGCCAGCCATGTAAAAGTTCAAGAAGGTCCAAAAAGATTTCGGGCAGTCATATTTATAAAATTAACAACTTTTATTTACGGCTTTTCTAGCTTTCCGAAATCTTTTTGGATCTTCTTGAACTTTTACATCAATCTAAGTGACAGCCTTGCAAAAGAATTTCAACGTCAGCATTGCCGACAACCAACTTTTCGGTACAAAGGACCCTTAAAATGTGGATTCAAGCTACATAACGTGTTAAAGGAAATAAATTCCTATGTATATGAACCAGATTTATCCACTTGTTTCATATCAAAACCCTGCAATACGAGTTTTTATGAAGAAAAATTGTATCTTTCCGCTGCAGCTTAATACTTTCTCATTACTACGTAATTACGCAGAATAAGAGAAAGTAAACTATTAAAGCTAGAAAATCGCTCACACTTTCTCGAAATAGTTTCCTATTCTCTTCGGTGTCTAAAAATACCAGGGCCTCTCGCGGTGTCGATCTAAGGTGTAGTGAAGAGCACCATTCCACACCCCGAACATCACGCAACTATGCTGGACCTGCACCTTTACATGTTTGTGAGCAGCCAGAGATCCTCCCCCTGTTCTTAACCCGTAACTGGTGATTTGGGGGCTGTTAGTATCCCAGCCTTTGAAAAATACCGAACCTACGCAAAGCGGATGCGCGAAGGAACATATGCTTCTGGGTACCTCTCAAGAAGTTGGGTTTTTTTTTGCGAACCTGGCGATAGTTAAATTGTAGAAGGTAAGCGGACACTTGTTATTTTATTTCTATCAATGTGTAATCAATCCCCACCTCGCCGATTACGATAGTAATCCTATGTTGATCTTTTTTATATATTTCACAAAACCATGGATTCTTCGAGGGTTATTAGTAGGAGAGATGACCTAGGATTTGGGGAATGGGTGAAGGTCAATTTCGAAGCGGAAGAGAGCGAGCGAATTCAATGGTAAAGAGGGGGAAAGCGTGGAGAGCGTATATGCGGAAATTGCAGTGAATGAGGGACTGTAGAAAGTGATTTAAAATTGACGTTGTGTTGTAAGATAAGATATCCTTAATCAAATTCTGATTCTCTAAATACAAATTTACAGTTAGTCTGTGTTTTGGTACAAAATATTGTTGGAAGAGTGTTTTTTAGGGATTCATGTGGACATTAAAATATTTTTTTAATTTTGATTAGTAACTGTTGTTTTTGTTTCATTATTTTTGTATTAATCCTAATAATGTACAAAATTTCATGTTCATATCATCAACAACAAAAACACGTTTTGTTTTTATCAATAACAAAAACACGTTTTTTTTATTTTACTTTCCCGTATACGTACGTATACACGGAGTGATATACGTAGTATAGGGAAAGTTATGTAATGCTGCGCGAAAAAATGGCCAATTTTCGGCGGAAAAAAATTAATTGCCGGGCCGTGAAAACGAATAAGTGGATAAAAACAGTTGCTAAATTAAGAAAAAAAATCCTCTATTTCGTGGTGTGGTCAAAATCCATGATTTGTTGCTTCTTTATACTTAAAAATCGATTGACGGCATTCCGTCCGTCTGTCCGTCAGTGGTTAACGCTAGCGCCAAAACCGTTCGGTCGATTTTCTTCAAAATTGATATTCCCCAGTCGATCTGATTCTAGTCGAAGCTTTGTGATTTTGAAAAAGATTCTTCAAAATTTGGGGGTACTTTATATGAAGCCCCCCGGGGATTTTCAACATTTTCTCAAAAACTGCTCCAAATTTTTTCTTAAAATTTCTTGTATGAATAGAGGAAAATACACTTTTTAACATGGCATAGGTCCGATTTTCACGTACAGCTCTGAATTTTCGAAAATTGTGAAAGTTTGAATTTTTTCGGCGTCTTTCTCCAACTACAAAATTGAAGATAGAGATTTTTTCTTCAAATGAAATTTGTTCTGCATATTGAGTTCTTTAATAAAGGTCATGTAAATGTTTTTCACAATTTTGGTAGTTTTCGTGCAATATGTGCAATTTTAAAAAATTACAAAAACAAAATTTTCTCAAAAACGGCTCCAAATTTTTTCTTTAAACTTTTGGTAGGGGTAGTGGTAAATGTACTCTATCAATGACGTACAAGCCATTTTGGTCTATCGGTTGGTTTTTTCAAAAATTACAAAAATGTAAATTTTTTTACTTGTCTCTCACGTCGTTAATATTTACATTATCGGCGATTTTTTTACATTATTATATTGACGAGTATGACATTATTTTACATTATTATATTGACGACGCTTTAAATAATGTCAAGTAAAGTTTCTCGAAAACACTACCGTTTTCTGTGAAAAGTAGCTCAAATTTCGGCATTTTCAGAAATGCTCAAACGTTATTTTCTCGTATATGGCTGCAATTTTTTTCTTGAAACTTTTGTAACAGATAGTGCTAATTACACTCATTAGTATAGCGTGAAGTTTATTTTGAGTTTTTTTTGTTTTTTTTCAAAAATTATATAAATGTAAATTATTTGAAAAATCTCTCACATCTTTAATATGCACATTATCCGCAATTTGTAAAGATGATTATATTTGTGAGTGCAAGTGCTTCAAATAACTTCAAATAAAGTATTTTGAAAACTCTTAACTTCCAGAAATTGCTATACTGTACAGACAGCCCGTTTGCATGCGACAAGGTAAGATATAGTACGTCGTATGCCGATACCCATGAGTAAAAAAATAGTAAAAATAATGTTAATAAAATCTTTGATTATAAAATAAGGACGTGAGCAGAGCATGGTGACAGTCGCATCAATACAAATATTCTCATTGATAGCAATTATATGGAAATTTCAGATCAAATTAATTAAATTTAAAAAAGTATTTGTTGGAGAATAAGATTCGTTTCAGTATGACCTTCGCTCTACTGCTTGTAGCATCATTCTGAGTGTGGGATCCAGTTACTCAAATAAACACGCTGAGTGCATGTAGTTGCCTATCAGGGAAAGAGATAATGAATGATTACGGTACTGATGTATTACACGAACGAGTCGGTAGGCTCCACGCCCCACGCCTCAAACACAATTGATAGCATTTATGTGTTACGCGAGTTTCATTGGTTTGGGGCATCCTTGGTGTCCGCGTATAATAATAATAATAATAATAATAATAATAATAATAATAATAATTATATATTATTATTATTATTATTATTATTATTATTATTAATAATAACAACAACAATAATAATAATAACAACAACAATAATAATAATAACAATAATAATAACAACAACAACAACTTGATAGTAATAAGAACTTGGCTAAACTTCCAGGTCATTCAAAGGACTGGGAAGTGCAAGAAATTGCTTTATTTGGCACAGCTCACATTTTGCGCAAAGTATTGTAGAGGCACCGACATGACAGTCCCTAGATCTGCTCCTTAGGTAGCTAGTTGCAACCTGGAGTAGATTTTATACTCAGCCGACTCATAACATCTGTAGTCGCGATATGGAGCAATAATAATAATAATAATAATAATAATAATAATAATAATAATAATAATTTTATTCCCATCTTGTTTTACATAGATAATTTACACTGCATTTTCTAGGAATTACTAACCATCGATAACCAGTTTTGATGGTTAGCAACACTGATTTTCTAATTTAATAACTTAATTTACACATAATTTAATTACTTAATTTAATAATGCCTTAATTTACACAATCAACATATTTTTTTACACACAGTCAACAGTTAGTCTTCACAATTCTAATGCAATATTTCTGATAATTTTTTACATCATTGTCATCGAGAATTTACTGTTTCTCAATGTCATTGATATTTGGATTATAAATATGAGGCCCAACAAAGACAAAGGTTCTTGATATTAGAGATTTATTAAATTTGTTTTGTTTTGTTTTGTTTTTTGTGGGAATTTTGGGTTTAGTGTATTTTGGCTCCCCTAGACCAAGCTCCTCCTTCGTGAGTCCGAATCATTTTATCGTTCTATTGCAAACGTGTCGCGGCTTTATAATCCCTATACAGTATTTGAGTAACTCCTCGAGTGTGCGGATGTGAGTATGTTCGGATGTGCAGTTCCGCCACTCACGGCTAGACCACTTCCCGTGCACCAATCGAGACATGAGGTGTCATTCAACACGTCTCGGTTTCCTGGTGGAACCAATAATTTGTTTCCAGATCCGGACAAATGATGCAAAGAAATTTCCAAAAACGTGTTTTGGTGCCAGGAATTAAGCAGCACCACCCAAATAGACCTGTGTAGGTGGCGTTGATTAAACTTCAGTATCCAAACGCATTTTTTGCTCAATACCCCATAATTTTCATTCACGTTGACAGCACTGATGTTGACATATTTACGTGAACAAGTGAAGTTAAGAATTTCAAGTGAATAAGGAGAAAATAAAACTATGAGTAAGGTTAGAGAATGAATTAACGTTTTTATGTTCAACTTCTCACTTTTACGGTCCGAAGTAGACAAATACCGATACTGCAGTGAGTCTCCATGACTCCTGCATGGCGCGACAGGCCCCTCTGTCCCGCCAATTAAACCTCAGGTGCACAGAACGTGATTCGTAATTTGACACGGCCACGTACAGTGTCAGTGCCCCCGACCAGCCACCGTCTACGGGGCGCGTCTCTGGGGCTCACTTCGAGCGGCGCCCGTCGGGGTCGGCCAAAAAACTGTCCAACCAACCTGCCACCTCAACCTCCCTTGTCTTCGGGAGTAGTTAGATTGACGCCGGAATACTAACGTAGCAGTCCGTAGTAGTCATTGTGCGACTATTATTTTGACATCTTTCCTGCACAATCAACTTAAATGTTCGTGACTTAAGTAAGATCTTCGCGCGCATTCGAAGACTTCTTAAATTAATTCCGGATGCAGAATGTCCAACGTCCACCACGTCTTCTCTTTTTGATCGCCGCGTTGACGTATATTGACATACTTTCGCCCTGCTTAAGATGATGTTATCGCAAACTTGCCCATGTATTCTCTGTTTGTCCAATAACTATTAAAGTTACGCTTATGAGAAACTTCCATATACTTAGCCTCGGGTGGGCTCCTCGCCTCGACTTCTTAATATTAAAAAAAAAAGGTTCAAGGAATCAACAATCAATGGCTTTTCCCCTACTAAATGGCGTTCGCGGATATAGGTAGCAGCAGCAGTAGCAACGTAGCAGCAGCAGCCCGCCAGCAAATCCCTAAGGAGGCAATAAAATCATCATGGGGCGGTGTACGCCAGGTCATGCAGGCCCCAAGCATCCTAGGAAGTACAGAGAACGACCAATTAGAGATTGAGCAATGTAGGTTGTTAAGGGTCACCTCGATTTAGGCAACACCATCTAGATACAAGGCCTGCGCAGTGCAGTTTTTCAAAGCCAATATGGCGGCTAGAATAGGCTGACTTGTTCGAGTTGAGGCGATCCAGTTGTATACGTTGAGTAGCACGGGAAGCTTTCGAGTTGTGTATGTGGTCTGTTGTTGATAATAGTGAGAATCATGGTGAATAAGGGCTGTGTTTCCTGGCGAGGGAATTATGATAAAGAGTGAAAAGTGTAAGTTGCTAAATTCAGTGTTTACTTTCAGCTTTGTGAATTGCATTTGCGAACGTGAAAAATTGAGAAGAATGCAGTGTTCTATTGCGATAATGGACTATCAGGGTTCCTTTAAAACTTACACGACTGTCTCGTGGAGCTATGTCTTCTTTGTTACCTGCTTACAATTGTTCTGCTGACTTGAAACGCCTAAGCACTTCCTTCGCACAAAGTCCTCAAGAAAAGAAATTGCATTTAGAAAACGAGTATTTGTTTGTTGCTTTTTCTTCAAGAGCAAAAGAAAACATTGTAAGATTAAATGAAATATCTTTCAGTACATTTGATGTACTAAAAAGCAAACTGGAATTGCTTATTGTGGACGATTATTGGTCGATTATTAATAAGAAATCCAGTATTCTTCTTCAACATATTGAATGTAATTCTGCTCCTAAAATTATCAATAGAGTTGTGGTATTAAAACTTGGAGGCACTACAATATCAGTTGGTGTAAGTAATACAAATTACATTAGTAATGTTTTAGAAAATTTTAGGTTGTTATATTTTAATGCAAGTAGTAGTAATAGTTCTCATGATGGTTTTGCTTCAATTTCATACCTCTTACTTCAAATCTGTACCACAAGTTAGCAATTTGAGAAGTCCGTTGCCCTTATGCTGAAACAAATAAAACTCCTTTCTAAGGAAGAAGTTCATATCAGTACAGTTCACAGTTTTTCATATTGTCTTGTAAGCTACTTACCATATAGCCATATTCTTATAAATATTTCAAACGTTTCGGTTTAATAACATTTCCTCAACCTCCTTAAATTAGAATATTGTGTTCTTTATTTTGTTTAGAACCTCCAATGAAATAAACTGATAATTTTTTAAAGTATGCAAGAAATAAATACTTACATAAATTAAGTGATAGTGATGATAAATTAGTGACTCTCATGATGGAGGAGATCCATTTAAAATCTGGATTTGCAAAGTATTTTAAAAAAAGGATATTGAGATTAGAACAGATAGGATTTTATGTACTGGGCGTTGTAAGTGATAATAATAGTATTAATAGAAAATGTACGTAGCTTTTTTGTCTGAAAATTAACTATTTGTGTACAATCTTCCAGCTAAAGAAAGTAGATCTCATCTCTTCTTATTTGATAGTGTAATTTATTATATATTTTCGTCTGGTAACCAGTGGCGTAGCGTGACTCACACGTTTGGGGATGCTCAACAATAACACACAAAATGTCACTATCAACTACTTCATCTAACAGGCGAACGCAACACAAGGCAGATACACTGAGACTACTTCCACGATCTCGATTGCTTACGACGGTGTAGGCGCTTCCCACAAAATCCTCACAGCAGTCAGGGCTGCCGATGTCTTGAAAGCAAATTATACAATGGCTCAGCTTTAATTCTTATACGCGAATGGCAATAAGACCATTTGTTAATTTATACATTGCAGACTTAAATAATATGTAATCTATTTAAGAGATAATACAATTTCTTGGATATTAATTAAGAAATAGTAGTCAGGCACTATTTCTACAGTTTGTACCCATGACCAAGCGGGGACTCCCGAGTGAGAGAGAGAAAGATAATTTACTGAACGCCTGAAGTGTGCTGCGCTCTCGTGCACAAACCAGGTTCTTTCCGCAGTAGACGCTAGCGTAAAGCAGTCGGGTTTCTCTGGGCCAGGGGTGAAGAGGGGAGAGGGGAACCTCGCCATCTGCGCATGCGTCATTGCTCGTCGCAATCTGGCGGCAGACGCTGAAGTATTTTAGCTTTCAAGCAATCAGAGGCCAGCTTCAACAGCCCGCCGAATTCAATCATAGGAAATCAATTTAAAATTAATACAAAACGTGTTTCACTCAACAGACCACTTGTAAGATTATCAATACAGTATTTAAGGTTCTTATATACGGGGATGCTCAGCATCTCAGCGTCCCCTGACGCTACGCCACTGCTGGTAACCACAATTTTCCTTCGCATTTCAGTTTGTATGACCTTCTTAGGCGGCCATCTTGAATGATTGCTCGGGCCTTGTGAGTCTAGGTGGTGTTGATTTAGACTGATAGAAGGTTCGAGAAACGTGTCGAACGAGCCAATCACAGGCGTGACAGCTCGTACATTTTGCGAAAGGAGTGGGGATTTGGAAGCGAGAGAGCCACGGCGGGGTGAAAAAAAGACATGACGAATATCCTCGGTGACGAACACTTGACGAGAATCCTCGATGAGGAGCACTTGACAAAAGATCTTGACTCAGAACTCAGTAAGACGCGCCTAGTCAGACGCTAGGCAGACGGACGGGTGGACGTTTTACCGTCAATTGGTTTTTCGGTATCAAGAACCCACAAATCAGGAGTTCTGGCTGCACCACGTGTTAGAGGATTTTTCCTTAATTTGGCAACCATTTTAATCCAGTTTTCCGTAATCAAGGCCCAATGAATTTTCTTCTGCCGAAAATCCGCCATTTTTTGCGCAGCATTACATAACTTTCCCTATACTACGTATATTACTCCGTATATACGTATACGAGAAAGTAAAAATAATGAAATTAGTAAATATTTTTATTGTAATTAATTTTATTACAGTAGTCTATTGTGTTAAGAAGGCCTCCCAAACCTCTCTGACCATGTTCCTTGCATCACTTAGTCACCAAGAATTCTGCCGGGAAGAAACGGTAGTCATGAAATATCTCTTCCCGCAGCAAGAAAATCGGATAATAGAAAAGGTTTCCACATTTTAGAATTATCTTCATGTTCGTAAAGCAGGAAACGGAAGAGGTTACTGTATGTAATCCATGTTTCCATGTAAAGATTGCGCGCGCGGGAGCACATCGAAATGTTTCGTGCGACAATTGCAGTGTCTGGACTTCCTGAAGATTAAACTGTTGTTTACTTTCCCGTATACGTACGTATGTACGAAGTGATATTCGTAGTATAGAGAAAGTTAGGTAATGGTGGGCGAAAAACGGGGGATTTTTGTCACAAAACTATTCATTGTCGGGTCCTGATAAAGAAAAATCGGATAAATCTATTTACTAAATTTAGAAAAAAATCCTCTATCACGTGTTGTAGTCAGAATCCTTGTTTTGTGGGTCCTAGACACCGAAAAAACAATTAACGGTAAAACGTCTGTCCGTCTGTCCGTTCGTCCATCCCTCCGTCTGTGAACACCACTAGCGCCTAAACCATGCCTAGGAGGTTTTCCAAACTGAAGAAGCCCCTGTCGACCTGGCTCTAGTCAAAGCTTGGAGATTTTGAAAAACATTCTTTAAAATTTGGGGGTACTTTTCATGAAGCCCCTGGGACATTTTCAAAATCTTCTCAAAAACGGCTCCAATTTATTGTAATTTTGCAATTTTAAAAAATAACAAAAACAAGATTTTCTGGAAAACGACTACATTTTTTTTCTTTTGGTTATTTTTGCTCTGTTTTTTGTTTCTTCAAAAATTACAAAAAACGTAATTGTTTTTACTAGCCTCTCACGTCGTTTGGCGTTTTATTCACATGATTGTATTTAAGACTACATGTGCTTTAAATAATGTTGTATAAAATTTCTCGAAAACTCTCAAGTTGTCTGTGGAAACGAGCTGTGAAATAAAAATTCTTGATTTTCAGAAACGCTCAAACATCAATTTCTCAAAAACGGTTCCAATTGTTTTTTCTTTAAACTTTTCGTCCAGATAGTGCTAAGTGCACTGTGTAAGATGACTTAAAATTAATTTTGCTGTATTCTTTTGATTTTTCTACAATTAAGCAAATGTATTTTTTTAATTTCTCTCACGTCATTTGTATGCACTTATCCAACGATTTGTGATTATTATTACATTTGTGAGTGGAAGTGCTTCTAATGACTTTCAATGAAGTTTTTCGAAATATGAAGGATTACTGTGAAAAAGAGCTTCAATTTTCGCATTTACAGTATCACTTAAAATTTCCTTAAAAACGGCTCCAAATTTTTCAACGAAATATCTAGATTGCACGAGATTTTACTCTTCTTTACTATTTTAAAAGTGACGTTTCGAATCTACCATTAGTCAAACGAAAGAACTATTGCGTACAGTATTTAAAAATTACAAGATTTTCTCAAAAACCACTCCAAATTTTTTCTTTAAACTTTTGGCACGGATAGTGCTAAATGTACTCTGTAAGATGATGTAAACGCCATATTTCTCTATTCCTTGTTTTTTTCAATACTTACAAAATTGTAACTTTTTACTTATCTCTCACGTCATTCACGTTATAGATGAATTTCATTGTTAAATGCGTTTCTTAACACTTAATCTTCAAAGTATCTCTAATAATGACTTTTGAAATGTCCAGAATCGTTGAATATATGGAAACTGAAAGTGGCGAATTTTTGGAAATGTTCGAACCAAATTTTATCAAAAATGATGAAAATTTTCACCAAAATTCTCCACATTGGAAAAGCGTTCAATTGTCTCCGATATTCCAAAAGCATTATTTCAGCCAAGATATTGCGGGTCCACAAATCAAAATAATGCTGAAAAATGAAGGTGTTTTTTAATCACACCGAATAAAAGGTATTTATGACACAAAAACGAAAAGTAAACCATCGCGTCAATTGAAAAGTTTTCTAAATATTTTGTTTTACAACATTTTCCCGAATTAATTTACCGCAAATGTGAATTTTCGTATTTGCTGGCTTAGGGAATTCGTGTGGTTTGGCGTTGGTTCAAATTGTTTTCGTGTGGTTCAAATTGGTTACCACGACAAGAATGTTATTCAACAATGTGTTTGTTTTGATCCAGCCGAAAATATGAATCCGACAGGCATTTATCAGCGAAATATTGAAATAATATTACGAATAAGTGTGTGTTTGTGTGTGTGATTTAGTCATAATACTGCAACGAAACCTGGTTCTCTCACAATTTATTTATTTATAATTGCCTCCACATGGGCGTACTACAGAAACGATCCCTAATTCTCTTTTATTATTATTTACAACAAGAATAAAAATGTTACTCTTGTGAATATTGGAATATCAATACTACGAGAATATGAAGTAGAATCATAGACCGTTTAAAAAAAATGCCTATACAGGATACTGGTATTTATCGTTTATTGTGGGATATTTAGTCTGTCCATCCGTCCGTCTGTCCGTCCACTGTCTATCCGTCCGTTTGTCTTTCGTCTGTCCGTCCGTCTATCCTTATGACTCCATCAGTCCGTCCGTCTATCCGCCCGTGTGTCTGTGTCTCTTAGTTCGTTTGTCCGTGCGACTGTTCGTCTATCCGTCCGTCTGTCCGTCCGTGTGTGTTTGTCTGTCACTCTATCTGTCCGTGCGTCCGTCAGTCCGTTCCTCCTCTTGTCCGTTTGTCCATCCTTCTATCCGACCGTCTCTCCATCCATCTCTCTGTGTCTTTACGCCAGTTTGTCTATCCGACTGCGCGTCCGTCTGTCCGTATATATATCCGTCCGTATGACTCTCCATCTGTCCGTCCTTCTGTCTCTCCGTCCATTTGTCTGCCCGTCCGTCTGTTAGTCAGTCAGTTAGTCCGTCAGTTAGTCAGTTATCCGTCTGTCGGTCCGTCTGGCTGTCCGGCGGTCTGTCTGCCCACCAGTCCGTTCGTTTCCCCATCCGCTAGTCCATCTTTCCGTCTGCTAGTCCATCTGTCCGTCAGTCTGTGCATCTGTCCGTTTGTCTGTCTAACTCCCCATCTGTCCGACTTTCTGTCCATTCATCTGTCCGTCCGTTTGTATTTCCGTCTGTTGGTCCGTCGGTCAGTCCAGTACGTTTGTCCATCCTTCCTTTTTCTATGTGGCGTCCGTTGGTCTGTCTGTCCATCTATCTGTCTGTGCGTCTGTCCCCCGCGTGTACGTCCGTCTGTCCGTCCGTTTGATCGTGCGTCTGTCAGTTCGTCAGCCTGTCCGTCTACCTGTCTGTCTGTCCATCCGTCCGTTCGTCAATCCGTCTGTCCGTCCGTCTGTTTGTCTGTCCGTCCGTCTGTCTTTCAGTCTGCCTGACCTGTCCGTTCGCAACTCTGTCCGTCCGTCTGCGTCTGCATGCACACCTCTACGTCCGTTTGCCCGACCGTCTGTCCGTTCGTCTCTCAGTCTCTCTGTCCGCCAGTTTGACTGTCCGTCTGCCAGTCCGTACTCCCGTCTGTCCATCCGTCTGTCCTTCTGCCTGTCCGTCTCTTTGTAAGTCCGTCTGTCCACCTGTCTTTCCGTCCGTCTGTTCGTCCGTCCGTCCGTTTGTCTCTCCGTTCGTCCTCCCATCTTTTCGTCCGTCTGACCGTCCGTCTTTCTCATCGATTTCCTTGTCCGTTCGTCCGTCCTTCCGTGTGTCCGTCCTTCGGTCCGTCTGTCCGTCCGTCTGTTAGGCGGCGGTCACAGTGCAGCCGATTTTGGTCGAAATTTCGGTCGTCCGACGTCGGGCGTTTTCGTCCGATTTGCCCGATTCGTTCAAACACGTGTTAGTAAACGGAAATGGTCATAGTGCACCCGAACGACCTCTTCCGACGGCGTCCGAAAACATCGGCTGTCGGACGAATATCTGTTTCGTTTGGATTTCCCGGTTCCAGTCGCCCGAAAACAGCTGAGGGAATCACGTGGACGCCAATTTCAGGAATTCTTCCAGTGTTGTTTATATATTTTCACGTTCATACTATTTTCAATGTTTTGAAAACTGCAATGTATATTTAATTATTTATTTTATCAATTAAAAAAATCATTCATCATGAAAGAAAATGGTGGTAGTCTTTTAAATGCTTTGGTTGTTAATGCCAACCCCCATGCAGAAGTTTAACCCTTCATTGCACCGCTTTGCACATATGCAAAGCCACTTTTGGAAGTAATTTACGGTTATATTTCTATATTATAAGCTTTTGTGTGCACAGTGACGTATTTGGAAAGGATTTATTTACCATTAGGTTCATTGGGTACTCGACAATTTGAGCATAAGTAGTCTTTTTGAATTTTTTTCTTGGTGAGTGTTCACTCCGGGAGTGCTTGTCGCCCTACTTTGATTTTTTTTTTTTTGGTTGTTAATTACTTTAATTGAATGGGGATTTTTGTGGTTTAAAGTGAAGTTTTTTGTAATAATTGAATTATTTGGAATATAGTTTCTGTTTATAGTTGCAATTTTAAAGAGAGATTTTTGGACTTTGCATATCTGCAAAGGTGCACGAAAATTTGCATTGAGCTTCCCGTGGTCGCGGTGTTGTACTGAGAACACTCAATGTGATTGTTGCTCTTGGCCAACCTTTCGAGAAGATATCTTTCGTGAGATCGTGCTATTCTTGTCTTATCTCTTTCACTGAAATCTGGAAGCCTGGCCGCTTCCTTGTTGCCGACAATGTACGTTTTTGCCAGATGATAAGTAAATTTTATAAGGAGTACAAAGCTTTTGTGTCGAGTATAAAGCTCGAGAAGTTATATTAATCTTCTTCGCTGCCATACTTGTTTTTTACGCGGGTGCTTCCAGGTGCTTCTCTCAAACGTTCTGCAAATGTTCCTGAAAACGATCTGTGGAATTATGGGAGTATTCGGACGGATTTCGGATGCAACATTCGGGTGCTTTTCGGATGAAACAAGACGACCGATTTCGCTCGGGGTCGTCCGGCAGCGAACGACCGATATTTCGGCTGCACTGTGACCGCCGCCTTACTCCGTTTGTCGTCCGAGCGTCTGTCCGTTCTTCTGTATCTCCGTTCTTCTGTTCCGTCTCTCCGTCTGATCGTCCGCCTGGCCATGTTTCTGTCGGTCTGTCCGTGCGTCTCTCCGTTTATCTGTTCGTCTGTCTGTCCGTACTTCTGCCCATTTGTCTATCCGTGCGTCTTTCCGTCCGTCCGTCTTTCCATCCGTTTGTCTCTCGGCCCGTGTCATTTGTCCGTCCGTCTGTCCTTCTTCCTGTGCATCTGTTCATCCGTCTGACTTTCGGTCTATCCCTCCGTCCGTCTGTGCGTCCGTCTGTCTCTCCGTCTGTCTGTCATCTGCCTGTCCGTCCGCCCATTCGTCCGTCTTTCCGTTCGGCCGTTTGTCCGTTCTTCCGCCCGTCCGTGTGTCCGTCCGTCTGTCCGACCGTCTGCATGCACGTCCATCAGTATGTCCGTCTGTGGATTCGTCTGTTCGTCCGTGTGTCCGTCCGTCTGTCCTCCCGTCCGTCTGTCAGACTGTCAGATTTTCCGTTCTTCTGTTCGTCTGTGCATTTGTCTGCATGCCTGCCCATCAGTCCGTCCGTCTGTCGATTCGTCCGTTTGTTCGTCCGTCTTTCCATTCCCCAATCTGTCCGTGTGTCCGTTCGTCCATCTGTTCGTTTTTCTGGCTGTCCCTCCGTCTGTACATCCGCCTGTCCGTCTCTTTGTGGGACTTGAAATATAGTAAAACCATTAATTATTTTGTACTGTATATTTCCTGGATATAGTGCCACTGGCTGCTCCTGGATAGCGCCTCAGTCGGGGGCTTTCACTCCGTCGAAGTTCTGTACGTTCCTCAAGGAATATTTATATGTATATCTTTGGAGGCACCAGATTGGTCACTTTGTGTATATTCCTAAGAACTCCGCTCCAGAAAATAGTTTGTGCAGAGGTTCCCTACAGTCAAAATTGCATAAAACGGAGCTGAACGCTCCACTATGTTGCTACTTGATTGTAAATGTTCAACATGTTTGGTCTTTAATTGGAAATTATTTACATCAAGTCAGCCCGGCCCGTGGGTCGTTTGTTTTATGTTGTAGTGTAACTGTAAATTGTGATCTCTCTCTAATGAGTCCTAATCGGGCTATGAAATGTGAATTGGCAATGGTTCTTTCTGTGTGATGATGTATTGTGTTGCTATTCTCTAATGCTTTTCTTTGTATGTTGGCAGCCTGGCTGCATATCACGTATCTACGTGAAATTGTTTGGTGCTTCTGCACTTATTGTAAAGCCGTGCGGTGACGCACGCAAAGGAGAGGTCACGTCAGTACACGCGGCTCTCATAAGAAGTCGTCTCTCGGCGCAATTGGATGCCAACAGGCCTAATCGCATGTGTCGGGTTAGGCGGGGCATCCTATGTGGACCCGTTGCTTGATTGTTGCAGGTAAAATGTGGCAGCTTGCAGTGGTCAATCTGACGCAAGTCTGCCCATTGTTAGGCTGTTTTGTTGTAATTTCTCTAAGTCAGCAGCTTCGTAGGTTGAGCGCGCATTGTGACCCACAGCACGAGGTTAGGTTGTCTTGGTTGTTGCCAAGGGGTCTGGTATAGCAACACAAACCATTGCCAATGTAATTGTTAATATTGAAATATGAGAGAGAGAGAGAGAGAGAGAGAACCACTTGTTTTGATTTGGAATTGTTTTTAAAATGTATTAGGTAATTCCCAGTTGGGAAAAAAATCTGTATCACTCAATTTGTGTTATTTGAAGGTGATAAGCAATTTGCCCACCTTGCCACATTGGTTAAAATTGCTGCGTAAGCTCTCGCCCTAAAATGGGCAATTTGTGTCTTACGACGAGTAATTGTAGTTCTGTTTGAACAATCTTTGAATAATTGTTAATGATTGTTATAAGAGTGTAAATTTCAACGTGATTCTAATATCACTTTAATATTGTTAAAACTTAATGTAATTCTGTGTTATTGCTTTCCAGCTATTTTGTCCTGAAAGCAATTGTTATTTGATTATGTTGTAATGTTTATTTTGGTTACAGGAAGTTCAGCTTTGCTATGTACATGCTTTATACATTTTCAATTTAATGAATAAATGTAATCTTGTTTGTTAGAGCCCTATCTTTGATGTGTGATATCTTCCATTTAGGTATCCTCTCCCTTTATTAGTTAACAAAGATTACCTTACCTGTATGTGAGTCAAATAAACTCATTCACGTCTGACGACGAATTAGATGGCTTAGGAGGTTTCTTGTTGACTCCGCAATCTTCCTATTAGCGCACGCGTCAGATTCCTTCTCCAACCTCCTTCTCGAGTTCAGGGGCAAGGGGATCAATAAAAAAGGTTATATTTTGTGCCACATTGGTAGCTGGCGACATTTCCTTTATTTTCCTTTGTAATCTCCTTTATTGTTTTTCAAAAATATCGCCAGTCAAATTCAACAGTATTTTGAATACCTGTCAAATATCTTTATTCTTTTATACCGGTAGAATAGCTTTATAGCACGTCTATACCGGTATGGACGACCATAAAAGTTATACCGGTATTTTCAATGAAAGTAATGTCGCATACTCCATCCACCCAAAAAAATAACTTCCTTTCGTTAATTATTTTCCGAAATGTATATTAATTAAATAAAAGATCGTGCACGCACTTCCACACTCGCGCCATACACACAGACACAAGCACAAACATGCGCCACACACATACGCGTGCGCGCGGCGCTCCCCCCCCCCGCACACTCACGCGACGCACACATTTTCTCGCTCTTTTATCTTTCTCGTTATATTTTCTCCCTTTCTCTCTTTCTTTCTCTCTCTCATTTCTATGTCTCTTTCACTCTCTTTCTTCCTTTCTCTCTTTCTCTTTCACTTTCTTTCTTTCCTTCTCTATCTCTTTTTTCCCTTTCTCTCTTTCTTTTTCTTTCTCTAATGCTTTTCTTTGTATGTTGGCAGTTCTTTCATTTTCTTTCTCTCTCTTTCTCTTTCTTTCTCTCCCTTTCTTTCTCTCTTTCTCTTTCTTTCTCTCTTTCTTTCTTTCTCTCCCTTTCTCTCTGTTTCTTTGTCTTTCTCTCTTTTTTCTTCCTCTCTCTCTCTCTTGGCAAAAAGTTTGCTGAGGCCAACGGTTAAAAATTCCGTCGCTCCCATTTCAGCCCTCCACACTGCGAAAAGAAATTGATAGCCTGGAGTGGGCCGAACTGGAGATGCCAGTGGGTCGAAACGTTGACCTCCGAAAACTGCCTAAGCAACAGCGCAGCCCTCGCAGCTACAAAGTAGCAGCTGATTCCGAGAATGCATCGGCTGCGCCAGGAACGTTACGCGAAGACTATCAACCGGTGTTAGATCTCTAACGGGTTCTTTTCACATCTAATGGCGAAGGCCATATCCGTTGGACTCTTTATAGTTTGAAGTGCACAGTGGCAAGCGATCTTAACAATTCTCCCGAAATCTTTTGTAAGGACATTGTAAACTAATGATTAGAGACAGGATTTCCATGCAAATGCATGTTTTTATTTAAGCTTTATAGAGATTTTAAACTTCGTAAATATATGTTTCATGAAAAACTAGTTTAAAAAATGCATACTTTTTCCGTGCATTTTTGCATGTTTTGGTAGTTTTTTGGAGAAATACATGCATAATGCATATTTGGACGTTTTTTTAAATTAATAATGTATATTTACTGCATATTTAGACTTCTATCTAGCATATTTCTAGCTATCTAGCTATAACGACCCTTCTCGGGGGCGAGTGTCGAGGCGTTCCCACGAGGTGGGGGGGCCGGGTGCCTCGGACAGGGACGCCCACACGTGGTTGACATTTGTCAGGCTGCGTTCCGGGGTCAGTCGAAGGGGGCGCTTTCCTGGAATGTCATTTTTTTTAAGCGAGCGGAGGGGGAGAGCTGGTTGAAGCGAGGCAGTGTCGAGGAGAGTAGTCTTACAAAAGAAATGTAACAGGAAGGTTGCGGATGTTGGACGCTTCCTCTCCGATTTAGGGAAATTTATGCTTAATAAATTAATTAGTAAAGTAATCTGTGTTTGCTTCATGAAGAGCAGGAGAAACCCTAACACTAGCATATCTAGCAAGTTCTTTCTTATTATTTCTCTGCATAATTTGTGAATATTACAACTGACTCATATTTTGTATTAATAGTAAATTGATCTTAGATTCTGATAGCACGCATTTCGCTTTGGTGCTTATTGTTATTCTTCACATTTTAACTTTCCTGTAATTACTTGGATTTGCGACGCAATTTACACGTGCGGTGAGCAACGATCGCGAAACGAATTATCAACGCCATATAATAATACCTAATAATTAATAATATAATAATACGTCGCAAAGGAAACGGGAGATTCACGAAGCCAAAACTCAATATCCTTTCTTAACTGACAATGGGAGAGGAAACCAGTCTAGGGCACGCTTTTCAGTCTGCCACAGAGGATTTACATAAGTGTCTTAATTGAACAGTTTAAAATCGTTTCTTCTAAGGCTTCGTGTGCAACCCTTGTCAATCAAAGAATTGAAAACAACGATTTTCTGGGGGACGAATGAATATACATTTATTCCAATTGTTGTAATAAAGAATTAAGTAGTCAATACTGTATAAATTGAACAATTAAAAAAATATATCTACTGATATTGTTTCCCTAGTCGAAATGTTAAGTGCTCAAGTCTAATATTGCTGCAAAAACTATATAATTTGAAATACTGAAACTCTTAAAAGGATAAACTAACGTCAATGAAATATATATGAAATGAAAAAAAAACTTTAATTTTTATTGAAGTGAAAATAATTGTAATCGAAATACGATTAATTTGTTTTCGAAGTTTTGAGATTTTTCTGAGGTTCAAGAAATTGTTTTATAGAAACTGTTTAGCGCATTGATTTTAAATAATTATTGGGTGTTTTCGTCTGTATGCAACTAACTAGTATGCATATTCTTTTCAAACATTTTTGTCGAGTTTCAGAATTTTACCTCTAGTATTTTTAATGTTATTGAAAAAAACATGGAGTATTTCATATTTTTTTCTTTTAACTTCGTTTGAAGTACTAGTAGCATTGCTGTGTTTGTAAAAAGAATATTTTTTCAACAAAAGAAAGTAGTACGGTAAAACAAATTTGTACTAAACACATTCTATGGCCATATCTCAAATTCGAGCCTATATAACTTCTGCCCAGATAGTTTGAACCTGAGCGTTTAGCTAAATACATTTTAGTAAAGTGCGCTTGTCTTAAATTAAATCTGACATTAATTTGCGTCAAAATTTGAGTAACATTTGTTTTAAAACATGGTAATTTGTAGCAAAATTCTAATACTCTTCTTAAGAAATATGTACCTCTGTATAATTTGAATTTATTTATGCAGATATGTTCCAAAAAGTTTCAAATGGGCCAGCATCTTACACCTACTTCTCAAACTTAGAGAAAGGAAAGAAAGTATGTCACACTTAGTGCAAACTGAGGCAGCATTGACGTCTGCAACAAATACATTTTTACTTTCCCGTATACGTACGTTTACACGGAGTAATATACGTTGTATAGGGAAAGTTATGTAATGCTGCGCGAAAAACTTGCAATTTTCGGGGGGGAAAAGCCGGGCCGTGAAAACGAATAAGTGGATAAAACCAGTTGCTAAATTAAGAAAAACTAGTGGTGCTACAGAATGGCACAGACTTTCCCGTATTAGTTTTCTATTTTCCTGGGTCTTCGCTAGCTATTCGGAATTGCCACATACTCTTTCTTGCCAGCTACCATCTATCATCGCCAAAAGTACATTTTTTTTGTCATTTTCTTAATTTTTCGGTTTCCTATTGGTAGAACAGAAACATTAATTTTAGAATATTAAAGAACACAAAAACCTAGCCGTAAATGGCAATTTTCTTTTAAAAATTATGTGCCGTTTAAGAGAAAATGGCGTTTTAGCACTACTAAAAATGCGAAATTTGAAGCTCATTTTCACAGAAAATTTTTGAGTTTTCAAAATACTTTATTTGAAGTTATTTGAAGCACTTACACTCACAAATATAATCATCTTTACAAATTGCGGATAATGTGCATATTAAAGATGTGAGAGATCTTTAAAAAAATTTACATTTATATAATTTTTTGAAAAAAACAAAAAAAACTCACGGCCCGGCAATTAATTTTTTTCCGCCCAAAATTGGCCATTTTTTTCGCGCAGCATTACATAACTTTCCCTATACAACGTATATCACTCCGTGTATACGTACGTATACGGGAAAGTAAAAATCCCCTAACACGTGGTGTAGCCAGAAACCCTGTTTTGTGGGTCCTTGATACCGAAAAACCAATTGAAAGGAAAACGTCCGTCTGTCCGTCCGTGCGTCTGTCCGTCCGTCTGTCCGTCCGTCCGTCTGTCCGTCCGTCCGTCTGTCCGTCCGTCCGTCTGTCCGTCCGTCCGTCTGTCCGTCCGTCCGTCTGTCCGTCCGTCGGTGAACACTGCTAGCGCCTAAAGCATACGTACGGTTTCTTCCAAAATGATTATTCCCCGGTCGATCTGGTTTGAGTCAAAGCTTTGAGATTTTCAAAAAGATTCTTCAAAATTTGGTGGTACTTTACATGAAGGTGCCTGGACATTTTTCAAAATTTTCTCAAAAAGGGCTCCAAATTTTTTCTTTAAATTTCTTGTCAGAATAGAGTAAAATACACTTATTAAGGTGGCATAGGTCCGATTTTCACAGATAACTCTGAATTTTCGAAAATTGCTAAAGTTTAAATTTTTTTCGGCGTTTCCTGCAACTACAAAACCGAAGATAGAGATTTTTCTTTTAAATAAAATTTGTTGTCCAAAGTGAGTTCTTTCCTTGTCATATACATTATTTTGAAAATTTTAGTAGTTTTCGCGCAATATTGCGTACAATATGTGCAATTTTAAATAGTTACAAAAACAAGATTTTCTCAAAAAAGGCTCCAAATGTTTTCTTTAAACTGTTGGTAGGGATAGTGCTAAATGTACCCTACAAGATGACATAAACTCCGTATCACTCTATTCTTTTGTTTTTTCAAAACTTGCAAAAATGTATTTTTTCACTTGTCTCTCACGTCGTTAATATTTACTTTAGAACCACCAGAAAAACTTATTCAACAACTTCAAATGCAACAACAAATAATACTTCAGCTACAACACACAGATACAAGATTTGCAATATCAATTGAAGCTTGGCCTTCCTCAGCTGCCCAACGTTAACACCCAGCCTTCAGACCAACCCACCCTTATCAACCAACAATCTTATCAAGATCTGCAGTCTTCACAACTAAATACCTCAAAAAATCCTTCAAATGA
The DNA here is from genome assembly GCA_031308135.1 of Acheta domesticus. Classification (NCBI taxonomy): domain Eukaryota; kingdom Metazoa; phylum Arthropoda; class Insecta; order Orthoptera; family Gryllidae; genus Acheta; species Acheta domesticus. The sequence continues at coordinate 58,889,733 of JAHLJT010003656.1, forward strand.
GTTGATTTTAATCTACACAAATAGTGCATACCCCCCAAGTGATTCATCCACCTGTTCTGACCATAGCTCTTCCACACGTAAATGTCATAATGAAGTCGATGAAGACGATGCCCCTTTAGCTCGTAATGTTCCGACTGCTAACCAATTTCAACTACTTTTGGGTCAATCTGAGACTGCAGCAAATTCTGCCCAACACTCAGTAAAACTCACTCAAAACTCACTCAAAAGTAAAGTTAAAGTTAACATCCCAACGATTAATACTATCCCTAAAAATGCCTCCATTTTATCAAATTTCAATGCATTTATCTCAAATATTCTCAAATATTAAACAAATAGCACAATCAGAATTGTGAACTCAAGTTAAATATGATTGTCTCAATATATTTTACGTCTATTGACGACTTCAGATATTTTCATAAAATTTGTGATGAGCAAAGTATTCGCTATTTCAGTTATAGTGATCCAATAACAAAAGTACGCCTACTGTCTGCCATAGATCATGATATCCCAACTTCATACTCCAATGAAGAAATTAATCTGAGCTGTCTCAATCTTCCACAATCCTTTCTGTTTATAGATTATTCAACAAAAAACATGAACCAATTGAAATGTGTGCAATCGAACTTCCGGATACTGACTAAAACAGAAACATTATTAACATAGAATCTTCAAAATTAAATTTCATGTTAAATTTAATCAACCAATTTAATGTAAAAACTGAGAACTATTTAATCATACGCAGGCAAACTGTACTTTAGAGCCACATTGTGTTCGATGTTTAGAAAAATATCACTACCAGTCCTCAAAAACCAAATACTCAACTCCTCAGAGTGCTAACAGTCTTGGAAATTACACAGCTAATTATTGAGTTTGTGAATTTTTCAAGATTATTCCAATGTTATTCTCAGTTCAAACAATAATTCTTCCAAACATTCTAATACTTCAAACAAAAATATATCTGCCAATTCTGCTCAACCTTCAAAATCCTCCTTTGACTCCCTCTACCCATCCATTTTCTCCACCTAATTTAAATTTCCATAATTTTTCTCCTTTGCCCTCCTTATCTACTAGTTCTCAAAATTATCTTAATAACACAGGTCTACAAAAGAAAACTTTTCGAAATTGGTTTGATAAAATCAAACCAAATCTTCATCAAATCTTTGTGTTTTTTTGGTGTGCTGAAACTGAAACTGAGATTAGTCTTTTTCTATCACATACAGATTTTTTCAATCTCTAAAGACAGTAGAGAGTCTATGAATAGACACTAATAATTCATGTCATATTGTACACCAAATTTAGCCATCAGTCCACAAATGTCTTCACAATAATCAAGATTCTCATCCTGTGAAAAGAAAGGAATAAAAACTGATTTGCAATGTCGATATTATGAAAAATAAGTGCCTGGTAGTAAAAACTTTTTGTTTTTATCTGGGAGTCAAATAACCGAGCAACATCTTTTGGAAGGCCGAGATCTCTCACTAAATCATTAAACTCCTGTTGAGAGAAAAGCTCACTTTCATACTCTAAACAGTCTGGTTCGAACTCACTGTTTGTTTCATAATTTTCCAGCACACAAGCTTCTCTATTTCCCACTCAATACTGTCCAAGTCACAAGGGAGCTGAGGAACTGGGAATCCAGGATTAGGTGGTACCGGACAAATAGCAGATTCAACATTAGGATAATTTATTATTAACAACTTATTATTTTTGGAATTTCGACCTTAAACATCTTCTTCTTCTTCTTTAGCCATTTGGTTGACCCTTGTGTGGATTTTACAGTGCCTAACTTCTTCTTAAACTCTTCTCTATTGTTCCAAGTCCCAGGAGGTATCTGCCATCCAGCCAATGTCTTCTCTGCATTGTCTCTCCAACCAGGTCGCGGCTGACCTCTTTTCCTTTTTTCTTGCATTTGCCAATCCAAAAGCTTCTTTGGAAGTCTATTGCTCTGCTTGTGTCCAAACCATAACAGTTGTTTCCTTTCAATTTCGTGCAGTATATCCTGCTTCAAACCCATGATCTCTTTAATTCTTTCATTTCGTATTTTATCTCTTCTTGAGATGCCAGCTGATCTTCTGAGAAAGTCCATTTCCATTACTCTCAATTTTGTTCTCATTTGTTCTGAGAGTTGCCATATCTCAGCACCATACAGTACAACACTTTGGATCATTGCTCTATATATCATGAGTTTTTTTTTTTTTTCATAGGATAGAATTCAGAGAACCGATGACCTTAAACATTACAAGTACAAAAATAACAGTCATCCCTATGTTCGTTTGCTCCCTCCGTCATTGGGACAGCAAATTTAAAAGACTGTAATTGGCCTTTCTTCTGTAAGCGAAGATTTTCTACTCAACTGTCATACTTTGGGAGGAGCCCACACTTTATTTTGATCTCCTATTCTCTAACCAAAATACGCATACCTACACTTTTTTGATGAAATCTGTTATCCTTCTTTGGTACTTCTTGATTGTATACTCACCACAGAGAAAACAGAAATAGTCTGGTTTGCTAACACAACTTCGATGTGACAGTTTTCAAAATGCATTTTCAACCTTCAGAAACTGTTTTTAATCACTTTGTTGCAACTAGATGACAATAGTGAATGTATTCCCTTCAAATGACACTACTGGACTGGGATAATGAGAACAAAGTGGCTCCAATTTTAGATACAACATGTCTATCTTGATTACCTTCAGAAGGGGACTACGGAGAGAACAGATAACAATTACATTCCTAACTGAACAGAATCCTTATGCCCATGCTCCCTACCAAGAGAGAGTATTATTAGAATAAAATAAGTGTTTAGAATGTTAGACATCACTTAAGAAAAAAAAATTGGTTACAAATATAAACATGTGAATATGCTACAAAACAGCAATTATGTTTTATGTATTTGAAAAATATTTGTATGTGATGGAGAAGGATGGATTTTATTTTTGTTTCCAACACACCAGAAAGTATAAATATAAGCCAAAATTATCAAATCAAATTTTTGGTTGAAGACATGTGCAATTTTAGTTCATCTTGTGTAAGTTTGAACTTTGCACCTATTATCACACAACAAATTCTGAACTCTCTGATTCCATATTTTCACAAAATAATTCAAGATGCACTCCCTAATAATGGATTATTTTTATTTTATTTTAATATGGATTATTTTTATTATTACATTTTATTTTAAAAATATTAATCAGAATGCAAATGGTATTTTTCATCAGTTAAATGAATTCAAACATTTTCTCAATACTCATAAAATTGACATTGCATGCATTTCTGAAATCCATTTAACTCATGCTACAAAATTTCACATTCCCAGTTATACAGTTCCATGAAGATATAGTTGCATTACATCCTGGTGGAGGGGTTTCAATAATTACACAGGTCTACCACCAAAAATTTGATTTGATAATTTTGGCTAAGCTATATGCTTTTTGATGAGCTGAAAACGAATATGAAGTCCATCCTTCTCCATCACGTACAGATATTTTTCAAATCCATGAATCATAATTCCAATTTTGTAGCATATGCACATATTTACATTTGTAACCAATATTTATTCTTAAATGATTTCTTACATTCTAAACACTTATGTTCCAATTACACTCTGCCTGAATTACAGAAGTATTACAAAGAAGTTGATGCACTACATTCAAGCACTATAAACATTGATGATGATGATCAGCTTGCATAAAAGTGCAAGCTGGTGCAAGCAAGGTGGTGTGGTTATGAAAGTTCTGTTCAGATAGGAAGGTAATAGTCATCATTTGCTCGGTAGCCCCCTTCTGAAGTTAATCACGATAGACATGGCTAAATATGGAAATTGGAGCCCACTTTGTTTCTCATTCTCCCAGTCCAGTAGTGTCAATTTAAGTGAATACATTCACTTAGGTCATTTAGTTGCCTCAAAGAGATTAAAAAGGTGTTCTGAAGTTTGAAATTGCATTTTGAAAAAATGTCTCATTGGTGTTGTGTTACCAGTCCGTACTACTTCTGCTTTATCTGTGGTGAGTACTCAATCAAGAAGTACCAAAGAAATATAACAGATTTAATCACAATAAAGAAAGTGAATGTTTTAAAATACTTATGCTCCATGTTTCCTGGTTTAAGTGACGCTAAGATAAAAGAAGGTATCTTTGTAGGCCCAGACATCAAAAAACTTTTCTCAGATCCATGTTTTGTTCAGACCATGGATGAGAAGGAGAGGGAAGCTTGGAATTCTTTTAAAGACGTTGTTGGCAAGTTCCTTGGTAACGTGAATGATCCTAATTACATATGTATTGTGGAATGCATGCTGAAGGTTTTTCAAATACTAGGTTGCCACATAAGTTTGAAGGTTCACTTCCTACACTCACATGTGGACTATTTTCCAGAAAATTTGGGGAACGTCAGTGGGAAACAAGGGGAAAGTTTCCATCAGGACATCAAGGGGATGGAACATAGGTATCATGATAAGTGGAACGTGAACATGATAGTGGACTATTGCTGGATGCTACATCGTCAAACACCTGAAGAGTCATATTCCCGGAAGCGCACACGAAGAAGTTTCCAGGAGAAAAGAACATGTTTTCACAAAAATTGCAATTAAATATGCATCATTGTTTACTCAGGCAAGCTTATATTAGTATGAAACAATGCATTTGGCATTGTTAATATCTTGTAAATAAATAAAAACTGTCAGCATATTCTGTTTTCTCGTGTCATTATAACTACTTTCTTTAGAGATTGAACTTGAGATTGAAAAAAATCTGTGCATGATAGAGAAAAACTGGCCTTACTTTCGGTTTCCGCACATCAGAAAACATAAAGATCAGATAATATTATCAAATCAAATTTCCAAAAGTTTTCTTTTGTAGACTTGTGTTATTAAGAAAAATATTCGACACATGCAAATCTATATACCTACCTCTTGTGATCTCGAAATGATAGCCCTTGAAATATATTTTTCTGTAGGTCAGGTTCATATAATCGCAGCCTATAAACCTCCTAATAAACAAACACTTAAATAAATTCTTGAGTCACTTCTTAATATTAATGCTAAAATACTTTTAATAGGAGATTAAATGCTAAAAATCAAGCTTGGGTTTGCATTACAACCTCACCACAAGGTTCATTCCTTTACAATCTTATTTATACCAATAATTGGGTGGTGCCCAATTGGGTTCCACATCCCACTTATTATCCTTATAACCCCCCAATTACCCCAGATATTTTAGACGTTATAATCTCACGTAATATTTATCTTCACTTCACTTCTTCAATATGGTATATCAGCCTCAAATTCAGATCATAATCCTGTATTAATTACCTTTAATAACTGGGGTCACAACCTACTAATTCATTAATAACAGGCAAAATTAATTGGAACATTTTCTATGCTACTATGCAATCCTTACTACCTACCCTTCTTCTTTATCTACCACCTCTGAAATAGATAATGAAATTTCAGATCTACTAGTTATAATTAAGCAAGCCATAAAATTTTCACTAATAACACATAAAAATTACCAAAAATCCAGTATCTTCCTCACATATTGAAATACTAAATCTAAAATCACTGAAACATACTACTCATCGCAAATGGCAAATAACTTGTGATCCATAAATCAAAAAGTTACTAAATAAATTAACTAACTCAGTCAAAGTTAATTTAGATCAATTTTAATTCACCAAATTTAATAATTTTTTATCCCACCTTCAACCTTACTCCAATTCTCTTTGGTTTGCAGTTAAACAATTAACGAACGAAAAGTACCAGATAGAAAGAAATACAAATTTTACTGCAACCACAGATGCAGAAAATGCTGAATGTTTTGCTAAACAATTTCAATTGTTTTTTACTAATAATATAATACTAATCCTACCACTAGTACTGCTTTCAAATACATGTTCAATGACCTCCAAAATCCTTTCCACACTGTTCAGGAATGTATTAAATTTATTTCCCCTTCCAAAATTAAATGTATTATTTCTAAACTCAAAAATAAGAAAAAAATCTCCCGGTATAGATCAATTCCCAAATATTGTACTCAAACATTTTCCTAATACAACAATAAGTTCTTTAATAGACATATGTAATGCATGTCTCAGATTAAATTACTTTCCTGAAATGTAGAAAATTGGTCTTATCTTATCCATACCTAAACCTCACATAAACCACAGTAAACCGGTTTTGTCCCATCAGTTTACTCTCCAATTTTACTAGTATATTTGAAAAAGCTATTCTATTGCATTTAATTAAATTTATTCTATCAATAAATCTCTTACCTAACTCTCAATTTGGTTTTAGACATTTTTATTCAACATCACACCAACTGCTATGTTTACATTGTTACAGGGTTTGAAAAGAAACAATATGTTTTTGCTATATTTCTCGACATAGAAAAAGCTTTTGACAAAGTTTGACACAATGGTTTATGATATAAATTATGAAATTTTGGTTTCCCAATACATCTTCAAAATATTATTGCTAGTTTCTTATCTAATCGTAAATTCCAAGTTAAAGTTAATGGTACTCTTTCTAACGAATTTAACATTTATGTAGGAGTCCCTCAATGTTCTCCTCTTTCTCATTTACTTTTTAATTTATTCATATCAGATATACCATGCATATCAAAGTCAGAAATAGTGTTTTTTGCAGATGATACTGCAATTTTCACTTCTCATAAAAACATTCTTAAAGGTAGAGACAATTTACGATATGACCTAAAAGCTATAATTTTTTGGTTTAACAATTCGCGATGTCAGAACCAGAGGGTTCTATCTGCAATTTTTGTCATTTCTGATTTTATTGCATTTATGTATAGAGAAATCCTATATGTTTCAAATAAAAAAGATATTATAACTAAATTTGCATTAGTTTCAAAGTTATAAACAGGGAAATATAGTTCTATCTGCATAATTTGGCAAACCTGAGAACCAGACAGTTCTACTCGTATCTGCAGCACCCGTTGAAAAAAGCTCAAAGTTGAAAGTGTTGAAAATTGAAATTGAAATATGGTCACATTATATTAGATGTTGATATAGAGTGTGTATGTAAAGTGATCATAATGGATAAGGATACCATAAAGTGCTAAGTGGCTAAATGACAGATCTGATGATAGTCGAAGTTCAACAGATGACAGTAGTGGAGAAGGATATCTCTGAATATATCTCTAAATATATCTCTGAAAAGAAAAAGACTTTGTACAAAGTTAGAAGTTTGCTTTATTTATGCACTGTTGTTAATTAAGGTGGTGTTTGTGGCTAGAGATATTGTATTATAAATATTCATTGATTACAGGGGAGTCCTAAAATATATAGTTTGGTAGATACGGCGTATGTTTTGTAATCTCATTAATATAAAAGCATCTTAGTTATATGAATGTCAGTAGAATGTTTGGCCTTTACCTTCAATACTGTAGTGAAATTAATGTTAAATCTCTTTTAATGTCAAAGTACAGATCGATTCTCAATAATTAATATAATATAGCTTTTTGTTACCTAAGTCTGACAGATGCGACTTCTGCAAGCAATACGTAATGCCAAATAAAGAGAACCGTGTAACTCAAGAGCTTGTTATGAAATATGATTATCACATGTTGAATAAAACCTTTATGAGAGATGAAAGAAAAATTGATCGTGAAAGGAACAGGGTTGTTGTATGTTTTGACTTTCAAAATGTTATTGCTCTTTTCTTACTTACTCAAGCTAATGCTAGTTGCTTTTTCTATGGACGAAAGATAAATAAAAATTGATATTGTGCAGTGTGGCATGAGATACTCTGTGGTTTTTATGGGAATTACATTGCCAGTGCAATGATGAAAATAATGTCCAAAATAAGTTTAATATTTCCTGACGTTAGGGAATATATTTTGTGATAGATGATGATGGTGGAGTGATAGCTATGTTCCTCAAATCAGAAACTCCATTATTTCTTATGCTATTGTCTCTTTTTTTATCCAAAAACGAACATGTTGATCACGTAATAATGGAATTTTCTACTCCTGGGCATTCACACATACAGGAGATGGATAACATACATTCTAACATTGAAAAGAACTTAAAATTATCTGAAGTTTCGTCACCAATTTCCCTCTTAAGAGTTGTTCTAGCATCCAATAAAAAGTCACCTAATTCTGTGATCCACATATCATCAAATGACATCAAATGACTTTCAAACTCACTCTAAACATTATGACTACTTACGCTGCCCCTGAACTTGGAATTGTATCATTTTGATAAAGAAATCAAAAGCTGACAGATCCAAAGGATTTGTGTCGCCTATGTCTAACATCTGCTAGGGAACAAATGTTGTAAAAGGAAAGAAAAAATATCAAAGGAGAAGGTGAAAGACGTAAAGTAAATGATGAAATAAATTCCTGAAGTTGATGTAGAGTATTTTAAGACAATTCTATTGTAAGAACCTTCTGGATCTGATTTGTACTGTTATGCTTGGAGACAATAGGTTCTATCTGCATTTTCAAAGTTTTAAAAATTATTTTAAAAAATTGTATGTTGATAATTTATTAACAAAATATGTTTAGTACACTTGTACATAGCCTGTTCATTCTCAAAAATCACAAGCAAAATGTTTGTCCTTAAGACTACTCCCACTTACCCACTAAATATTAATGGTAAAGCAATTGCTTGGCTACCGTCGACAAAAGGAGTGCTACACAGAAGAGATTAAGAGAGAAAGGGATTTTAAAGAAACGCCAAGGGTGTACAGTGTGGCTGGAATCGAATAAGACTCCACAACTCCATTTCAGGGTTAAGAGTACTCGTGCGAGAACTCTCTCTCCACCCTCTTCCTTATCTTATAAGGATAATAATATTTAATCTAATAATATTTAGGACTACAATTTGACACTAATTTAACTTGGAAAATATATCTACCACAGCCCATAAAACTAACATAAAAATTTAAAAATTATATCCCTTTCTTAACAAAAACTTTATCTACAGAATCAGCCTTATCAATAATATTGGCTTTCTTTTACTTATGCCTGCCCTATATGGGGTGGTACAGCAAAATCTAATTTTCAAAAACTAGAATTCATACAAAATAGCATTTTAGTTGTAGTCATTTTATAGCAATTCTTTAACTATGAGGAAAGCGACAAGCTAACAGACAAAGAAGATTGTACAATTTAAGGAAATTTTTTGTCTGTCTCTGTCTGCCTTTGTCCCTGTGACTCTGTGTCTCTCTGACTCTGCCTCTGTCTCCATGTCTCTGTCTCTATGATTATTTTTCTTTGTCTCTCTCCACATCTGTCTCTCTGTCTCAGTCTCTTTGCGTCTGTCTCTTTCCCTCTGTCCCTGTCTGTCTCTTTTTGCTGCGTCTCTGTGTCTGTGTCTCTCTGTCTTCTGCCTCTGTCTCTCTCAGTCTCTGTCTCTCATTCTCGGTCTCTGTCTCTGTATCTCTCCGTATCACTCATTTTCTTCTGTGTGCTTCTGTCTTTATCCCTGTCTCTGTCTCTGTTTGTCTGTCTCTCTCCGTCTTTCTATCTGTCTCTTTGCCTCTCCATCTGTGTATCTTTGCCTCTGTCTTCCTTTCTCTCTTCTCTGTCTTTCTGGGGCTGTCTCTGCCTCTCTGACTTTCTCTTTCCGTATTGGTCTCTGTATCTCTCTCCCTGTCCCTCTCTGTTTCTCTGGATGTACCTCTCAGTCTGTCTCCCTGTCTGCGTCTGTCTCTGTCCTCTCTGATTATCTGTCTCTGTCTCTCTGTCTGTCTCTCGGTCTCTCTGTCTTCCTGTCTCTGTTTTTCTGTATTTGTCTCTCTGTCTTTGTCTCTCTGTCTCTGTCTGTGTCTCTCTATTTCTGTCTCTTCATCCCAGTCATTCTATCTCTGTATCACTGTATTTTTCTCTCTGTCTCCCTGTGGCTTTCTCTGTCTCTATATCTCCGTCTCTGTCTGTTTATCTGTCTCTGTCTCACTGTATCTGTTTCTCTGTCACTGTCTCACTGTCTCTGTCTCTCTGTATGTCTCCCTGTCTCTATCCGTCTGTCTCTACTGACCCTGTCTATTGGTCTGTGTCTCTGTCCCCCTGTCTCTCTCTGTATCTGTTTTGCTCTGGTCTCTCTTTTTCTCTTTCTCTGTCCCTTTGTCTTTCTGTCTCCGTACATACATGTTACCACATACCTAGAGTTTTGATCCAATACAAGAGGGATTACAAAATGAATGGGACTGCATTTGAGAGTGGAAGGAGAACCTGAGAAAATAAGTTACAAATAATTGTCTGCAACACAGTGTGTATGTACAAAATTGTTTAGACTAGTAAAACAATTGCTCCAAAAACAATGACCTCTTGAGCAATTCGCTCAATGTTTTGAGCAAAACATTTCCTGGGATACCTATAATCCTAATCATTTTAAACATAGCAAAGTACTGTGCTTGAAAAATATTAATAAGAGTGATTAGTATTTTCCCCCTTAAAAATGAATTGCCTTCTTTTAGTGAACTCTAATAAAACATTTAGCACAAGAGTGGCACTTACAACTAAGAAATTGTAGTCACTTATTTCCAAATTAGTGTGGGAAGTAAAGAACATTGCAAAGTGTTCAAAATTGGATGTGAATAAACAAACTAGACTTTCTATATTATATTTTCGTTCAATTTTAAAAATAAATTTACACTGGCTTTAAAACTTGGGTTAATATTCTGGTACTTGCTAAATTAGTGACATAGGTAGATGGTGGCAGGTGGACAATCCATCCCAGAATGCATCATTGTAAAGAAGACACTTTAAAAGAAATAATAAATACAATTTTAGTTTTCAAAAGATTTTTCTAATTATTTGGTATGTTATTAAAAGGTACCTAACTGAAAAGGCTCTTAACTGAAATTAATTATTTTGAACTATTAATTTTGCCAACAATTGATGTTTTGTGCAAGTTTCTAATTATAAGAATTTTAACATTTGTAGGGACCATATTTTACTTTTTAATAAATAACATTTAGTCTACTCTACAATAATAATTTTTCTGCCAAAGGTTGGACTTCCACTACATTGCCGGAACTATCAATAGCTCTAGCTACATCACAATTAACTGTAAATTTCACCAGAACTTAAAAAACTTAAAAAAGAAGCTGATTCATTCCAGTGATATTTATGTTTTCCGTCACTCCCTCTTTCCGTCCATCCGCCTTTTCGTTACCCCGTCTCTCCGTCACCCCTCCTCGTCACTCCTTCTCCTCGTCACTACACCTCCTCACTCCTCCTCATCACTCCTTCTCCTCGTCACTCCGTCTCTCCGTCACTCTCTCTCTCTCCGACAAATCGTCTCTCCGTCACTCCGTCTCTCCCTCACACCATCTTTCCGTCACTCCGTCTCTCCCTCACTCCCTCTGTCCGTCACTCCGTCTTATCGTCACCATACCTTTCCATTACTCCGTCTCCTCTTCACTCCGTATCCGTCTCATCGTCACTCCGTCTTTCCGTCACCCCGTCTCTCCGTCATTCCGTCTCTCCGTCATTCCGCCTCTCCGTCATTCCGTCTCTCCGTCATTCCGTCCCTCCGTCATTCCGCCTCTCCACACTACGTCTCTCCGTCACGTCGTCTATACATCACTCCCCCTCGCCGTCAATTCATCTTTCCGTCACTCCACCACCCCTTCACCCCGTTTTCCGGTCACACCGTCTCTCCGTCAATTCGTCTCCCCGTAACACCGTCTCTCTAGAACTCCGTCACTCCCTCTCTCCTTCATTCCGTCTCTCAGTCATTCCGTTTTTTCTCTCCGTCACTCCTTCTCTCCGTCACACCGTCTCTCCGTCACTCCGCCTCTCCGTCACTCCGTCTCTCCGTCACTCCGTCTCTCCGTCACTCCATCTCTCCGTCAATTCGTCTCTCCGTCACTCCGCCTCCCGGTCACTTTGTCTTCGTCTCTGGCACTCCGTCTCCCTCTCACACCCTCTCTCCGTCCATCCGCCTTTCCGTAACTCCATCTCACCCTCACTCCTCCTCGTCACTCCGTCAATCTCTCTCTCTCCGTCAAATCGTCTCTCCCTCACTCCATCTTTCCGTCACTCCGTCTCTTCATCACTCCCTCTTTCCGTCACTCCGTGTTTTCGTCACACAGACTCTCTATTACTCCGTCTCCTCTTCACTCCCTCAATCCGTCTCATCGTCGCCCCGTCTCTCCGTCACTGCGTCTCTTTGTCACTCCGTCTCTCCGTCACACGATCTCTCCGTCACTCCGTCTCTTCATCAACCGTCATTCCATCTCTGCGTCACTCCGTCTATCCGTCACTACGTATCTCCGTCATTCCGTCTCTCCGTCATTCTGTCTCTCCGTCTTTCCGTCATTCCGTCTCACCGTCATTCCGTCTCTCCGTCATTCCGTCTCTCCGTCTTTTCGTCATTCCACCTCTCCGTCATTCCATCTCTCCGTCATTCCGTCTCTCCGTCATTGCGTCTCTCCATCATTCCGTCCCTTCGTCATTCCGTCTCTCCGCCATTACTTCATTGCGCCACTCCGTCATTTCGTCACTTCGTCATTTCGTCACTTCGTCATTCCGCCTCTCAACACTAGTCTGTCCGTCTGTCCACCACGTCATCTTTCCATCACTCCGCCTAGCCGTCAATTCGTCTTTCCGTCACTACGCCTCACATTCACCTCGTTTTCCCGTCAAACCGTCTCTCCACCTCCACGCCACACCGTCTCTCCGTCACTCCGTCTCACCGTCACCCAGTCTCTCCGTCACCTCGTCATTCAATCATTCCGTTTTTTCTCTCCGTACGAATACGGAGGGGTACCTCATTCCGTTTTTTCTCTCCGTCACACCTTCTCTCCATCAATCCGTCTCTCCGTCATTCTGTCTCTCCGTGATTCCGTCACTCCGTCTCTCCGTCACTCCGTCTCTCCGTCACTCCGTCTCTCCGTCACTCCGTCTCTCCGTCACTCCGTCTCTCCGTCACTCCGTCTCTCCGTCACTCCGTCTCTCCGTCACTCCGTCTCTCCGTCACTCCGTCTCTCCGTCACTCCGTCTCTCCGTCACTCCATCACTCCGTCTCTCTGTCACTCCGTCTGTCCGTCACTCCGTCTCTGCGTCACTGTCTCTCCTTCATTCCGTCACTCCGATTCTCTATCACTCCGTCTTTCCGTCACTCCATCACTCCGTCTATCCGTCAATCCGTCTCACCGTCACTCCGTCTCTCCGTCACTCCTTCTCTCCGCCACGCCGTCTCTCCGTCACTGCGCTTCTCCGTGTCTCCGTCACTCCGTCTCTCCGTCACTTTGTCTCTCCGTCACTTCCTCTCTCCTTCATTCCGTCACTCCGTCTCTCCGTCACTCCGTCCCTCCATCACTCCGTCACTTTGTCACTCCGTCAATCCGTCTCTCCGTCAGTTCTCTGAGGAATCACTCTGTCCCTTCTTCTTACCGTAAGCCCGTCTCTCCGTCAGTTCCTCTCTCCGCCACTCCGACTCTCCGTCACTCCGTCTCTCCGTCACTCCGTCTCTCCGTCTCTCCGTCACTCCGCCTCACCGTCACCCCGTTTCCGTCACTCCGCCTCTTCGTCACTCCGTCTCTCCGTCACTCCGTCTCTCCGTCACTCCGTCTCTCCGTCACTCCGATAATCCGTCATTCCGCTTCTCCGTCATTCTCTCTCTCCGTCACCCAGTCTCCCGGTCATTCCGCCTCTTCCCCATTCCGTCACTCCGTCTCTGCGTCTCTCCTTCACTCCGTCTCTCCGTCATTCCGTCCCTCCGTCACATCGTCAATTTGTAAATTCGTCACTCCATCTCTCCGTCACTTGTTCTCACCGTCACTCCGTTTCCTCATCACAGCGTCTATTTGTCATTCCGTCTCTCCATCACTCCGTCTTTCCGTCATTCCGTCTCTTCGACACACCGTCTTTCGGTCACTCAGTCTCTCCGTCACTCCGTCTCTCTGTTACTCCGTCTCTCCGTAGCTTCGTCTCTTTGTCGCTCCGTCTCTCTGTCACTCCGTCTCTCCGTCACCCCGTCTCTTCGTCACTCCGTCTCACCGCCACTCCGTCTCTCTATCTCTCCGTCATTCCGTCTCACCGTCACTCCGTCTTTCCGTCACTCCGTCTCTCCGTCACTCCGTCTCTTCGGGACCCCTACTCGGCGTCACTCCGTCCCTCTGTCACTCCCTCTCAGTCATTCCGTTTCTTCGTCAATCTGTCTCTGCTTCTCACGGTGTCTCCGTCGCTCCGTCTCTCCGTCTTTTCGTCTTTCCGTCACTCTCTCTTTCCGTCACTCCGTCTCTCCGTTACTCCGTCACTCCGCCTCTCTGTCACTCCGTATCTCCGCCATTCCGTCTCTGCGTCGCTGTCTCTCCTTCACTCCGCCACTCCGTCTCTCCGTCACTCCGTCCCTCCATCACTCCGTCACTTTGTCCCTCCGTCACCCCGTCTCTCCGTCAGTCACTTTCTTCGTCACTACGTCTTTCCGTCACTCCGTCTCTCCCTCACTCCGTCTCTCCTTCACTCCGTCCCTCCGTCACTTCGTCAATTTGTCACTCCGTCACTCCATCTCTCCGTCATTTTGTCTCACCGTCACTCCGTCTCCCCATCACACCGTCTATTTGTCATTCCGCGTCTCCATCAATCCGTCTATCCGTATATCCGTCTTACCGTTACTCCGTCACTCCGTCTCTCCGTCACTCCGTCTCTTAGTCACTCCGTCACTCCTTCTCTCCGCCACTCCGTCTCTCCGTCACTGCGCCTCTCCGTGTCTCCGAAACTTCGTCTCTCCGTCATTCCGTCACTCCGTCTCCCCGTCCCTCCATCACTCCGTCACTTTGTCACTCCGTCTCTCCGTCAGTCACTTTCTTCGTCACTATGTCTTTCCGACACTCCGTCACTCCCTATCTTCCTCATTCTGTCCCTTCTTCTTACCGTCACTCCGTCTCTACGTCAGTTCCTCTCTCCGTCACTCCGCCTCTCCGTCACTCCGTCACCCCTTCTCTTCATCACTCCGTCCCACCGTCACACCATCTGTCCATCTCTCCGTCATTCCGTCTCACCGTCACCCGTTTCTGCATCTTTCCATCACTCCGTGTTTCCGCATTCCGTCGCTCCAACACTCCGTCTCTCCATCACTCCGTCTATCCGTCACTACGTCTTTCCGTCACTCCGTCTCACAGTCACTCCGTTTCTCCGTCACTACTTCTTTTCGTCACTCCGTCTCCCCCTCCATCCAGCATTCCGTCATTCTGTCATTCTGTCATTCCGTTTTACCGTCACACCCTCTGTCCGTCAATTCTTCTCTCCTTCACTCCGTCTCTCCGTCTCACCGTCTCCCGTTACTCCGTCACTCCGTCTCCCCGTCACTTCGTCTGTCCGACACTCCGTCTCTCCGTCTCTTCTTCAATCGGTCTCTCCGTCATTCCGTCTCTTCGTCACTCCATCACTCCATCTCTCCGTCACTCCATTTCTCCGTCACTCCATCCCTCCCTCAACCCGTCTCCCCGTCACTCTGTCTCTCCGTCACTCCATCACACCGTCTCTCCGTCTCTTCGTCACTCTGTCAATCCGTCTCTCCGTCTTTCCTCTCCGTCACACTGTAATACCCGTTTAACCGTCACTCCGTCAGTTCCTCTATCCGTCACTCCGTCTCTCCGTCACTCCGTCTCTCCGTCACCCCGTCTCTTCGTTACTTTGTCTGTCCGTCAGTTCGTCTCTTTGTCATTCCGTCACTCCGTCTCTCCGTCACTGTCAATCCGTCTCGCCGTCACTCCGTCTCTCCGTCACTCTTTAACTCCGTTTAACCGTCACTCCGTCAGTTCCTCTATCCGTCACTCCGTCTCTCCGTCTCTCAGTTTCTCCGTCTCCACGTCACTCCGTCTCCACGTCACTCCGTCTCCACGTCACACCGTCCTTTCCGTCACTACGTTTCTCAGTCTCTCCGTCTCTTCCTCACTCCGTTTCTCCGTCACTACGTCTCTCCCCCACTCTGTCTTTCCGTCACTCCGTCAATTCGTCACTTCGTCTGTCCGTCACTCCGTCTCTGCGTCACTCTGTATCTCCGTCACTCCGTCTCTTCCTCACTCGGTCTTTCAGTCACTCCGTCTCTCCCTCACTCCGTCACTCCGTCTCTCCGTCATTCCTACTCTCCGTCACTCCGTCTCTCCGTCACTCCGTCTCTCCGTCACTCCGTCTCTCCGTCACTCCGTCTCTCCGTCACTCCGCCTCTTCATCACTCCGTCTCTCCGTCACTCCGTCTCTCCGTCAACCTGTCACTCCGTCATTCCGTGAATCCGTTTCCCCGTCACTCGGTCTCTCGGTCACCCCGTCTCCCCGGAACTCCGCCTCTCCGTCAATCCGACTCTCCCCCCCTCTGTCTGTCCGTCACTTCGTCACTCCGTCTGTTCGTTACTCCGTCTCTCCGTCACTCTGTCACTCCGGCTCTCCGTCACCCCATCACTCCGTCAATCCGTATCCCCGTCACTCCGTCACCCCGTCTCCCCTGCACTCCGTCTCTCCGCCACTCCGTCTCTCAGACTCTCCGTCACTCCGACTCTCTGTCACGTTTCTCCGTCCCATCTTCACTCCGTCACCCCGACTCTCCGTCACTCCGTCTTTCACTCACTCCGTCTCTCAGTCTCTCCGTCATTCCGTCTCTGTCACTCCGTCACACCATCTTACCGTCACTCCGTCTCTCCGTCAGTTCCTTTCTCCGTCACAGCGTCTCTCCGTTATTCCGTCTCACCGTCTCTCCGTCTTTCCGTCACTCCGTCCCTCCGTCACTCTGTCTTTCCGTCACTCCGTCAATTCGTCACTCCGTCTGTCCGTCACTTCGTCTCTTCGTCCCTCAGTCTGTCCGTCACTCCGTCTCTCCGTCACTCTGTCACACCGTCTCCACGTCACTCCGTCAATCCGTTTCCCCGTCACTTCGTCTCTCCGTTACCCCGTCTCCCCGGCAATCCGTCTCTCCGCCAATCCGTCTCTCCGTCACTCCGCGTCTCCTTCACTCTCAATCTCAGTCTCTCCGTCACTCCGTTTTTCCCTCACTCCGTCTCTCAGTCTCTCCCTCATTCCGTCTCTATGTCACTCCGTTTCTCCGTCAATCTGTCACTTTGTCTTACCGTCACTCCGTCTCTCCGTCAGTTCCTTTCTCTGTCAAAGTGTCTCTCCGTTACTCCGTCTCTCCGTCTCTCCGTCTCCCCGTCCCTACGTCCCTCCGTCACTCTGTCTTTCTGTCACTCCGTTTCTGCGTCACTGCGTGTCTCCGTCACTCCGTCTCTCCTTTACTCCGTCTTTCCGTTACTTTTTCTCTCCGTCATTCTGTCTCTCCCTCTCTCAATCACTCCGTCACTCCGTCTCTGCGTCACTCCTTTTCGTCACCCCGTCTTTCCGTCAGTCCGTTGCTTCGTCACTACGTCTATCCGTCACTCCGTGTGTCAGTCACTTCGTCTCTCCGAAACCCCGTCTCTCCGTCACTCCGTCACTTCTTCTCTCCGTCACGCCGTCTCTCCTTCACTCCGTCTCTTCATCACTACGTCTCTCCGTCACTACGTCTCTCCGTCACTCCGTCACTGCGTCAGACCGCTTCTCCGTCACTACGTCATTCCGTCTTTCTACCTGTCACTTCTTCCCTCCGTCACTCTGTCTCTCCGTCTTACCGTCCCTCCGACCCTCCGTCAGTTCCTCTTTATGTCACTCCGCCTCCCTGTCACTCAGTCTCTCCGTCAATCCGTTTATCCGTCAATCCGCCTCTTCGTCAATACGTCCCTCCCTCACTCCGTCTCTTTGTCACTCCGTCTCTCGGTCACTCAGTCTCTCCGACACCCCGTCTCGCCGTCACCCCGTCTTTCCGTCACTCCGTCTCTCCGACACTCCGTCTCTCCGTCACCCCGTTACTCCATCACTCCGTCTCTCCGTCACTCCGTCTCTCCGTCACTCCGTCTCTCAGTCCCTCCGTCACTCCGTCTTCGTTATTCCGTCTTCCGTCAATCCGTCTCTCCGTCACTTCGTCACTCCGTCTATCACTCCGTCTCCCGTCACTCCGTGTCTCTATCTCTCAGCCTCTCTGTCACTCCGTTCCTCCTTCAATCCGTCTCTTCGTCACTCCGTCTCTCCTTCAAACCGTCTCTCCGTTACTCCGTCTCTCCGTCACTCCATCTCTCCGTCACTCCGTCACTCCATCACTCCGTCTTTCCGTCAGTCCGTCTACCTGTCAATTCGTCTCTCCGTCACCTCGTGACTCCGTCACTCCCTCTCTTTCGCACACCTTCTCTCCGTCATTCTGTCCCTCCATCACTTCGTCACTTTGTCTCTCCGTCACCCCATCTCTCCGTCACTTGTTCTCACCGTCACTCCGTCTCCCCATCACACCGTCTATTTGTCATTCCGTCTCTCCATCACTCCGTCTTTCCGTCACCCCGTCTCTTCGACACACCGTCCTTCGGTTACTCGGTCTCTCCGTCACTGCGTCTCTCCGTCACTCCGTCTCTCCGTCACTCTGTCTCTTCGTCACTTCGTCTCTCCGTCACTCCGTCTCTTCGTTTCTTTGTCATTCCGTCAGTCCGATTCTCCGCCACTCCGTCTGTTCGTAACTCCGTCTTTCGTCACTCCGTCTTTCCGTCACTCCGACTCTCCGTCACTCCGTCCCTCCGTCTCCCCGTCACCCCATCTCGCCTTCTCTCAGTCCCTCCGTCTCTCCGTCACTCCGTCTTTCCGTTACTCCGTCTCTCCCTCACTCCGTCACTCCGTCTCTTTTTCACTCCTGTCCGTCACTCCGTCTGTCCATCATTCCGTCAATCCGTCTCTCCATCTCTCCGTCACTCCGTCTCTCCGTCACTCCGTCTTTCCATCACTCCGTCTCTCCGTCACTCCGCCTCTCCGTCACCTCATATCTCCGTCACACCGTCCCTCCGTCATTCCGTCTCTCTGTCACTGCGTCTTTCCGTCACTTCGTCTCTCCGTCAGTCCGTTTCTCCGTTACTACGTCTTTCCGGCAATCTGTCTCTCGGGTCACGCCGTCTCTCCGTCACTCTGTCACTTCAGCTAAACGTCACTCCTTTTCTGCGTCAGTTCCCTTCTCCGTTACTCCTCTCTCCGTCACTCCGTCTCTCCCGCACTACGTGTCTCTGTCTCACAGTCACTCCGTCTCTCCGTCACTCCGTCTCTCCGTCAATCCGTATCTCCGTCACTCCATCTCCCTGTCACTCCGTCTCTCCGTCATTCCGTCCCTTAGTCACTCCGTCTTTCCTACATTGTCTTTCCGTCACTCCGTTTCTTCGTCACTCCGTCTGTCAGTCACTCCGTCTCTCCGAAATCCCGTTTCTCCGTCCCTTCGTCTCTCCGTCACGCCGTCTTTTCCTCACTCCCTCACTTCGTCACTACGTCTCTCCGTCACTACGTCTCCCCGTCACTCCGCCAGAGAGCTTCTCCGTCACTACGTCATTCCGTCTTCCGTCTATCTGTCACTTCTTCTCTCCGTCACACTGTCTCTCCGTCTCTCAGTTTCTCCGTCTCCACGTCACTCCGTCTCCACGTCACTCCGTCTCCACGTCACACCGTCCTTTCCGTCACTACGTTTCTCAGTCTCTCCGTCTCTTCCTCACTCCGTTTCTCCGTCACTACGTCTCTCCCCCACTCTGTCTTTCCGTCACTCCGTCAATTCGTCACTTCGTCTGTCCGTCACTCCGTCTCTGCGTCACTCTGTATCTCCGTCACTCCGTCTCTTCCTCACTCGGTCTTTCAGTCACTCCGTCTCTCCCTCACTCCGTCACTCCGTCTCTCCGTCATTCCTACTCTCCGTCACTCCGTCTCTCCGTCACTCCGTCTCTCCGTCACTCCGTCTCTCCGTCACTCCGCCTCTTCATCACTCCGTCTCTCCGTCACTCCGTCTCTCCGTCAACCTGTCACTCCGTCATTCCGTGAATCCGTTTCCCCGTCACTCGGTCTCTCGGTCACCCCATCTCCCCGGAACTCCGCCTCTCCGTCAATCCGACTCTCCCCCCCTCTGTCTGTCCGTCACTTCGTCACTCCGTCTGTTCGTTACTCCGTCTCTCCGTCACTCTGTCACTCCGGCTCTCCGTCACCCCATCACTCCGTCAATCCGTATCCCCGTCACTCCGTCACCCCGTCTCCCCTGCACTCCGTCTCTCCGCCACTCCGTCTCTCAGACTCTCCGTCACTCCGACTCTCTGTCACGTTTCTCCGTCCCATCTTCACTCCGTCACCCCGACTCTCCGTCACTCCGTCTTTCACTCACTCCGTCTCTCAGTCTCTCCGTCATTCCGTCTCTGTCACTCCGTCACACCATCTTACCGTCACTCCGTCTCTCCGTCAGTTCCTTTCTCCGTCACAGCGTCTCTCCGTTATTCCGTCTCACCGTCTCTCCGTCTTTCCGTCACTCCGTCCCTCCGTCACTCTGTCTTTCCGTCACTCCGTCAATTCGTCACTCCGTCTGTCCGTCACTTCGTCTCTTCGTCCCTCAGTCTGTCCGTCACTCCGTCTCTCCGTCACTCTGTCACACCGTCTCCACGTCACTCCGTCAATCCGTTTCCCCGTCACTTCGTCTCTCCGTTACCCCGTCTCCCCGGCAATCCGTCTCTCCGCCAATCCGTCTCTCCGTCACTCCGCGTCTCCTTCACTCTCAATCTCAGTCTCTCCGTCACTCCGTTTTTCCCTCACTCCGTCTCTCAGTCTCTCCCTCATTCCGTCTCTATGTCACTCCGTTTCTCCGTCAATCTGTCACTTTGTCTTACCGTCACTCCGTCTCTCCGTCAGTTCCTTTCTCTGTCAAAGTGTCTCTCCGTTACTCCGTCTCTCCGTCTCTCCGTCTCCCCGTCCCTACGTCCCTCCGTCACTCTGTCTTTCTGTCACTCCGTTTCTGCGTCACTGCGTGTCTCCGTCACTCCGTCTCTCCTTTACTCCGTCTTTCCGTTACTTTTTCTCTCCGTCATTCTGTCTCTCCCTCTCTCAATCACTCCGTCACTCCGTCTCTGCGTCACTCCTTTTCGTCACCCCGTCTTTCCGTCAGTCCGTTGCTTCGTCACTACGTCTATCCGTCACTCCGTGTGTCAGTCACTTCGTCTCTCCGAAACCCCGTCTCTCCGTCACTCCGTCACTTCTTCTCTCCGTCACGCCGTCTCTCCTTCACTCCGTCTCTTCATCACTACGTCTCTCCGTCACTACGTCTCTCCGTCACTCCGTCACTGCGTCAGACCGCTTCTCCGTCACTACGTCATTCCGTCTTTCTACCTGTCACTTCTTCCCTCCGTCACTCTGTCTCTCCGTCTTACCGTCCCTCCGACCCTCCGTCAGTTCCTCTTTATGTCACTCCGCCTCCCTGTCACTCAGTCTCTCCGTCAATCCGTTTATCCGTCAATCCGCCTCTTCGTCAATACGTCCCTCCCTCACTCCGTCTCTTTGTCACTCCGTCTCTCGGTCACTCAGTCTCTCCGACACCCCGTCTCGCCGTCACCCCGTCTTTCCGTCACTCCGTCTCTCCGACACTCCGTCTCTCCGTCACCCCGTTACTCCATCACTCCGTCTCTCCGTCACTCCGTCTCTCCGTCACTCCGTCTCTCAGTCCCTCCGTCACTCCGTCTTCGTTATTCCGTCTTCCGTCAATCCGTCTCTCCGTCACTTCGTCACTCCGTCTATCACTCCGTCTCCCGTCACTCCGTGTCTCTATCTCTCAGCCTCTCTGTCACTCCGTTCCTCCTTCAATCCGTCTCTTCGTCACTCCGTCTCTCCTTCAAACCGTCTCTCCGTTACTCCGTCTCTCCGTCACTCCATCTCTCCGTCACTCCGTCACTCCATCACTCCGTCTTTCCGTCAGTCCGTCTACCTGTCAATTCGTCTCTCCGTCACCTCGTGACTCCGTCACTCCCTCTCTTTCGCACACCTTCTCTCCGTCATTCTGTCCCTCCATCACTTCGTCACTTTGTCTCTCCGTCACCCCATCTCTCCGTCACTTGTTCTCACCGTCACTCCGTCTCCCCATCACACCGTCTATTTGTCATTCCGTCTCTCCATCACTCCGTCTTTCCGTCACCCCGTCTCTTCGACACACCGTCCTTCGGTTACTCGGTCTCTCCGTCACTGCGTCTCTCCGTCACTCCGTCTCTCCGTCACTCTGTCTCTTCGTCACTTCGTCTCTCCGTCACTCCGTCTCTTCGTTTCTTTGTCATTCCGTCAGTCCGATTCTCCGCCACTCCGTCTGTTCGTAACTCCGTCTTTTCGTCACTCCGTCTTTCCGTCACTCCGACTCTCCGTCACTCCGTCCCTCCGTCTCCCCGTCACCCCATCTCGCCTTCTCTCAGTCCCTCCGTCTCTCCGTCACTCCGTCTTTCCGTTACTCCGTCTCTCCCTCACTCCGTCACTCCGTCTCTTTTTCACTCCTGTCCGTCACTCCGTCTGTCCATCATTCCGTCAATCCGTCTCTCCATCTCTCCGTCACTCCGTCTCTCCGTCACTCCGTCTTTCCATCACTCCGTCTCTCCGTCACTCCGCCTCTCCGTCACCTCATATCTCCGTCACACCGTCCCTCCGTCATTCCGTCTCTCTGTCACTGCGTCTTTCCGTCACTTCGTCTCTCCGTCAGTCCGTTTCTCCGTTACTACGTCTTTCCGGCAATCTGTCTCTCGGGTCACGCCGTCTCTCCGTCACTCTGTCACTTCAGCTAAACGTCACTCCTTTTCTGCGTCAGTTCCCTTCTCCGTTACTCCTCTCTCCGTCACTCCGTCTCTCCCGCACTACGTGTCTCTGTCTCACAGTCACTCCGTCTCTCCGTCACTCCGTCTCTCCGTCAATCCGTATCTCCGTCACTCCATCTCCCTGTCACTCCGTCTCTCCGTCATTCCGTCCCTTAGTCACTCCGTCTTTCCTACATTGTCTTTCCGTCACTCCGTTTCTTCGTCACTCCGTCTGTCAGTCACTCCGTCTCTCCGAAATCCCGTTTCTCCGTCCCTTCGTCTCTCCGTCACGCCGTCTTTTCCTCACTCCCTCACTTCGTCACTACGTCTCTCCGTCACTACGTCTCCCCGTCACTCCGCCAGAGAGCTTCTCCGTCACTACGTCATTCCGTCTTCCGTCTATCTGTCACTTCTTCTCTCCGTCACACTGTCTCTCCGTCTTACCGTCACCCCGTCTCTCCGTCAGTTCCTCTTTCCGTCTCTCTGTCACTCAGTCTCTCCGTCATTCCGTTTATACGTCAATCCTCCTCTTCGTCAACCCGTCCCTCCCTCACTCCGTCTCTCTGTCACTCCGTCTCCCCGACACTTCGTCTCGCCGTCACCTCTTTTTTCCGTCACTCCGTCTCTCCGTCACTTCGACACTCCGTCTCTTTGTCACTACGTCTCCCGTCACTTCGTGTCTCCGACTCTCAGTCTCTCTGTCACTCCGTCTCTCCTTCAATCCGTCTCTTGCTCACTCCATCTCTCCTTCAATTCGTCTCTTCGTCACACCGTCACTCCCTCTCTCCGTCACTCCGTCTCTCCGTCTCTCCATCACTCCGTCATTGCGTCTCTCTTCCACTCCTGTCCGTCACTCCGTCTCTCCGTCACTCCCTCTGTCCATCACTCCGTCTCTCCGTCACTCCGTCTCTCATTCACTCCTGTCCGTCACTTCATCTCTCCGTCACTCCAACTCTCCATCACTTCGTCTCCCCTTCACTCCGTCTCACCGTCACTCCGTCTCTCCGACACACCGTCTCTCCGTCCCTCCGTCTCTCCGTCACTCCGTCTCTCTGTCACTGCGTCTTTCCGTCGCTTCGTCTCTCCGTCAGTCCGTTTCTCCGCTACTACGTCTTTCGGTCACTCTGTCTCCTGTCACTCCGTCTCTCCGTCACTCTGTCACTTCAGCTGTCACGCCGTTTTCCTTCAGTTCCTCTCTCCGTCACTCCGTCTCTCCGTCACTCCTCTCTCCGTCACTCCGTCTCTCCCTCACTACGTGCTTCAGTCTCTCAGTCTCTCGTCGGAGAGACTCCGTCACTCCGTCTCTCCTTCACTCCGTCTCTCCGTCACCTTCCCCCCGTCACTCCGTCTCTCCGTCTACCCTACACTCTGTCTTTCCGTCACTCCGTTTCTTCGTCACTCCGTCTGACAGTCACTTCGTCTCTCCGTCACGCCGTCTCTCCCTCACTCCGTCTCTTCGTAAACCGTCTCTCCGTCTCCCCGTCCCTCCGTCACTCTGTCTTTCTGTCACTCCGTTTCTGCGTCAGTCCGTGTCTCCGTCACTCCGTCTCTCCTTTACTCCGTCTTTCCGTCACATTTTCTCACCGTCATTCTGTCTCTCCCTCTCTCAATCACTCCGTCACTACGTCTCTGCCTCACTCCTTTTCGTCACTCCGTCTCTCCGTCAGTCCGTTTCTTCGTCATTACATCTATCCGTCATTCCGTCACTTCCTATCTTTCTCACTCTGTCACTACTTCTTACCGTCACTCCGTCTTTCCGTCAGTTCCTTTCTCCGTTAATCCGTCTTCCTGTGACTCTCTTTCTCCGTCACTCCGTCTCTCCGTCACCCCGTCTTTTCTTCACTCCGTCTCACCGTCACTCCGTCTCTCCGTCTCATCGTCACCCCCGTCTCTCCGTCACTCCGTGTTTCTCTCACACCGTCTCTAAGTCTCCCCGTCATTCCATCTCTGTCACTCCGTCTCTCCGTCACACAATCTTACCGTCACTCGTCTCTCCGTCAGTTCCTTTCTCCGTCACAGCGTCTCTCCGTTACTCCGTCTCACCGTATCTCCGTCTTTCTGTCCTCCGTCACTCTGTCTCCCCGTCACTGCGTCTCTCCGTCACTCCGTCTCTCCGACACTCCGTCATTCCGTCACACCGTCTCCCCGTCACTCCGACTCTTCCTCATTCGGTCTCTCCGTCACTCCGTCTCTTCGTCATTCTATCACTCCGTCTCTCCGTCACTGCGTTTCTTCGGCACTCCGTCTCTCCGTCACCCCGTCTCCCCGTCACTTCCGACTCTCTGTCACTCCGTCTCTCCTACACTCTGTCTGTCCGTCTCTCCGTTTCTTCGTCACTCCGTCTGTCCATGTCCGCCACTCCGAAACCCCGTCTTTCAATCTCTCCGTCACTTCGTCTCTCCGTCTCTTCGTCACTCCGTCTCTTCGTCACACCGTCTCTCCTACACTCTCTCTGTCCGTCACACCGTTTCTTCGTCACTCCGTCCGTCCGTCACTCCGTCTCTCCGAAACCCCGTCTCTCCGTCACTGCTTCTCTCCGTCATTTCGTCAGATCGCTTCTCCGTCACTACGCCATTCCATCTTTCCGTCTATCCGTCACTTCTTCTCTCCGTCACTCTGTCACTCCGTCTCTCCGTCAGTTCCTCTTTCCGACACTCCGTCTCACTGTCAATCCGTCACTCCGTCATTCCGTTTATCCGTCAATCAGTCTCTCCGTCAATCGGTCCCTCACTTACTCCGTCTCTTTGTCACTCCGTCTCACCGACAATCCGTCTCCCCGTCACTCCGTCTTTCCGTCACTCCGTCTTTCCGTCTCTCCGTCTCTCCGTCATTTTGTCACTCCGTTACTCCATCACTCCGTCTCTCCGTCACTCCATCTCTCCGTCACTCCGTCTCTCTCTTTGTCACTCCATCTCTGCGTCACTCCGTCTTTCCGTCACTGCGTCTCTCAGTCATTCCGTCTCTCCCTCACTCCGTCTCTCCGTTATTCCTTCCCTCCATCACTCTGTCTCTCCGTCGTTCTGTCTCTCAGTCTCGCCGTCACTCCGTCACTCCGACACTCCGTGTCTCCGTCAATCCGTCTTTCCGTCACTCAGTCTCTCAGTCATTCCGTCTCTCCCTCACACCGTCTCTCAGTCTCTCCGTCACTCCGGCTCTCCGTTGTTCCGTCTCTCCGTCATTGCGTCACTCCCGTCTCTCCTTCAATCCGTTTCTTCGTCATTCCGTCTCTCCTCACCCCGTCTCCCTGTCACTACGTCTTACCGTCAGCTCGACTCCCCGTTAATCCGTCTCTCTTTCTCTCCGTCACTCCGTCTCTTCGTTGCTTCGTCTTTCCGTCACTTCCGCTCTCCGTCATTCTGTCAATCCGTCTTACCATCACTCCGTCTGTCCTTCAGTTCTTCTCTCCTTCACTCCGTCTCTCCGTCACTACGTCTCTCCGTCACTTCGTCTCTCCGTCACTCCGCCTCACCGTCACTCCGTTTCCGTCACTCCGCCTCTTCCTCACTCCGTCTCTTCGTCACTCCGATAATCCTTCATTCCGCTTCTCCGTCATTCTGTCTCCCCGTCAATTGGTCTCTTCCCCACTCCGTCTCTCCTTCACTCCGTCACTCCGTCCCTCCATCATTTCGTCACTTTGTCACTCCGTCACCCCATCTCTCCGTCACTTGTTCTCACCGTAACTCCGTCTCCCCATCACACCGTCTATTTGTCACTGTCTCTCCGACACTACACACGTCGTCTATTCGCAAATCTGACTCTTCGACACACCGTCTCTCGGTCACTCTGTCTCTCCGTCACTGCGTCTCTTCCTCACTCGGTCTTTCCGTCAACCTTGTCTTTTCGTCCCTCCGTCTCTCCGTTACTCCGTTTCTCCGTCACTCCGTGTCTGCGTCACCCCATGTCCTCGTCACTCCATCACTCCGTGTCTCCGTCAATCTCTCTCTCCGTCACTCCGTCTCTTCATCACTCTGTCTCACAGTCTCTCCGTCACTCCGTCTCTCTGTCACCCCGTCTTTTCTTCACTCCGTCTCACCGTCACTCCGTCTCTCCGTCTCATCGTCACCCCGTCTCTCCGTCACTCCGTGTTTCCCTCACACCGTCTCACCGTCACTCCGTCTCTCCGTCTCATCGTCACCCCGTCTCTCCGTCACTCCGTGTTTCCCTCACACCGTCTCTAAGTCTCCCCGTCATTCCGTCTCTGTCACTCCGTCTCTCCGTCACACAATCTTACCGTCACTCGTCTCTCCGTCACTCCGGCTCTCCGTGTTCCGTCTCTCCGTCATTGCGTCACTCCGTCTCTCCTTCAATCCGTCTCTTCGTCACTCCGTCTCTCCTCCGCTCCGCCTCCTGTCACTCACTTCGTCACTCCGTCTCTTCGTCACTTCGTCACTCCTTCTCTCCCTCACTCCGTCTCTCCGAACTTTGTATCTCCGTCACTCCGTCTCTTTGTCACTCTCTCACTCCGTCTTACCGTCACTCCGTGTCTCCGTCATTCCGTCTCTCCGTCACTCCGTCTCTCCGTCTCCCCGTCTTTGCGTCTTTCCGTCACTCCGTCTCTTCGTCACTCCGTCACTCCGTGTCTCCGTCACTCCCTCTTTCCCTCACTCCGTCTCTCAGTCTCTCCGTCATTCCGTCTCTACGTCACTCCGTCTCTCCGTCACTGTCACTCCGTCTTACCGTCATTCCGTCTGTCTGTCAGTTCCTTTCCCCGTCTCAGCGTCTCTCCGTTACTCCGTTTCTCCGTCACACCGTCTCCCCGTCACTCCGTCCCTCCGTCACTCTGTCTTTCTGTCACTCCGTTTCTGCGTCAGTCCGTGTCTCCGTCTCTCCTTCACTCCGTCTCTCCGTCACTTCTTCTTTCCGTCATTCTGTCTCTCCGTCATTCCGTCTCTGCGTCACTCCTTCTCTTCGTCACCCCGTCTTTCCGTCAGTCCGTTTCTTCGTCACTACGTCTATCCGTCACTCCGTGTGTCAGTCACTTCGTCTCTCCGAAACCCCGTCTCTCCGTCACTCCGTCACTTCTTCTCTCCGTCTCTCCGTCACGCCGTCTCTCCTTCACTCCGTCTCTTCATCACTACGTCTCTCCGTCACTATGTCTCTCCGACACTCCGTCACTGCGTCAGACCGCTTCTCCGTCACTACGTCATTCCGTCTTTCTATCTGTCACTTCTTCCCTCCGTCACTCTGTCTCTCCGTCTTACCGTCCCTCCGACCCTCCGTCAGTTCCTCTTTCCGTCATTCCGCCTCCCTGTCACTCAGTCTCTCCGTCAATACGTTTATCCGTCAATCCGCCTCTTCGTCAATACGTCCCTCCCTCACTCCGTCTCTTTGTCACTCCGTCTGTCCATCAAACCGTCTCTTCGTCACTCCGTCTCTCCGTCACCCCGTCTCTCCGTCACTTGTTCTCACCGTCACTCCGTCTCCCCATCATACCGTCTATTTGTCATTCCGTCTCTCCATCACTCCGTCTTTCCGTCACCGCGTCTCTTCGACACACCGTCTTTCGGTTACTCTGTCTCTCCGTCACTGCGTCTCTCCGTCACTCCGTCTCTCCGTCACTCTGTCTCTTCGTCACTTCGTCTCTCCGTCACTCCGTCTCTTCTTTTCTTTGTCATTCCGTCAGTCCGATTCTCCGCCACTCCGTCTGTTCGTAACTCCGTCTTTCCTTCATTCCGTCTTTCCGTCACTCCGACTCTCCGTCACTCCGTCCCTCCGTCTCCCCGTCACTCCAACTCGCCTTCTCTCAGTCCCTCCGTCTCTCCGTCTCTCCGTCACTCCGTCTTTCGTTACTCCATCTCTCCCTCACTCCGTCACTCCGTCTCTCCGTCGCTTCCAGGATGTTCGATAGAGGCTGCCTGCCCCAAAAAGGGGGCTCTTCAGCCCGGGCTGGTCTTCTGGTCTGCGTTAGCCCCCCACTCCCTCGCACAAGGGCGAGGATTGAGGAGCTGTTAAAAAATAGATGGGTTAATAAAACGGGGTGTGATGGGTTATTTTATTAAGGGTATTTTGGACGGTGGGAGGAAAGGTAGGGAGAAGGATGGGAAGGGAGGGGTTGGGGAGGATGTGGGGAAAAATATAATAGTTTTTTTTTTATTTTTTTTTTTATTTTTTTGTTTTTTTTGTTTTTTTGTTTTTTTTGTTTTTTTGTTTTTTTTTTGTTTTTTTTGTTTTTTGTTTTTTTTTGTTTTTTTTGTTTTTTTTTTGTTTTTTTAATTTTTTTTTGTTTTTGTTTTTTTTATTTACTTTTTTTATTTTATTTTATTTTTTTTCATTTTTCATTTTTTTTTTCAAAAAAACATAAAGGGGATGGGAGATGGGAGGGATTTGGTGTGGATAAGGGAGATGGGAGGAATTTTGGTGTAGGATGTGGAAAGGACGGAGCTTGCTGTTGGTAGCTAGTTATGTCGCGTGTATTGTCTTTCGTCTGTCGTGTTTTGTCTTTCGTCTGTCGTCGTGGTTCGTCATCTGGCTACCGCACTAGGTAACAGGTGGGGGGAGCTGTAGGATATCCAGCGGGTGTTTTTTACGGGAGTGGCGTGGAGGATTGGTTAGGATGTGTTGGTGTGGGGTGATGAGATTTTGAAAGGTGGGATTGGAAATAAGGTTTTGGATGGTGGTTATAGTGGATTCGTGGATGTGGGAAAGGATGTGTGGGAGGTTATTTTGGGAGCGGAGGTCGTTGAAGCGGGTGTACATGGGGGGTCGGAAGATGAGGCGGGAGGATTCTGTTTTCAGCTTTGGTCTCTCCGTCACTCCGTCCCTCTTTCACTCCTGTCCGTCTCTCCATCTCTCCGTCACTCCGTCTGTCCATCATTCCGTCAATCCGTCTCTCCATCTCTCCGTCACTCCGTCTCTCCGTCACTCCGTCCCTCTTTCACTCCTGTCCGTCACTCCGTCTCTCCATCACTCCGTCTCTCCGTCACTCCGCCTCTCCGTCACCTCATCTCTCCGTCACACCGTCCCTCCGTCATTCCGTCTCTCTGTCACTGCGTCTTTCCGTCACTTCGTCTCTCCGTCAGTCCGTTTCTCCGTTACTACGTCTTTCCGGCAATCTGTCTCTCGGGTCACGACGTCTCTCCGTCACTCTGTCACTTCAGCTAAACGTCACTCCTTTTCTGCGTCAGTTCCCTTCTCCGTTACTCCTCTCTCCGTCACTCCGTCTCTCCCGCACTACGTGTCTCTGTCTCACAGTCACTCCGTCTCTCCGTCACTCCGTCTCTCCGTCAATCCGTATCTCCGTCACTCCATCTCCCTGTCACTCCGTCTCTCCGTCACTCCGTCCCTCCGTCTTACCTACATTCTGTCTTTCCGTCACTCCGTTTATTCGTCACTCCGTTTCTTCGTCACTCCGTCTGTCAGTCACTCCGTCTCTCCGAAATCCCGTTTCTCCGTCCCTTCGTCTCTCCGTCACGCCGTCTTTTCCTCACTCCCTCACTTCGTCACTACGACTCTCCGTCACTACGTCTCCCCGTCACTCCGCCAGAGAGCTTCTCCGTCACTACGTCATTCCGTCTTCCGTCTATCTGTCACTTCTCTCCGTCACTCTGTCTCTCCGTCTTACCGTCACCCCGTCTCTCCGTCAGTTCCTCTTTCCGTCTCTCTGTCACTCAGACTCTCCGTCATTCCGTTTATACGTCAAATTCCTCCTCTTCGTCAACCCGTCCCTCCCTCACTCCGTCTCTCTGTCACTCTGTCTCCCCGACACTTCGTCTTGCCGTCACCTCTTTTTTCCGTCACTCCGTTTCTCCGTCACTTCGTCACTCCGTCACTTTGTCACTACGTCTCCCGTCACTTCGTGTCTCCGACTCTCAGTCTCTCTGTCACTCCGTCTCTCCTTCAATCCGTCCTCTTCCTCACTCCATCTCTCCTTCAATTCCGTCGCTTCGTCACACCCGTCA